>JANAVB010026200.1:3251720-3461720 GCA_029216955.1 Iris pallida
GTTATTGATTTACTATCTTTCTCGTGCTTCTATAATATAACATGCTTATCAGCTTAGCTTTATAAACTCATATTATTCTTGGAGTCTAATCGGACATATATGCTAGTGGGCTGCAGACCATGATCCCATACTTGTTTATTCTTGTCTTATATATTCTTGTGGATTGAGATACACAGTAGATTACCATATTAGCCATGATACCATGATCTTGACAGCTTATACGTACTCGAGCCGGGCTGGAGTCCGCTTGATACGTAGTTGGCTTGCTCGCGAGCTCGCGTCCCGAAAAGAGGGTACGGTTCGTGACACTTTCTTCGGCAGTGAACTTACTGGCTAAGGCTACTCGAAGAAAGGGAATCTAGATTTCTAGGGGAAGAACTGCTTTACTCCCATAAATTAGAGAGAACGGCGTACTGCCTGTTGGAGTCCGAACCGTTATACGATACGCCCAGAGACATTCGCCGAGCTTCTCATTCCAATCGCATTTGTTTGAAGACACGAAGTTCTTGAGAAGTTTGATGATAGTCTTATTGAAAGCTTCTGCTAACCCATTAGCCACTGGATTGTAAGCAGTAGAGGCTACATTCTGAATTCGATTCTTATCGCAGAACCGATAGAATGCATGGCTCGCGAATTGTGGACCATTATCATGGATGATCCTGTGAGGTAGGCCGAAGCAATAGATAACGTGATGTTTGATGAAACTGATCACGTTCAATGTCTTTACTTCAGTGAGCGGTATAGCTTTCGCTCATTGGGAGAAGTAATCGGTTATAGTTAGGATAAACCGATGTCCTCTGGAGGATGGCGGGCTGATTGGGCCTATGTCACGCCCCAAAACCAGAATACTAGCAAGTGGGGACGGACAAGGCCAGCTACGTAATGCCAGAGTACGCCAGTACTCTGAATCCACGTATAAGCTGTCAAGACATGGGGGTTACTTCTACAAGCCAACAGTCGATCCTAGGTCAAACAATCCTAGGTATCTTAATCACAGACAATTACACAAAGAACAAGAAGTATGATCATCAGACATACAACAGTAAAGCATCCCAAACTATATATACATGGATGATCATGAAGCTAGTAATACCAAAATAGAGAACTAGCAAGAGTAATAGTCATACATGATAAGCTCTAGCTATAGTCTAGAATATGCACATCATGTTTAGGCCCGTAGGCTAAATATCAAGATCCAAAAATACGAGCTAAACACGTGCTCGGAGGCTAAACGCCATAAAAGAATAATGTACATATCAAGTGGAAGAATAATAAGAAACTCATCCAGGTACTCTAGTGCTTCGGATGGTCACCGTCGAGTAGATGGTACGGAAGATCCCTTGGGCTCCTCTATCAGATCTGGCCAAACAAAACAAGTGGGGTCAGACCCCCAAATAGCAAGTACCACAAAGGAAGCCAAACTATAGACTAAAACTAGTAATAGCTAACATAGCAATGGTTAGAGAAAGCAATAAGTAAATACAGATCGAGACTCGTGTACTACCAATGCACGCATCCCGAGAAATAGAAAAGATAATAAGTAAGCCACTTGGAGCATAAGTAATTAACGTGTGACATAATGTAAACTGTGGACTTGTGAATTAAACAGAGAACTTTTGACATAGATAAACCATGTAAGAGAAATGGTACATACGAACATGTACGGTAAGTGGAACATGTGAGCATGTTAGATAACTGAGACTTGTGAGCATGTTATATAACTAGGGCATGAGAGCCTGTGATAATTATATAAAATAACAATGATAAGATGACTTTGGAACTATTCCAGAAGCCCAGTTACAACCCGTAAACCAAACAAGGACCGGGGTTGTAACCCTTCTCCTGAACAGAACTTAATCTCTAATCAATATTTAGCACAAGAAGCATGTATAGCGTGTGCGTACTGAATAGGACAATAAATGACAAGATGCAATGAGATACGGATACTGCCTAGACAAAACTAGACTGGACTGGACTGACTCCATCCATCAAACGCGGCCAAGCAATGAGTACGGCTTGTTACTTTAACTAACTAGGGTTATCACAAGCTTAGTTACTAACAAGATGCAATGAGATATTCCCACAGTCACAAGCCCTACAGCTATTCAGTTATCCTTTCGCAGGTTGAGAGTTGTATTAGGTGGATACATCGCCCAGGAGACAAATGTATCCCATGGTGACTTGGGGGTGCAACACATGATAGTATGCTGGAAATGCGTCCTACTCGTTGGCAGGCTAAAATCTACTTGAGGGGCCCAGACAACGGGATCGCCTGTAACTGAAAAATCTCTCTATATGAACTACTTGATCAATCTAGTCATTAACCTAGTTAGATTTAGTATGAATTCCTGACCGTGGTAACCAAAAATTCATGTTCTAGACATGATGCAGACGAGACACGTAGCTTGTTTACGCATACACAATACATTCAACCACGGTGTCAAAAAAAGTTGTATTAGCAAGGAGAATAGCCGTTGCAATAATATCTTGATTAAGCATGTCATGTTAGGTTTACTTGTCATGTAAAGAGTACTTGTCAAGAGTGCGCCCCGACGGAATACTATCATGTAAGCAAAGAAGGGACATGTTCTAGAGTGCACCACGGCTGGTCACTATAATGTAAAACAAGTAAGACATATTCAAGAGTGCACCACAACGGATCACTATCATGTAAAGCAAAAAAAGGCATAAATCATGAGTGCACCACAATAGGTTACTATAAAGAAATTCTAAACATGTCATAGATTATAAAGTACAATAAATTCAAAAAAACATGGAACACATATCATATCACATAAAAATATTCGAAAGGAAAGACATATCCTGACATATGAGAGGGGATAAGTAAAAGTAACTAATTGACATAAAATAATAATTGAATCTGTGCTAGTTTTAGGAGCATAAAGGGTGTACAATCATTTTCTAACTGTACAAGATCATCTAATCATGTTAAGAATTTATTACAGTCGAAAGAAACCTCAAAAACGTCAATTACAAAAAATATGCCAAAAAGATCAAAACTATGATTAAAATTATCAATCGCATAAGAACTCCGATTAAAGTGAAACAAGAAGATTCTTGAAGCCAAGACAAAGATCTACAACTTTCATGTTGGGAGTTGGAAGAAATTCTTGCCACAAATCAGCCAAATAGGACATAAAACAACCAAAATAGGTACTATGTGGCCAGGCACTATGCATCCATGCGACCAGGCACTATACGGCCAGGCACTATACTTCTATGTGGACTGGCACTATGCAGCCAGGCACTATGCATCTATGTGGCCAGGCACTATACAGCCAGGCACTATACATCTATGCGGCCACTATGCAACGATGTACTATGCATCTATACGGACTGGCACTATACGGCCATCACTATGCATCTATGTAGACTGGTACTATGCGGCAGGGCACTATGCATCTATGCGTCTAGGCACTATGCATCTATGCGGCCAGGTACTATGAGGCCATGCACTATGCATCTATACGGACTGGCACTATACGGCCAGGCACTATGTACTATGTGGCTAGATACTATACAGCCATGCACTATGCATCTATGCGGCCAGACACTATGCGGTTGGATACTATGCATCTATGCGGACTGGCACTATGCGGCCAGTACTATGCATCTATACGGAGTGGCACTATGCGGCCAGTACTATGCATCTATACGAACTGGCACTATGCGGCTAGCACTATGCATCTATGCGGCCAGCACAATTCATCGTTCCTGCCAGAACCAGGACAGATGAACATAGAAGATGTCCAAATCTTATTTTGGTCATAACTTCCTCAAAACAAATCGAAATCTAGCTTTTCAAAGGTCCAAATTGTGTAGAACCAAATTCTCTACCATATGGAACAATTAGTTTTGAAAATAAGTAAGTTTGATAGGTCAAAACTAAGAAAAATAAAAAAATATTATAAACTTAGATCTACAAGAATCCACCCATAAAAATTAAAAACTCCAAGTTCTAAAGAGGATTATAATCATGTAAGGAAGAGTTTAGAACAAACAAAATAATATTTGTCCAATATTTGGCAAGATGTACTTGCCTTAGGTTGAGGAGAAAATGAAGAGGAAGAAGATGAAGAGAATAAAAATAATAGAGGAGAGAGAGAGTTGGTTTTTATATAAAACACTTCTCATCTAAAACCAACCCAAACCAAGTCATGCCAAGTTGAACCAAACCAAATTAAACCAAGTCAAAATTAAATCAAAGCAAGGCTAAGAAAGACAAGTCAAAATACGGGTCACTTGACAAAGGCCAGAATTCCGTATACATACACTGAAAATACGTATAACAGAAAATGAGAGTGACAGGCATGCCATCGGCATACAGTGGTACACTGGCGATATATCGGTCAAGGAAAAAATCTATAAGTTGGGAAAAATTTAAAATGTTCCGAAAACCAATAAAATGCAAAATACAGTACAAAAGTACGTATCAGTATATAAATACCGATACTGTGAGACGAGTCTCACAACTCTCCCATCCTTAGAAAAATTTCGTCATCGAAATTTTCTAAAGCTAGTCGAGCAAGATAACCAAAATAAAAGCTCAAGAAAATTCAAATATCTCCATAAAACGAAGCATGGCATATAAATAAATGAAGGCAACAGTAATATAATAAATGCATAAGCAATAACATAACCACAATAAAGAAGGGCTAGAGGCATATGAACAAATATGTCTCATGAGTCAGTTGAGTAGGGACCAACGTCCTCGCTGGCCTACGCTGACTCCAAAATAGATAGGGGTCAAGTCTCAAAGTAAGTCGGTACCAATGACTTAGTCTAAGACATGACTCTATCCCGGACGTATCTTTGTAGTCGAGACATGTGATAGATATCATGTATCTCAAGATAAGAAGACAGAAGAGTGGGACGGGAAACTCGCATTCACTCATCGAATAAGTGAAGCCGACCATTGTACTCCATATATAGATAGAATACCAAGTTGCCGACAAGAACCCAATATATACTGCCACTACCTGGCCTGCTACTGAAAGACAGATCCAAAGGTCATAACTGAAGGAAGACCATAAAAATGGTACCTGAGACTCCCAAGGTATTATCTTCATACTGATACTACAGCTGCTCCTGGTACTGCACATTCAACTGTGCTCTGAGCTGCCTGATCCTCTAAGCCCGCGATGGTGTTGGGTACTGTGCCAATGGTTAAACATCTAGTATTAGCCCTAGCTGCTCATCCACTATTGGAGGTGATGACGGAGGTGACTGAAAGGATGGCAGTATATCTGGTGTAGATGGTCATCCTCGAGATGTCGAATATGGACAAGTGCTAAGTGAATGGTCCTCCGCTCCACTGTAGAAGCATCGCCAATTTGCCGTCCGATAAACTGATCTGTGATGCCCCAACTTGCCATAATAGGTACATGTTACTTGTTCTGCTTGATACTGCTGTTGGTCTTGCTACCTCTGAGCCTGGGAATGCCTATACTGCTGAGGCCTCTCCTGATGGAATGCACAGGATTGTGTCGATGAAGGCCTTTGAGCTCGCCTCTGCTGAACTGGCATTGGTGCCTGCTGGTTGGAAGGCTGGAAGGATGAAGATCCAGCTGACCTCCTCCGGGGATAAATCCCTATCATGTGGTCTGGTGATCCGTACGCTAAACATAGAAGGTTAGCCCTTCGACAAGTAAGATGAGTGTGCCCTTTCCTTCCACAGAAGGAACATACGGTCGGTAACTCCTGGTGCTGGTATGGACGTTGGTCTGCTGGTACTTGTGATGGACGTCGAGGTGAAAAGCCAGATACGGGTGAATGGTACCTCTTACGACCTTCAGTTCTAGATTCGGTCCTCCTGGCTATATGCTCTTGCTCTCGTACTGCCTCCACGGTAGGTCGGGCTCGATATGCTGACTGGCTGGATGACTAGTACAGCCTGGCTCCAATCTGTACTTCCTCTGGCTGTAAGTCTTCGGCTTAAAATACTTCTGGTATTCCTTGCCTACTTCGGTCTATCAACATCTGGATACTCTGCTGGAGAACGATATCTCGTCGTTCTTGTGACTCCAT
The DNA here is from genome assembly GCA_029216955.1 of Iris pallida. NCBI lineage: Eukaryota > Viridiplantae > Streptophyta > Magnoliopsida > Asparagales > Iridaceae > Iris > Iris pallida. The sequence continues at coordinate 3,257,769 of JANAVB010026200.1, forward strand.
CATTTTCTTGATAATCCCTATGAGTGCAAGTACATCGGACTGATCTGGAACTACCTTCGCTCGGACTGCTGACTGTATTCGCACAGCTGGCTGATCGAGATTGACTGACATCTTTGCCCTCGAGTCAACTTTCGACTCTGTATCTGAATGCTGAGACTGATTCTCCACAACTAGCCTGACAGAAGATTGATGACCTGCCATCGGCAGAACCCAAACAAGGTAATCGAAAGGATTATGAACAATGTCCCTGAAAGTTAAAGGACACAAGGATCGAATCGAGGGAACAGGAAAGATCAACGATCAAGGCAGATATCAGGTCAAAGGATCAGAGATAGCGAATAATACGAAGGATATCAATAAAGGATAATTGTGACTGAGATAACTAAATCAGTAACCCCCACATATCTAATAAATTAGACCTGCATGGGCCACCACTAAAACCTATGTCATGTCCCAAAACCAAAATACTAGCAAGTGGGGACAGACAAGGCCAGCTACGTAATGCCAGAGTACGCCAACACTCTGAATCTACGTATAATCTGTCAAGACACGGGGGTTACTTTTACAAGCCAACAGTCGATCATAGGTCAAACAATCCTAGGTATCTCAATCACAGACAATTACACAAAGAATAAGAAGTATGATTATCAGACATACAACTGTAAAGCGTCCCAAACCATATATACATGGATGATCATGAAGCTAGTAATACCAAAATTAAGAACTAGCAAGTGTAATAGTCATAAATGATAAGCTCTAGCTATAGTCTAGAATACGCACATCATGTTTAGGCCCGTAGGCTAAATGTCAAGATCCGAAAACATGAGCGAAACACGTGCTCGGAGGCTAAATGCCACAAAAGAATAATGTACATATCAAGTGGAAGAATAATAAGAAATCCACTCAGGTACTCTGGTGTTTCGGATGGTCACCATCGAGTAGATGGTACAAAAGATCCCTTGGGCTCCTCTATCAGATTTGGCCAAACAAAACCAGTAGGGTCAGACCCCCAAATAGCAAGTACCACAAAGAAAGCCAAACTATGGACTTAAACCAGTAATAGCTAACATTACAATGGTTAGAGAAAGCAATAAGTAAATGCAGATCGAGACTCGTGCACTACCAATGCACTCATTCCGAGAAATAGAAAAGACAATAAGTAAGCCACTTGGAACATAAGTAATTAACATGTGACATAATGTAAACTGTGGACTTGTGAATTAAACAAAGAACTTGTTGTAGGACCGTTGAGCACCTCTAGAGAGGGGTGAATAGAGTGTGCGTGTGCAGCAAAAAATAATCACCAATTAAAAATATTAAGCAATTATATAATATGGCATATAAAAGACGGTAAATAAAATACAGTAAAGTAAGAGTCAAGAATTTAAACTCAGTGAACACCACGATGTATACTGGTTTCCCTCTGAGAGGACTAGTCCAGTCGCGAGTACTCTTGTGCGCTGTTAATCCACTATGACACAAGCTTTAACCGAGCGCTTGCAACTCTTACAACACCGTGCTTGGCGATAAGTGCACGACCGACTTCACAATACCGTGCTTGGTGACGAGCGCACGACCGGCTCTAGAAGGCAATTGGAAAACTAGAACGTTTTCTGAAAACAGCCTCCGTTACAACTCTTCAACACCAAACTCTAGATTAAACGAAACTGTACTGGCTTGGCTAAGAGTCGTAAAGGCTTAGATATGAAATTAAAAGCTCAGAACACTTTTGATAGAGAAGAGAAGAGATGAAATTGGATTGTTGAAATGAATGGTAATCTCAACTCAATTTATAGTATTTTTGGGGAACCGAACTCGGGCAGAGTTCGGGCAGAGTTCGGATGCTAGGATTTCGCATACGAATGTTGCATACAGATTTAGAGGCAACAAATATTTGAATTTAAACTGACAAACTCGGGCCAAACTCGGGCCAAACTCGGTCAGAGTTTTGTCAGAGTTCTGCTGGTTCAGAACATTAAGGAATAAACCAAATTTGCATAGGTTTTAGGCTTTTTGGAATTGTGGGTTTTTGGGATACGTAGGTAGGCTTATTTTTGTTTGTGGACTGAGAAAAACCTAAGCCAGTATCGATCCGATCAATCTCACATTTTTTTAGACTCAATAAATGAAAAAAATACAGAATAAATATGAAACCAATAGCCCTTTTGATGACGTCTTTTTCCTGACATTGAAGACGCATTTTTTTTTGACGGCAATCGTCCAAAGATAAACAGATCTAAAAATCTGAATACCTTTCGGAGGATTCGCCCCCGAACCCCTGACGGGAGGCGCTGCCCCCTCGACCCCTGTCCGCTGACCGGGCAGCGGAACCCCCGATACGAGGTCCCGGATAGGTCGTTGGGCAGTTCAAAGAAATCTCCTTATATAACACCGTCTTTGGCCCATTAATAATTCTCCATTGCATATGTCCTGGTTTGATCATGCTTACAGCATGTCTACAATTACATGTTAGGCAAACAAAATAATATAACTGATACAAGCATAGCAATATGATATAAAGAATATTTAGGATAATGCTAAGTATAAGTAGCAACATGATAGGGATTACATGAATATTAGTGACGTTATTATGTTAAACTTAATTGATTAGCCATATTAAAAAATACGATATAATCATTGGGCTAACACTTGAGACATAGCTAAACCATGTAAAAGAAATGGTACATGCGAACATGTACGATAAGTGGAACATGTGAGCATGTTAGATAACTGAGACTTGTGAGCATGTTATGTAACTAGGGCATGAGAGCATGTGATAATTATATAAAACGAAAATGATAAGATGACTTGGGAACTATTTTAGAAGCCCAGTTACAACCCGTAAACCAAACAAGGAGCGGGATTGTGACCCTTCTCCTGAACAGAACTTAATCTCTAATCAATATTTAGCACAAGAAGCATGTATAGCGCGTGCGTACTGAATAGGACAACAAATAACAAGATGACTTAGGAACTATTCTAGAATCTAAGTTACAACCCGTAAAACAAACAAGAACAGGGGTTGTAACCCTTCTTCTGAACAGAACTTCGTCTCTAATTATTTATCGACAAAAGTAAAGCATAAATAATGATGTACTGAAATAAACATACTGACACTGCCTAGACAAAATTAGACTGGACTGGACTGACTCAATCCATCAAATACGGCCAAAAAATGAGTACGGCTTGCTACTTTGACTAACTAGGGTTATCACAAGCCTAGTTACTAACAAGATACAATGAGATATTCCCACAGTCACAAGCCTTGCAGCTATCCAGTTATCCTTCCGCAGGTTGAGAGTTGTATTAGGTGGATACATCGCCCATGAGACAAATGTATCCTATGGTGACTTGGGTGTCACGCCCCAGAACCAGAATACTGGAAAGCGGGGGAATGACTCAGCCAGCTACGTATTACGGGTAAAGGAATACCGTATAATATGATCAATGCTGTCTAATAAGACGAAGGGGGTGCATACTACATAAGAGTCTCACTATGGTCACTTCATATCTATTGTCTCAATCATTCAAACAAGAAACAGAAATAGAGAACATGTGAGATAAAGCAGTAAGGCGTCCCAAACGTTCATTCAAAATGTTTTTGATATCTGGCTTTACAAAACACAGCCAGATGATGTAGCAAGTATACACAATTGTTATCAGCTGCAGCCTGACTTAGTTACAACTATGTAAAAGTAAGTACAAGACAATCCGACTAACATGTCGGTGCCAAACGACAAGGTATTAAGTAAATAACAAAATGAGCGGGGAAGTAAGGAACCCACTCGAGTCCTTCTGCGAACATCCCTCTAGTATTGACCATCTTGGAGGTAGGAGTAAGCTGGATCCTCGGGGACCGGCTCTAAATCTGGCCATACAAAACCAGGGAGGTTAGACCTCTAATAGCAAGTACCGCAAGGAAGCACGATATGAGAAATGAAGCCAGTAATAAGAGAATATGATAATAGATCTCTGCTATCTACTAGGATTCATATAACATCACGACACTTCCAACCAACCTCCCAACCAAACAAGGACAGAAGTTGGCCCGTCATGTCCTGACATTCCGATCATCTCAGTTAGGTAACAGAGTAGGTACAGTGCACAAACAAATCAACTTAAACGACCATGCAACTACTACGAATTGCTACGATGAGTTCCAAGTTATCCTGAAATTATGCAATAAAAGATTCCTCAGTTCTTACTATGTGCAAGCAAGGCTAGTCTATCCAGTTAATCAATTGCGCCAATCATGAATTAGACGAGTCCCAGCGGGATGCCCGTCGTCAATATACAATATACAATAAATAATATAAGTAGATACCGCTTCCTGCCCGTGTGGCAGATTTGCAGTATCTGTGGGAACCAGTCGGCCTGTCGGGTACTTAACAGTCCCTAAGAGGGCTGCCATGTAAGAACTCGGGAATCCATTCTCTCCATGCAATCATTATTTTATTTAACCTAATAGTCTCTACGTTGAGTGAAGTCCCATGCCGTAGATCATGGTCATTCAGAATGAGTAATTTTTGTACATAGTGCCGTATGTCCAACTCTACAATGATACCCATGCGGTTAGGTTGTAGGTCTTACATAGCGTAATACAACAATCAAAACTAACCACGGAATGATCATGCCTTTATCATAAAGTACACATGCTATTTTTGTAAGATAAATAAATTGAAGCCTGCATGTGCCTGTATGCCAATATTTGGGATTAGCCAGTCGATTTCAATAGTTCATAATTAATATGAACGTGTCTCACTCATTCAATTTAATAAGACGACTAGCCAGTCTCTTAGTTCCAACTAGGAACGCATGATCAGTTATTTAATCAAGATAACAATCAATGTTAATTAATGCTAAGATGACTATCAATATTAATTAATGTCCACTCGGGACAGAATCAGCTCAAAGGGCATTATGGGCTATAGTCCATGCGGCCGGGTAGTTATTGGTCCATGCGGCTGAATAAAACATGCATATGCAATTAATAAATTACATGCGGCTTGAAAAGGCAAGCCTATGGGGCTAGATGATAATTCTCATGCGGTCGGAATGATAAGTCCTTATACGGCTGAAATCGGGACGAGTCCTATGCGGCTCAATATGCCATACGGCCAAAGGTCGCCAAGGCCCATGCGGCTAGGATTACTAAGCTTTATGCGGCTTGGGGAAAAAGTCTCATGCGGCTGCGGGTAAACTAAATCCATGCGGCTGGAATTGACCAAGCCTATGCAGCCCAATTGACGAGCCTTATGCGGCTGAACAGTGCCATGCAGACAGAGTTAAGTCATATGCGGCCAGAAGGACTCGGGTCCTTATGCGGCCGAAATGTAATACTTTATGCGGCTAAAATTTGGACGGGACATATGCGGCTTGAAATCATCGAGCTTATGCGGCTCAGAATTATATGCGGCCGGATACTCCATGCGGCCAGTATTCCATGCGGCTGAAATCTCTTCATTCGGCCGAACTCTTCATGCGGCCAGCTACTCTTCATGCGGCCGAACTATTCATGCGGCTCAAGAAGACTTGCCGCATGAAAACTCATGCGGTCAAGCATTGTCCTTCTTCTCTACTCTTCCGAGAAGGAGAACCATGGAGAGCCATTGCTTCCGAGCTCCCTAATTTCTTCATTCCAAGCCCAAAAACTGGACTTCCATAGGTCAAAATGGGGTAGAACGAAATTTTCTACAACACGAAACCATCAAAACTTAAAAAATAACAAAGTTACTAGATCAAAACCTAAGGAATCTGAAAATGCATTAAACTTAGATTTACAAGAAATGAGCCATGGAAATTGAAAATGCTAAGTACTAAAGTATCTAAAAATCTTAAGAGGAAGACAATGAAACAACAAAAATGGAGATCCATCAAGAAGCAAGTTGGTACTTGCCTATGCCGCCAGGTAGGTGGGGAGGAGTAATGGAGAAAGAAGAGGGGTAATGGTGAAGGAGAAGTAATGAATGAAGAGAGAGAAATGGTTTTGGGGTTTTAAATGAAGGAGTGGTGGTAGGTAGGAGTTTGTTTCAGTTCGTGAACCAACATAATTGAACCAATCCAAGCCGAACCCAAAGCAAAGCTAAAGCAGAGTATAAAAGAGGAAAGAAAATGCAAAAAAATAAAAATTACTGGAATTAATTAACATAAAATTAAAGGAATTTAAATACAGAACAATACATGATAAATATTAAATAAATATATTAAAGCAATACTTGTATAAAAATACATATTCTGGGAACGGAAAGTGACATCTCTACCCTCCTTAGAAAGATTTTGTCCTCGAAATTTCAAATCCAAGCAGGATAGGAATATCAAAGCTAAACTAATCTAAGCATAAGTAATTGAGTAAACAATCATTTCACGATGTCAAGTAGCAAGTAACATGTCTATGTTTAATTATCGACGACACCAAGCAATTCTACTCATAAGGTGACAGGCATGAGGAGTTAGGACAATCAAGGTATACAAAAAAAGATATACCTTATGAGTCAAACAGGTACGGATATCGTAATCGGATATCATCCTCACGTTCCCACGTTGACTCTCCTAAAGAGTGATGACCCCAAGCAACCCAGACAAGGCTAATTGTTCGGTTCTTGAGTATCTTCTCTCTTCGGTCTAAGATGGACACAGGCTGCTCTTCGTAAGACAGGTTGGTAACAACAACCAGCTCAGAATAATCAAAGATATAGCTTGGGTCTGATACATACCTTCGCAACTGAGATACATGAAACACGTCGTGCACCTCTCGTAACGAAGGTGGAAGAGATAAACGATAAGCAACATCGCCTATCCTATCAAGGATAGCAAATGGGCCTACGTATCGCGGACTCAATTTCTCGCGAACGCCAAATCTAATGACCCCACGGGTAGGTGAGATCGGCAAGAACACGTGGTCCCCAACAGAAAACTCTAGCGGCCTATGATGCTGGTCTGCCCAATGACGATGTCTATCCTGCGCAACTCGAAGTCGCTCTCTAATTTCCTTAACCAATTTAACTGTCTAGACAATCATTTCTCGGCCTAGCATCTTTCTCTCCCCGATATCATCCCATGCTAGTGGCGACCTACACTTCTTACCATATAGAGCTTCGAATGACGCCATCTGGATACTGGCTTGATAACTGTTATTGTACGAGAACTCGACTAAGTGTAGGTGGCTCTCCCAAGACCCTCCAAAATCTAAGGTGCAAGCTCGCAACATATCTTCTAAAGTCTGAATTGTTCTTTCTGATTGTCCGTCAGTCTGGGGATGGTAAGCCGTGCTGAATCTTAACTTGGTACCCAGGCTATGATGTAAGCTCTTCCAAAAATGTGATATAAAACGAGTATCTCTGTCCGACACAATACTGACAGGGACTCCATGCTGCCTGACTATCTGTTGTATATACAACTCTGCCAACTTTTCGGTAGATTGCCATACTCTGAAAGGAAGGAAGTGTGCCACCTTCATAAGTCGATCTACTATCACCCAAATAGCATCTTTACCACTTGGTGACCTCGGTAAACCGGTCATAAAGTCCATTATAATATGTTTCCATTTCCATTCTGGAATAGGAAGCGGTTGCAATAACCCAGCTGGCCTCTGCTATTCTGCCTTAACTTGCTGACATATCAAGCAACGGAAAACAAATCTGGCTATCTCCCTCTTCATTCCATTTCACAAGAAGTGTTGCTTGATATCTTGGTACATCTTGGTCCCTCCAGGGTGTATAGAATACTGAAAACTGTGAGCTTCTGCCATAACCTCTTGTCTGATATCTCCACTAGGCATACATAGATCGTGCTCCAAACCTAAGGGTACCATCTTCATGAATTTATATCTACTTCTTGAGCCCTGACTCACATTCTGTCCTGAGCTTTTGAATCCTTGGATCCTGTGCCTGAGCTGCCTTGATCCTATCTACCAGGTCGGATTGAACTTGTAGACTCGCCAGAACTCCTATATTACTAGGAAGTATAACTTCGATACCCATCTCCTGAAGGTCTTCTAAGATATGCTTCTGTATTGTCAACATAAATGTGCCGCCTCTCCTGCTGAGAGCGTCTGCTACCACATTAGCCTTGCCTGGATAATACTGAAGCTCCATGTCATAATCCTTGATCAGCTCTAACCATCTTCTCTGCCTCATGTTTAGCTCCTTCTGAGTAAAGATGTACTTCATACTTTTGTGGTCTGTGTACATGTCCACTCGATCACCATATAAGTAATGCCTCCATAGCTTCAAAGCAAACACTAATGCTGCCAACTCCAAGTCATGAGTTGGGTAATTCTTCTCGTGGTACCGAAGTTGCCTAGATGCATATGCTATCACCTTCCCATATTGCATGAGGATACATCCAAGTCCTTTTCCTGATGCATCACAATATACTATAAAACCTCCGGGTCCAACTGGCAATGTAAGAATAGGTGCTGATATCAACTTCTGCTTCAGATTCTTAAATGATGCCTGTCATTCTGTCGACCAAACGATTGGTATATCTTTTCATGTTAAGCGGGTCATGGGTGCTGAAAGTCTTGCAAAGTCTGATACGAATCTCCTGTAATATCCTGCCAATCCCAAGAAACTCCGTACATCAGCTACGGTCTTGGGTACGGGCCAACTCTCTACTGCTTCTACCTTCTTGGGGTGTACTGCTACTCCAGCTCCTGATATGATGTGACCCAAAAATGAAATATAGTCCATCCAGAACTCACACTTGCTGAGCTTGGCATACAACTGGTTCTCTCTCAGAACCTATAACACTTTCCTGAGGTGGTCTTCATGCTCATCTTCACTGGCAGAGTATACGAGAATATCGTTAAGAAACACAATGACAAACTGATCTAAGTATGGCATAAAGACGCGGTTCATCAAATCCATATATATTGCTGGAGCATTGGTCAAACCAAACGACATTACTAAGAATTCATAATGCCCATACTTCGACCTGAATGCTGTCTTGGAAATATCTTCCTTCCGAACCCTCACTTGATGATATCCTGAACGAAGATCTATTTTGGAAAAAACTTTAGCTCTGCTCAACTGATCAAATCAGTCGTCGATCCTGGGTAGTGGATACTTGTTCTTTGCTGTTGCCGCGTTGAGCTTCCTATAATCGATGCACAATCTGGATGACCTATCCTTCTTTCCCACAAGTACCACTGGTGCTGCCTACGGTAATATGCTAGCTTGGATGAACTTCTTCTCCTTCAATTCCTTTATGTGTTGATATACCTTGGCCTGCTCTGAATCTGCCATTCTGTAAACTCGATCTGATATTGGTTTAGTTTCAGGTATCAACTCTATGCTGAACTCAATATCCCTAACCAGTGGTAGTCCTGGAAGTTCTTCGGGAAATACATCTAGAAATTCTTCAACTACCTTCAGGACTAGAACTTCTTCCATTGTCGTTACTATCCCTTACTCTTGTTGAGTTGTCACTGATCTGACTAAAGTGAACTACTTCATGCCTGGAATATCAAAAGATATACTCCCTCTACGACAATCTATTGTCGCATGACTGTCTTTCAGCCAGTCCATGCCTAGGATAACGTCGAAATTTAACAGAAAATTCTATCAACCTGGCGGGTAAGGAATGTCCGCAAACTACAACACTACATGCTAGAATAACTCTACTAACTCCTACGAGCCCATTACCAGTGAGTATATTTAACCTCCTTGGTAATGCTTCGAATTCCATTTCTAGTCGTGTCGTAAATTGTGCAGATATAAATGAGTATGATGCTCCGGAATCAAATAATGCGACTGCGGGATATGAGACGACGAGAATGTTACCTGCCACAACATCTTTCGATGCTAATGCCTCCTCTAAGGACAGTGTGAATGCCTGCCCTCGACCTCCTTGTTGGTTCCCATGTTACGGCTTAGCCTGGTGCTGCTGCTAGCCCCTACCTTGATGATGCTGGGGTGGTCTATGCTGGTGCTGCATCGGCGGTCCCTGCTGCCGAAACATCTGAGCTTGCGGCATTAATGGGCTTTGTGCCAACGGCCTTACTGCTACCGCTGGTCCTCGATACTGTCCTGCCCCTGGTGCTGGCAGAGCAGGAAATTACTGCACTGGTCCACCTGACCTCGAATTTATGGGACAAGTGATAACCCGATGATCTGGATTTCCACATATCAAACACAGTCCGTTCAATGCCCGACACACATCTCTAGTGTGCCCTACCTTCCCACAATAAGTACAGCCCGCTGGGGGTTGCTGGTTCTTCCTCTGTTGCTGCTGCTTGGGTGGTGCTGGCCCTCGCATTGCCACATCGTGAATGCGAACGCCAGGGGACGGTGCTGTTGTTCGGGGTGCTGCTCCCCCTCCTCCTTCGATCTGTCTGTGGGATCTCTTCTGACCTCCAGTCCTTGCCGTGATCCTCTGATTGGTTATCTCATGCCTTCGAGTTGCCGTCAATACTTCATCAAAAGTCTGGTAATTGTGCCCCTCTATCAATTGCAAGAGCTCAAGATGAAACCCTTGCTAAAATCTCATAGCCCTCTGGCTCTCCGTTGCTACCATCTTTGGGGCGAACCTACTCAATCTGCAGAACTCTGCTGCATAAGCATCTACCGTCTTGCCGGCCTGCTTGAGGTTGATAAACTTCTGTTGTAGCTCAAACTGTGCCACAACTCTATAGTACTTTGTCTTGAACCTTGCAGTAAAGTCGTCCCAAGCAACAGGACGTCTGATGCCTACTTCTTCTGATTCCCACCAATCACGCGCGAGATCATGAAGTAATAACTTTACTTGATCCACACGTTCTTCTGCCGGTACCTTAGCTGCTGTCAAAATAGCCTCAATATCCTTAAGCCATGCATCTGCTGAGATGGCATCCTCCGTGCCCTCGAAACGGCGGGGGTTGAACTTGCAAAATCTGGTTGATGCTCCTGAATCTGGCCTTGCCCCTCTTTTCAAAGCCGTCTGCAATCCTTGGTTGAGTAGTACGTTCTGCTCTTGTAACTGAGCGTGCATGCGCTGTTGGGCTAACATCTGGTGTTGCTGAGTAGCCATCATCCCTCTCATGATCTCCAGAAGGGCCGGTGTGTCCACTTCCACAAGAGTAGGTGGGACTGTTGGTGGTGGTGGAACCTCTGGATACTGCGATCCAGCTGCGGCTTCCACTATCACTTCTTCTTGAATAACCTCTTGGGGTAGTAGGTGGGTGTTTGTTTCGGTTCATGGTGAACCAACATAATTGAACCAATCCAAGCCGAACCCAAAGCAAATCTAAAGCAGAGTATAAAAACGGAAAGTAAAATGCAGAAAAATAAAAATTATAGGAATTAATTAACATGAAATTAAAGAGATTTAAATACAGAACAATACATGATAAATATTAAATAAATATATTAAAGCAATACTTGTATAAAAATACGTATTCTGGGAACAAAAAGTGACATTGGGGGTGCAACACATGACAGTATGCTAGAAATGCGCCCTACTCATCGGCAGGCTACAAGTCCACTTGAGGCGTCCAGATAACGGGATCGTCTGTAACTGGAAAATCTCTCTATATGAACTACTTGATCAATCTAGTCATTAAGCTAGTTAGATTCAGTATGAATCCCTAACCGTGGTAACCAAAAATACATATCCTAGACATGATGCAGGCGAGACATGTAGCTTGTTCACGCATACACAATACATTCAACCACGGTGTCCAAAAGAGTTGTATTAGCAAGGAGAATAGACATCGCAACAGCATCTTGATTAAGCATGTCATGTTAGGTTTACTTGTCATGTAAAGAGTACTTGTCAAGAGTGCACCCCGACGGGCTACTATCATGTAAGCAAAGAAGGGACGTGTTCTAGCGGCGGGTCACTATCATGTAAAGCAAGAAAGACATGTTCAAGAGTGCACCACAACGGGTCACTATCATGTAAAGCAAAGAAAAGGTATGAATCGTGAGTGCACCACAATAGGTCACTATAAAGAAATTCTAAACATGGCATAGATTGTAAAGTACAATAAATCCGGAAAAGCATGAAAACACATATCATATCACATAAAAATATTCGAAAGGAAAGACATATCCTGACATATGAGAGGGCATAAGTAAAAGTAACTAATTGACATAAAACAATAATTGAATCTGTGCTAGTGTTAGGTGTATAAAGGGTGTACAATCATTTTCTAACTGTACAAGATCATCTAATCATGTTAAGAATTTATTACAGTCGAAGGAAACCTCAAAAACGTCAAGTACAGAAAATATGCCAAAAAGATCAAAACTATGATTGAAATTTTCAATCAAATATAACTCTGATTAAAGTGAAAAAAGAAGATTCTTGAAGCCAAGACAAAGATCTACAACTTTTATGTTGGGAGTTGGGAGAAATTCTGGCCACAAATCAGCCAAATAGGACATAAAATTGCCAAAAATAGCCAACATAGGTACTATACGACACAATATGGCTAGGTACTATGCATCCATGTGGACTGGTACTATGCGGCCAGGTACTATGCTTCTATGCAGACTGACACTATACGACTATGCACTATACATCTATGCGGCCAGGCACTATGCGGCCAGGTACTATACATCTATGCGACAATGGACTATGCGGCCAGGCACTATACATCTATGCGGATTAGCACTATGCGGCCAGCACTATACATCTATGCGGACTGGCACTATACGGCCAGGCACTATACATCTATGTGGCCAGGCACTATGCATCTATGCGGGCTGGCACTATGTGGCCAGGCACTATACATCTATGCGCCAAGGCACTATACATCTATGCGGCCAAACACTATACATCTATGCGGACTGGCACTATGCGGCCAGCACTATAAATCTACGCGGACTGGCACTATGCAGCCAGCACTATAAATCTATGCGGACTGGCACTATACGGCCAGTACTATGCATCTATGCGTCCAGTACTTTTCATTGTCCCTGCCAGAACTAGGACAGATGAACATAGAAGATGTCCAAATCTTATTTTGGCCAATAACTTCCTTAAAATAAGTCAAAATCTAACTTTTCAAAGGTCAAAATTATGTAGAATCAAATTCTCTACCACATGGAACAATTAGTTTTCGAAAACAAGTAAGTTTGATAGATCAAAACCAAGAAAAACTAAAAATATTACAAACTTAGATCTACAAGAATCTACCCATAAAAATTAAAAACTCCAAGTTCTAAAGAGGATTATAATCATGTAAGGAAGAGTTTAGAACAAACAAAATAATATTTGTCTAACATTTGGCAATATGTACTTGCCTTAGGTTGGAGGAGAAAATGAAGAGGAAGAAGATGAAGAGAATGAAAATAATGGAGGAGAGAGAGACGTTGGTTTTTATATAAAACACTTCTCATCTAAAACCAACCCAAACCAAGTCATGCCAAGTTGAACCAAACCAAATTAAACTAAGTCAAAATTAAATCAAAGTAAGGCTAAGAAAGACAAGTCAAAATACGGGTCACTTGACAAAGGCCAGAATTCCGTATAGGTACACTAAAAATACGTATAACAGAAAACGAGAGTGACAGGCATGCCGTCGACATACAATGGTATACTGGCGATATGCCGGTCAAGGAAAAAATTTATAAGTTGGGAAAATTTTAAAATGTTCCAAAAACTAATGAAATATAAAATACAGTACAAAAGTACGTATCAGTATATAAATATCGATACTGTGAGACGAGTCTCACAGCCTATGACGTCCATACCCCAGGCTTCAAAAAGGCCAAGATGCCGCCGTCGGGTGTAGAAACTCCGAAGGTTGATAAATAAAGTCGACGTCGAACTGACAAGTCCTACATTTTTTTGCATATTCAACAGCATCTGCTATCATCATAGGCCAATAATAACCCATTCGTCTGAGGCGATCTTGTAATTTGGGGCCTGGTTGATGTGCACCACAAATTATGTCGTGAGCCTCACGGAGTGCATGTTTAGTTTATGTGTTTGATAAACATCGTAACGGTAGCCCGTCGTAAGAGCGTCGGTACAACATTTTGGTAGCTGTATCATAGTAAAATCTGAGGGATCGCCTTTAGACAAATACTGCTTCCTTTGGATCCTCAGGGAGGATTCCGTAGATGGCATAGTCTATGAAAGAAAATCTCCAGTCTTTAACGTCGACATTTGTTTCTAATGTGTAACTGTGATGAATATGTAAGGCATCTTTTACACAGAATAGTTTTCGACCAGACACTATGATCAAATGCTGAGTATTGGTAGGGACGGTTAAGGAAGCAGCAAGACCGGCTAAAGTATCTGCTTCTATATTCTGTAATCAAGACAAGTGCTCGATAAAGAATCCAGCGAAAGTAGAAGCCAATTCGATTGTCGCTTTGTGATATGGGATGAGATGTTCGTGACGAACTTCATAATCTCCTTGGACCTGACTAACTATTAGCTTAGAGTCACCGTAAGCTTTTAGATAGTCAACTCCCAGTTATTTTTCTAGTTGAAGGCCGATCAGTAGGGCATTATATTCGGCCACGTTGTTATACAGGGTTCCACGAGAGAATATGCATGGTGTATAACCAGATGGTCGGGTGACACAAGCACGATGCCTACTCCGGCCACTATATTTCCTTTAGGTCATGTTCTTGATGCACCGTCAAAGAACATTCACCAAATGGAGATTTCCTCAGTTGCGATGTTAGACTCTACTACTTCATCCGAGATTTCATCGTAGAGTTTGGAAGATTCTGGCACCGAATGAGCTGCTAGGAAATCAACTAACGCTTGGCCTTTTACTGTCTTTTGAGGGACAAATAGCATATCGTATGGAGTCAACAACATTGCCCATGTAGCTAAACAGGAATTAAGAGAACCCGGTTTAGTCATAAGTATTATAAGAGGATTGACTTGAGATATGATGTAGATAGTCTGTCCAGACACATAGTGGCGTGTCTTCTGGATAGCAAATACCAGTACGAGACATTCCTTTTCCACAGGTGTGTATCTGTGCTCGACACCCACCATCGTGCGGCTGACGAGGTAGTAGATTTCCTGTTCATGGCCGCCTTCATTCTTCTGAGCTAATAGGGCACGTAGCAGAAGACATTTCCTTTTCCACAGCCATGAGAGAGTAAAAATCTGTATCACAAGACTAACAGAATTACTATGTAATCATGTACTCACCAATAATCGGATGTAATTGGAGTCGTTGGCCGGATGTACTTAGTATCTAGTGTATCAGATTAGTATCGGTCTATCGGTTTGGTATAGGACGTATCAGATTGGTATTGGCCTTAACAAATTGGTATCGTCCTATATCCGATATGTACATGTATCGGCCGTATAGTTAGGATTCATATTGGCCTTATTGATTTGGTATCGGTCATATCCGATAGGTATCGGCCGTGTTGGATTAGTATAGACCGTTTCGGATTAGTATCATGGAAGGTTTAGTAACAACTGTACTTAGATTTCTCTCTTTTCGAGCTAGAATACCATTACAAGAGAGTCACCAGATCGTGATTGGCCAGTTACAGTAACATACATGCTTCCTTTTCCAGCAGGAAAAGCGAGATTGAAAAGAAAGTATGTATGTTCTGTAACTGGCCAGCTACGCTCTCGTGACTCTCTTGCAATAGTAATCTAGCTCTAGAAGAGAGAAATCCAAGTACAGTTGTTACTAAACCTTCCACGATACTAATCCGAAATGGTATATAATAATCCAACACGGTCGATACCTATCGGATATGACCGATACCAAATCGATAAGGCCAACATGAATCCTAGCTATACGACCGATACATATCGAATAGGACGATACCAATTCGCTAAGACCAATACCAACCGATACGGCCCATACCAAAATGATAGATCGATACTAATCCGATACGGTCAATAATTATAAGTACCTACGGTCCAGGAGGTTGATCCGCTAGTACATTCATATACGATCAACGAAGTAACGATCCATTTCAATTTGGATGTGAAAATCTGTATCGTAAGACAAACTAAACATAATCAGTTCTATTTCACATGCTTAATTGCCAAGTATGGGAACGAATGGCTCAAACCACAACCCAAAATTCATTCTAGCATACATTAGTGTGAATCATCTATGTTCTGTACATATGGTGTAGTATATGTTCTTATCATATCTAGTATCTGAAGAATGTAACAGAATCAAGATGAACTCACATAATGTAATACTAAGACATCATCTACTACTATATAAGATATAGTGATAGGTTGTCATACCATCATTACCGAGGGATGAGGGTCGGAGGACAAATACCGCTCGAGTGAGCCAAAGGCATGCAGCCACTTCCCTCCATCCATTCACCCTCTCCCTCTCCCTCTCCCTCTCTCACGCCATCAACGTCACAACTTTTTCACCTCAAGTTCTGATCAAGCATCTTCCTTCTCCTCTCCTCCACCATGGCTCTGAACCCATATGCTCCTCCCTACTTCCCTTCTTCTTATTTAACTCTTTCAGCCACATATGATATCCACCTCAAGTGTAGAGTCGGGGGAGAAAAAGTGGGCAGGAAGAGGAGGGGAAAGCAGCACAGCCGGCGACATGACCCGGAGATCGTCGTAGAAGTTTTCTTCAACATTCGTAAGAGAACTATAAGGATATATCTTTTCACAACATATCACCTTGTCAAAGACCCTTAATGTGACAACCATGTTACCGCGGTGTCGGAAGACTAACATGTCATAATTTTCTAAGCCGTGTGTTTTGACATAATCCTCCAAACTCTTTCCTGCTATGTAGTAATGCAAGATTACTACATAGGAGGAAAGAGTTGGGAGGATTATGTCAAAACACACGGCTTAAAAAATTATGACATGTTAGTCTTCCGACACCGCGGTAACATGATATTCACATTAAGGGTCTTTGACAATGTGACATGTTGTGAAAAGATATATCCTTATAGTTCTCCTACGGATGTTGAAAAAAATATCTGTACTTCCTCCGAGTCATGCCGCCGGCTGTGCTGCTTCCCCCTCCTC
Source organism: Iris pallida (assembly GCA_029216955.1). Taxonomy (NCBI): domain Eukaryota; kingdom Viridiplantae; phylum Streptophyta; class Magnoliopsida; order Asparagales; family Iridaceae; genus Iris; species Iris pallida. The sequence continues at coordinate 3,274,701 of JANAVB010026200.1, forward strand.
TTCCTGCCCACTTCTTCTCCTCCGACTCTACACTTGAGGTGGATATCATATATGGCTGAGAGAGTCAAATAAGAAGAAGAAAACTAGGGAGGAGCAGATGGGTCCAGAGCCATAGTGGAGGAGAAGAGAATGAAGATGCTTTATCAGAACGGATGACTCAGAACACAATCCAAAATTCATTCTAGCATACATTAGTGGGAATCATCAATGTTCTATACATATGGTGTAGTATATGTTCTTATTGTATCTAGTATCTGAAGAATGTAACAGAATCAAGATGAACTCACATAATGTAATACTAAGACATCATCTACTACTATATAAGATATAGTGATAGGTTGTCGTATCATCATTGCCGAGGGATGAGGGTCGGAGGATAGTCAACTTTATCTACGGCTACATAGTTTCTGCCTCGCCAGTCGAATGGCTGCAGGGACTATGTCCTGATCACCATGTCGTACCATAGATTAATGCAAATAGAGCTGGAAATATCCGTCGCTAACCGGACACTAGTCCGTCGCTAACTGAGATTGTCACATACACATATGTATATCACAGTTAGATGTATAGATATATACATCTATATAGAAGCACACAACTGATACACCATGAGACAGTAAACATATACACCCTGAACCCAAACCCCATATTCACATTTACTAATCCAAACACCACCAAACTAATGGATAACAACCAATATGGATAACACATTATTTAGCCAATATATAAACTCAGATGAATTGAGAAGCAAAGCCCTCCGCCGCCCCCGACCAAAGCCTGCCGCCCCAAGCCCGTCGCCCAGCCCCGCCTCCGCCTATGGATCTCTCAGAGTATTTCCCACGACGCCCCCGCCCCAAGTCCGCCGTACCACCCCGACCAAAGCCCGCCGCCCAGCCCCCGACGCCCCCGCCCCAAGCCAGCCGCCCAGCCCCCGACGCCCCCGACCCAAGCCCGCCGCCCAGGCCCCGATCGACGCCTCCGCCCCAAGCCCGCCGCCCAGTCCCCGACGCCCCCGCACCAAGCCAGCCGCCCAGCCCCCGACGCCCCCGCCCCAAGCCCGCCGCCCAGCCTACGATGCCCCCGCCCCAAGCCCGCCGCCCCGCCCCCGACCAGAGCCCGCCGCCCCAAGCCCGCCGCCCAGCCCCCGACGCCCCCGCCCTAAGCCATTCGCCCAGCCCCCAACGCTCCCGCCCCAAGCCCGCCGTCCAGTCCCCGATCGACGCCCCCGCCCCAAGCCCACCGCCCAGCTCACGACCAAAGCCCCCCGCCCCAAGCCCGTCGCCCAGCCCCCGACGCCCCCGCCCCAAGCCCGCCGCCCCCGCTGCCCCTACGACACCGCGAGAGAGAGAGAAAGAGAGATCTCGAGAGAGAGAGAAAGAGAGAGAGAGAGATGGGGGATTACCTTCGGAGAGAGAGAGGAGAGAGAGTGAATTTGGGGGGAATGCAAAAATTTCTTTTTGCCGTTTCATTTTAAGTCTGGAACATATATTTAGCGACGGACTCGCGATGAACTGTCGTCCGTCGCCCGGTAGTCGCTATATTTGATACTTGTCGACTGAATATCCGTCGGTACGTAGTCGAAGAATTGTCCTGCCAATTCTCAACACAATTCCTGCCAAGTAGTCGACTGAATAGCGACGGCTGGTAATCCGTCGCTATATCTCCGACGCCCTAGCATCGGATGTGTGACCTTTCCTCTTCCTAAAAATAAAATAAAAAATGTAACGGCCTGTCATCGGAAATCCGTCAGCTAGCTGCCACAAAGCCATCGCAAAAGCCGACGAAAAAGTTCCGTCGCTAATATTCGGTCGCTAAATTACTGTATTTTGGTAGTGAGCATCTGATACCGTAGAGGGCCAGTAGTAGCCCATACGTCGAATACGATCCTGTAATTTAGGATCAGGCTGATGTGCTCCACAAACACCATCTCGAGTTTTGCATAATATCTGCTTTCTTTCATCACCGGCAAGACATCTCAAAAGTAATCCATCAAAAGTTCTTCGATAAAGAGTCTTAGTTGTGTGATTATAATAGAATCGAAGTGATCGGAGACGAATACTTGTAGCTTCCTTATGATCTTCTGGCAATATGTCATGTACTGTAAAATCAATGAAAGGTGCTTTCCAGTCCTCACTAATGACATTGACTTCAGTTAAATTGGTAAATTCAATGTTGTGGTTGTTTTCAACACAAAATAGTTCTCTATTAGAGATAACAACCATTTGTTGTCTTTTGACTGGAACTGCCAATGCCGCAGCTAGGTTAGCTAAGGCATCAGCTTCTATATTGCATGTGCGACGTACATGTTCGATAAAGAATCCTTTAAATGAAGAAGCTATTCTGATTACTGCTTCATGGTATGGTACCAGATCTTGATGTAGGACTTCATATATGCCTCTAACCTGATTAACAATTAGTTTAGAATCGCCATATTCTTCGAGATGTTCAATATCCATTTGTTTGGCTAATTGGAGTCCAATGAGAAAATTATTATAATCTGCTACATTGTTGGAGCATGACTCATCTAAAGAATAAGCTCTCTGAATGGCCAATCCATCTGGTGAAACAAGAACAACTCCTACTCCAGCATCCAAGGTGCCTCCAGGTCCAACTCTAGATGCTCCATCAAAGAACAACCGCCAAGTAAAAAATTCTTCTGAGATCATATTTGATTCCAATGTCTCAGCTGGAATTTCATCATAAAGTTTAGATGTTTCAGGCACTGTATGAGCTGCTAAAAAGTCAGCAAGTGCTTGGCCTTTTACAGACTTTTGGGGAACATACACCATATCATATTGTGCTAATAATATGGCCCATGTAGCAAGCCTAGAATTGAGTGTGCTGGGCTTTTTCATTAAAACTCAAAGAGGATTGACTCGGGATATAACATGAATAGTTTGGCCTATGATGTATTGTCTTGTCTTCTGAACGACAAACATTAAGGCTAAACATTCCTTCTCCACCAGATATAACGATGTTCAGCTCCAATCATCGTTCGACTAAGGTAGTAGATGGCTTGTTCATGACCTTCCTTGTTCTTCTGAGCCAGTAATGCTTCCAATGAATGGTCTATTGCCCGGACATACATTAAGAAAGGTATTCCTGAGATCGGTGGTACAAGAACTGTCACGACCCGCACCCGTTTTTGGATACGAAGCGTGTCCAAGCCCAGCATACGTCGCAGTGTCGGTGGTAGTACGTTGTTTATACACAAGTCATGGCAATCCAGAGTCTCATGGTAAACTATATCTCATCCACAGAATAATAACGAATCAACCAAGATCAATGAAATGCCAAAGAAACTGAATAATATAACTGAGTGTATCCAAGATTCAATGTCACGTCCGGTGGACACAAATCCACTACCAATAGACGGAAGAAGAAATAAATACATGAAATACACTAACTAAAAACAACCTGCTAATCAAGGCGACCTCAACTGCAAAGCTCCGCGGTCTGGTGCTGACTCAACCTGCTCAACTGCTCCTGACTCAAACTCGGCTAAACCTGAAGAGATCATCAGGTCCTCAGAGGACTAGCAAGATACATAAAAACGAGCCTTTCTAACAGTTTATTATGCATGGAGAAAATACAGAATAAACAAGTAAACCGAGCACTGAATAAGGCACGAAACTATACACTGTCTACACATATATGAACTGCTGAACAAGGACTAGAGAAACTCTTGTCAAGATGTCAACGGATAACCGAAACGAATACTCAAACCTTCGTCCCTAGCATGGACTCGCAGGTTTGAACTACTAACCCTCGTCCCTAGTATGGACTCGCAGGCTAGCCTCTACTACTAACCCTCGTCCCTAGTGTGGACTCGCAGGCTAGCATCCCCCTCGTCCCTAGTGTGGACTCGCAGGCGTAATCCTATACCACTAACCCTCGTCCCTAGTGTGGACTCGCAGGCTAGCATCTACTACTAATCCTCGTCCCTAGCTTGGACTCGCAGATTAGCATCACCCCCGTCCCTAGTGTGGACTCGCAGGCGTAATCCTATACCACTAATCCTCGTCCCTAGTGTGGACTCGCAGGCTAGCATCTACTACTAATCCTCGTCCCTAACGTGGACTCGCAGATTAGCATCACCCTCGTCCCTAGTGTGGACTCGCGGGCGTAATCCTATACCACTAACCCTTGTCCCTAGTGTGGACTCGCAGGCTAGCATCTACTACTAATCCTCGTCCCTAGCGTGGACTCGCAGATTAGTATCACCCTCGTCCCTAGTGTGGACTCGCGGACGTGGACCAATAACTACTAACCCTCGTCCCTATCGTGGACTCGCAGGTTAGCTTCAAGGTTCAAGACACGGAGGCACGACTCAATCAAGGCACAACCAATAAGACACAAGGCTAACTGTGAACACGGTCTACAAATCAATGATACCAACATATGAACAGGATATGAACGATACATGTCGATAATATGAGAAAAACTAGATAATAAATAAAGACAGTGCATGTAAATAAAGCTGTGTAGAAAGGCAAGATATACTTGCCTTAGGTCCTGCGCTGCTGGCACGGGTCAAAAATCCGTGTCAAAAGTCCAAGTATCCTGTTTAATAATTCATAATGATCAATACATGATTTTAAAATCATTAATATGACTATCTAACTACTTATTAGAACTCTTTGCCTTCTTAACTATGTATGCTTATTATCCTTACTAACCTTCTATTTGCCTACTATGTAATTTCCAGAATTACTAAGTTCATTTGGCGTAATCCCTCTAACACAACAGCGCGCACACACACCTTTAAGCAAGAGAAACATTATTTCACTCCTACTCATAATTTCTCTACACAAAGTCAACCCAACAGACATACACCCTTTGCTAACCCAACCAGGAAGATCACACTACTATATCCCAGGTCTCATCCAATGTTCAGGTATTTGGTGGCCATAGATATATAACCTCATTAACACATGAGTTTATGCTTGACATAAACAGTTTCTTGATGACTAGAAATTTGCAACAATAAGGAGACACAGAATCATGTGGAAGGTGGAAATGACAACACAACTATATACATTACTTCTCATATAGAACTCATCCATTCTTCTACATCACACACCCATTGCTCAACACCCCTCTAATGTTCTTTATGGACACAACATATTCTTGCTTCCTAAATATCAATATTTCTTGGGGGAAGGTGATACATATAAACACAGCAGGGTGTTTTCCTCTTCAAATGCTACACCTATGTTATGAAGACTAAGCCATGAGCCGAACACAATCACACACAACTATATATATTTATTCTTCTGAACTCTTTTCCCAATACATACATATACTTGATGTCCTACTAGTGTACAGGTTTAGGTGCTTTCCTCCCCATGGGTTCTTGATCTTCTTAAATGAACTGTAATTGGGCACACCTGTGTAGTTGTCTCTAACACACAATATGTAGATATGCTACTGCAGAGGCTAACCTGCACACAAGGATTTATACCCAACTGGTGTTTATGAGGATCACCCAAGACTGTACTCTTATGTACAGGATTTCTCTATTGTTGCCACTAACCTGCTACTAAGACCTGTAGTCACATACCCACACTGTTTCCTAGTATCATGTACTGTTGTACTACCGATTATGGATGTCAACTGATACATCAAGGTGTATTGGTGTACTGATCAGTACACATGAAGTCCCTTGTTCTGCTGTGTGCTCAGGAGCCTTCAAGTCAACCAATTGCATTCCTGTACACTGACACACTAGCTCATGTTTACTCTCACCCTCCATCAAAGGAAGCCAATCTAAATTAGTCCATCACAAGCAGTCATCCTATGTGATTTGAGGATATAAAGAATATCTCCTAAAATGAGACACCATGATACTCTCGATACTTATTTACATGCCCTCACATTGATAGTGTTCTGTTGTCTCGAGTATGAATAGATGGTTCACTTGTTAGTATCAAATCGGATACGAATGAAAATTCACATAGAGGTATCATTTGGATAAGAAGAATCTAACCGAACAATTTGGGAATTGATACCAGGTAATCTAACATAGCAATTTGGCCAATAGGTAGGAGTCCGTTGGTACCAGTCCTAAAATTCTAGAGTCAATACTCACTGGTAAGAGGGAATCTCCTATAACATTCTAACTGATACAAGGATTATATATATATATAGGTATCCTGACACCTCTTTCAACCTGCTATCAGAGAGTTGGAACATATTCCAGAGTATACTAGATCAAATATTTGCTCCATGATGATTGGACAGGAAGTCCATGTGGTTCAGTTTGATTAAATTTACTACCGGTCCCTCTAAACACAAGGAGCAAAATTTCCATCAGTTTCCCTGACAACAGGAATCAAGCATTCAGGGTCCTTGTACTACATGATGATGTTAAGCTAGTGATAGTCAGCATATATGCATTTGGGTCCTTCACTGGCATTTTGGACAAGAATAGAGTTATGTTTGTCGAAAGAATTTCCTTCCTGTTTCTCTTTTTAACCACCTCAAGTAAAACAACAATAACATATTATCAAATTTAAAGTGGTGTTCACGAGAACAACTTTCCCCTAGTACATCTAACAGGTTATTTTTAGGCAATTTGATAACAACTATTACGGCTATTTGTTCCTTTGTGAAAACCACAGACATGTTTCTGTTGCAGCCAACAATAACCGTGTAGAAGTACGAATCCGGCAAGTCTGGGTCAGCATTGAGCCTTTTACCACAACAAAATCCGCTACAAGCCCAAATCCAAATCCGAAAATATGTGCCACAATAAAAAAAAACAGTTTCTTAGTATAATATATTGAAATATGAGATCAACTCGATCGGAAAAAGTTAATTATCTGTAGATCCGAACAAATAACATCTCGTACTCATTGGTATTTCTGCAATCCTATCTACTAAGGCCAATCGACACATCTACATCCTTACTACCAATCTTATCTGTCCTTTAGTTTATTCTATTGCTCCTAGTAAGGCCTGATACACTCTAGGGTCGACTCCCTTAAACTCGGCTCTATACTGTACATATAACATAGGTTTCTTTAGAACTACAGATATCATATATGGGTTATACTATTTGTAGTCTATGCCAAAAGTCTGATACCCAACCTGATACCAAGGGTCGGGTTGGTATCAAGTACCAACCTGAAACCAGGACAGTGGTTTCGAAACATCTTCTTTATAGGAACATGGAAGGGTTCAGAGGTGCGTGTCCTGCCTACGGCAGTTTGCTTTATGAATGAAGACTCTACCCTCATCTGTTAGTCGAACATCCCTGCCCGATACACGGGTACCCTTTCTTAGATGTCTCCTACTAAGCTTTATGTCAAACACTTATGAGGCAATTTCTAATGGGTGGTGAATGACAGAAATAGCAAGATTATGTGTAGATCGATTTACCTCTCTTGGTTTTGAAGGAGAAACTCGATCGTTCCTTGCCTCCTCTCCGATCGTCCTGTGCGGCAGGACAGAATTTAGGGTTCGACTGGCGAAGGAGTCGACTAACCTTACTCCCATATATATAGATATATATCGGGTTATAGATGGGATCGAAAGTTAGTAGGATTTGGAGGAATTCAGTTTGAATCCCGATTTGAAATTATCAGAGAGTTTAAAACTTAAAGCTCGGTTGAGAGGAGTGTTTAAATGACAGTTGAGATTTGAATCTCAACTTTAATCATTTAAGTCCCTGCAATTTCCTATATCATCCATTTAGTCCTCTAAAATAAATAAACACAATATATAACAATTCATGAGGCTTTAAAGGAAGGACTTTCCAATTTAACAAATAAAGAGAAGAGAAAAAAAAATTTGGTCAAGGGGTTGACAACTCTACCCCCCTTAAACCAATTTCGTCCTCGAAATTTAATGAACCGTGATCTATATGAAAAGTCTAGGATAAACTGCTATGACAAAAATTCAATTCTCCTAAAGTTTAAATAAGTCTATCTATACTACTGCCAGTATCTACTAGAAATTTTCGGTGTTGTTCCTGTCTTGAGAGTTCATCTTAACTGAAACAAAGAAAACGATTTTAGCCGTTGAAGAGATTTTTCAAACAGGATGCAAATCAAGGATTCAATGAAATCATGGACTAGAGGCCAATAATGAGTCAAGACACGTGGATGAGATCCTAAGGGTCTAATCCTATTCGCAGGCTCACGACGGCACAGTGACATAACCGAAGTGATTAACGTAGACCTGCATGGGCCACCAAAAAAACTTGTCACGACCCGCACCCGCTTTTCGGATACGAAGCGTGTCCAAGCCTAGCCTACGCCGCAGTGTCGGCGGTAGTACGCTGTTTATACACAAGTCATGGCAATCCAGAGTCTCATGGTAAACTATATCTCATCCACAGAATAATAACGAATCAACCAAGATCAATAAAATGCCAAAGAAACTGAATAATATAACTGAGTATATCCAAGATTCAATGTCACGTCCGATGGACACAAATCCACTACCAATAGACGGAAGAAGAAATAAATACATGAAATACACTAACTAAAAACAACCTGCTAATCAAGGCGACCTCAACTGCAAAGCTCCGCGGTCTGGTGCTGACTCAACCTGCTCAACTGCTTCTGACTCAAACTCGGCTAAACCTGAAGAGATCATCAGGTCCTCAGAGGACTAGCAAGATACATAAAAACGAGCCTTTCTAACAGTTTATTATGCATGGAGAAAATACAGAATAAACAAGTAAACCGAGCACTGAATAAGGCACGAAACTATACACTGTCTACACATATATGAACTGCTGAACAAGGACTAGAGAAACTCTTGTCAAGATGTCAACGGATAACCGAAATGAATACTCAAACCTTCGTCCCTAGCGTGGACTAGCAGGTTTGAACTACTAACCCTCGTCCCTAGTGTGGACTCGCAGGCCTAGCCTCTACTACTAACCCTTATCCCTAGTGTGGACTCGCAGGCTAGCATCACCCTCGTCCCTAGTGTGGACTCGCAGGCGTAATCCTATACCACTAACCCTCATCCCTAGTGTGGACTCGCAGGCTAGCATCTACTACTAATCCTCGTCCCTAGCGTGGACTCGCAGATTAGCATCACCCTCCTCCCTAGTGTAGACTCGCAGGCGTAATCCTATACCACTAACCCTTGTCCCTAGTGTGGACTCACAGGCTAGCATCTACTACTAATCCTCGTCCCTAACGTGGACTCGCAGATTAGCATCACCCTCGTCCCTAGTGTGGACTCGCGGGCGTAATCCTATACCACTAACCCTCGTCCCTAGTGTGGACTCGCAGGCTAGCATCTACTACTAATCCTCGTCCCTAGCGTGGACTCGCAGATTAGCATCACCCTCGTCCCTAGTGTGGACTCGCGGGCGTGGACCAATAATTACTAACCCTCGTCCCTATCGTGGACTCGCAAGTTAGCTTCAAGGTTCAAGACACGGAGGCACGACTCAATCAAGGCACAACCAATAAGCCACAAGGCTAACTGTGAACACGGTCTACAAATCAATGATACCAACATATGAACAGGATATGAACGATACATGTCGATAATATGAGAAAAATTGGATAATAAATAAAGACAGTGCATGTAAATAAAGCTGTGTAGAAAGGCAAGGTATACTTGCCTTAGGTCCTGCGCTGCTGGCACGGGTCAAAAATCCGTGTCAAAAGTCCAAGTATCCTGTTTAATAATTTATAATGATCAATACATGATTTTAAAATCATTAATATGACTATCTAACTACTTATTAGAACTCTTTGCCTTCTTAACTATGTATGCTTATTATCCTTACTAACCTTCTATTTACCTAGTATGTAATTTCCAGAATTACTAAGTTCATTTGGCGTAATCCCTCTAACACAACAGCGCGCACACACACCTTTAAGCAAGAGAAATACTATTTCACTCCTACTTATAATTTCTCTACACAAAGTCAACCCAACAGACATACACCCTTTGCTAACCCAACCAGGAAGATCACACTACTATATCCTAGGTCTCATCCAATGTTCAGGTATTTGGTGGCTATAGATATATAACCTCATTAACACATGAGTTTATGCTTGACATAAACAGTTTCTTGATGACTAAAAATTTGCAACAATAAGGAGACACAGAATCATATGGAAGGTGGAAATGACAACACAACTATATACATTACTTCTCATATAGAACTCATCCATTCTTCTACATCACACACCCATTGCTCAACACCCCTCTAATGTTCTTTATGGACACAACATATTCTTGCTTCCTAAATATCAATATTTCTTGGGGGAAGGTGATACATATAAACACAGCAGGGTGTGTTCCTCTTCAAATGCTACACCTATGTTATGAAGACTAAGCCATGAGCCGAACACAATCACACACAACTATATATATTTATTCTTCTGAACTCTTTTCCTAATACATACATATACTTGATGTCCTGCTAGTGTACAGGTTTAGGTGCTTTCCTCCCCATGGGTTCTTGATCTTCTTAAATGAACTATAATTGGGCACACCTGTGTAGTTGTCTCTAACACACAATATGTAGATATGCTACTGCACAGGCTAACCTGCACACAAGGATTTATACCCAACTGGTGTTTATGATGATCACCCAAGACTGTACTCTTATGTACAGGATTTCCCTATTATTGCCACTAACCTGCTACTAAGACCTGTAGGCACATACCCACACTATTTCCTGGTATCATGTACCCCCTTACACTATGTTGACACTATCACACTTGACATATTGTTCACTTACACTTTGACACTCTTTGATATGTATACACTATGTATGCCCATTTAACCCTCACTTGCCCCTTTGCCATGTTCATATACACACATATAGCCTCTTAAATAAGTATTTATGAATATAGTTAACTTAGCTATGTATGTATATTATATATATGTTAGCATATTGTGTTGTAATATATAAGTTTATATAACCATTTGAAATGCCATGATTATAGACCTAATGTTGAATACTAATATCTGCATATTTATATATGTGTAGACATATATAGCTTAAAGTAATAGATTACCTAGTGTATATCCAATGTGAATTCTTGCCTATTTGAGTATTGAATAATTGCATGCTATATAGAATTGGGTGTATGTTGGCTTGTATAGCCTTGTATTGATGTGTGCTTGCTAGGATAGTCTTGGTTAGGCCTAGTAAGACTTACTGGGTTAGGACATGACCTAGTTTGACCTAGTTTGACTAGTGCAGTTGACCAGAGTTGACCAAGGGTTGACTTTGGCCTAGCTTGACCTAGATTCAAGTAGAATGCATTGTAGTGCTTTATATTACCCTTCTGGACATGTTGTGACTTGTGCTGTTCTAATTAGGAGCCAGACACCTCTCCTCGGACTGTATATTTACTTTGGACATTCAGACATCAGACGAGTACATTCTCTGACCGTTTCAAACTTGTATGGATTTACATTCTTGCTCTAGATTACTGTACTTGATGCTGACACGACTGTTATCACGGATTGGTACTATATGGATCTTCTTTTGAGATGTTATCTCCTTGTATTCACTAAATACATATTGTGACGTGCGTTTCACTTCCATATTGTATTTATTGAATACCCATATCCTTGTATACTCATTGTGCATATTGTACTCTCATATCACATGAGCCCCAGGGATAGACCATTGTACACTATTGTATAACATTGTACATCCATTGTATAACATTGTACACTATTGTATAAGATAACGTAACTGGAGTAGATCCTTGTGTATTGATTGGGAAGGGGGAGTAGAATTGGTTATGTACTCAAATTCTATTGTACAATATTGTATAACTATTGTATATGTCTATTGTACACCCACGTACAATAGAGTTACCATTGCATTTTCCTAGCCCGTTTACATAACCAGATTGTACTCTAAATCACATGTTCCTTACAGTTCTTACTTATCATATTTAGATATTTCCTGTTATTAAATCTCTACTGTTTTCTATACATTCTTCTTTCAGCGTTTCATGTACTTTACTCTATTGCATGCTTTATATTTCCTAACTCGATATGAACTGCGTGAGATGTTTTGTGCTCGCTCCCGTCCTGACTGGACCTGTTGATAAATTTTACAGATAGCCTTGAGGTGCCTGCTAACCTAGAGGAGACACATTAGAGGTTGTTTAGGTAGTTATTCATTTTGTCTGGAGTTGTATTTTACTTTGTGGAATACTGTATTGAGTTTTGAGATGTATTTATGGGTTTATGTATCATAGACACTTAGACTTCTATCTTCTGTATCTTTTTTGGATTTCATGTTTTATCTATCTTTATCATGCTCTACCTTAGATGTGATTGAGACTGTATCTGCTATGTCACCCCCATTCGGGGAGTATAAACTGTTTAGTCTTATACTGTTATATGCATTGAGACCTAGGACAGCGTTCTATCGCCGACACTGCGGCGTAGGCTGGGCGTTGTTACGTACTCGTACCCTCACGGTGGGTGTGGGTCGTGACACATTTTTAGTGGTGGCCCATGCAGGTCGAGTTTATGTAGTGGTATTCGAACTTGTGTACCACTACAGCCTGCAGTAGGAATATGATATATCTTGAAGGTACTCAATCACAGTTAGGAACCCTTGAGAGATTCCTGGGATGACCCTTGAGAATCTTGTTTAACTCCGATTTGAAAACTCTTTTTTTTTCTTGATTTGATTTATCTTTACTTTCTGCTATTGAATTTGATTTTGATGGATTATTATTGAATTTGAGTTTGTATTTATTGATTTTGATGAAGATTGTTGAAATTTGAATCTTGATGTTAGCTATAGCATCCGAGTTTGTAGTTATATAATTTGAAGTATTTTGTTCATTTCTGAATTTTGATGTTCGTTGATAAATTTGATTTTTTTTGGTATTTATTGTTGATTTAATTTAATTTTTGGCAAGATAAAATTATATGGGCTAGGTCATCTAAGTTATGGAAATCTTGTCTTCTATAGTCACATTAGCCAGCATGGTGAGAACATATAGTCTGATTTTGAATATATTTCTCGGGTGTGAAAACTTAAGGTTTTCGCAGCCAAGCTAGCGGCATCGCGAAAATGTTAAATACCATGATTCTAGAGGTATGTGCATAAGTCAAAGACTCTGTGATTATCGTAGCCTTGCTCACTAGTATGACGAGAATTTAGAGTACCATAATTTTGGATAGACTCATATGATTATCAGATTGTACCTTAAATATTTTCGAACATGTTTTTGCTACTTTTGTTTCAGTCATTCAAAAAAAGAGAGAAAGAATTATTGTTGTTTTGTTTTGTTTTGTTTTGTTTCTCATTGTTTACTTAGGATGTAGCTTTAGCTATTTTTATAAACCTTGTGTAACTTCTTACAAAAATTTATTTTTTCTTAATACAATAAACCAATGATTTTGCTAGGCCTTATTTTGGATTTGGTATTATAATTCTTGTTTCAAAAAAAATGGGTCCCTCTTTTAAATAGATAAGCAGAACAGATTCTATTATCATTCTTTTCCTGCCAATATTTTTACTACCATCATTCCTTGTCTTATATACCTGTCCTGATTATATCAATTCCCTGTCTCATATATAATTCTGTCAGCTATACCTTGAAAACACTTGAATCTTTATATCATTTTTATCTGAGAAATGTTGAGGAAGTGATATAAATCATCTAGTTCGGAATGATGTAATTGGTTATCAGATGATGATTTTGTAGGAATCAGAGTGTTGGATGTCAAATATGAAAAATTTGAAATGAAGATGTGGTAAAGGTTTAAAATGAAATCAAGGGATAAATGTTATCAATTTAGAAACAATCACAGAAAGTGGGTTATGAATAATTCATGGATGTATTTCAAAACTAATGAGGATGTTTAAGGTCAACCTAGTTTTGAGAACTTAAAAATCTTTGTTATTGATTCTTGGGAACTATTACAAGGCTATGTAGAAATTTAGAGATGGAAAGAAGAATTTAATCGAATAAAATGATTATGCGAAATTGAACTAGATATTGTAAGATGGTGACTAGAGACAGAGAGAACACAAGGATTTTACGTTATAGAAATTATTTTAGATGATTGGAAGAAAATTGTAGAATTCAAAAAAAAATATTTGAAGGTGAACGTTGAAGAAAATATGAAGGTTGATTTATAAAAAAAAAGAATAAATTTTGTGTGACATAGTGGTATTGGAGTTTAGTGAATACGAGACTCGATTTAAACAAGTCCAAGGATTCCATAAACTGGATTTAGAGGTTTTGGATCTAATTTAAAACGAGGTGAAGGAATTTGAAATTTTGATTAAATGAATAAGTGTTGACTCCTAAAAAGAGGGTTATGTTTCGTGGAAAATATTTTGGAACTTAAAGATTTTGTCTATGGTGATTGTGGTAAAGGTTTAGATGACTGAAGGTTATAAAATTTCGATGATAGTTATATAGAGGTTAATTTTCATATTGGGACTTGTGAGAAAAAAAAGAATATGGTTTAGCAAATGATAAACTGATAGTATTAGAGAGGGATGATTTGCTGACTTCGTATGAAATCTTTTCCTGTTTTCTCTAAAAGGAGTTTTTCAATATCATTGAATCCTAGTTTCCTTAATCCGACCAAATCAACTTCGATTATCTTTTCTTATCATATTTATATCTTGGGTTGTACTTAATTGAATTAAATTTGCTTGTGACCTGAATCTCTATCCTTGTATGCTCGATCTCAGACTTTGTTGAACGTGTCCTCCATATTGCCTAAATCTTGATTTCTCCCAATTTGATCAACTTAGATCGTATCAAGACTAAATATTCTTAATACGTATTGTGATTGGAAATTTTCCATGGAACTGGCTTTCATTCCTTAACTTCGATTTTGATTTTCTTTTTTTTTCTGAACCCTTTAAAGATAATGGGTAGTTACTTTTCTTTATTTTTATGATAAGTATCAGTTTTCATATAGGATGGTAGACTGCCTTATAGTTTTGATGGTTTGTTGTTTTTGTAACTTTTGTTTAGCACCCTAGATTGCTTGTGTGTTTTGATACCCTATGACCGTTTTGGTTTAGCATGACTAGAATACCTAGATGAGACTTTCACTACCACCGTAAGCCATGACCCTGTATGTCGTCCTTTTGATGGTATGATTTATTTAAGTTCTGAGATTTGATTGTGGGGGTTTGACCTAGAAGGATTACGAACATTTTAATTTCGAGGACGAAATTTTTATAAGGTGGGTAGGATTGTAACACCCAGTTTTCCAGATGAGGGTAATTTTAAAATTTTATAATTATAATTATTATTTAATGATATTTATTTCATATTATAATTTTTAGTGATTTTTAAATTATTTTAAATTATTTAAATCAATGACTTGTGGTTTTGACGTTTTGCTAGTGAAACCCTAGAGACTGTTTGACCTAGAGCCTAACCATGTGATTATGATATTTTAATGTCATTTTTGGCCTAAGGATATTTTTACATTTGACCTCTTTGAATTATTTTGATATTATTTTATTATTTATGATATTGTTTTGGGGTTATTTGAGTCGGGTTCGAATTTCAACTCAATCCGACTTGAAACGGGGACCCGGGGGGTAGTTTGACTCTAGTAGGACCCACACACTAGTTAGGCATGGCCCACATGATATTAATTTTAGTCCACATGATAGAAATATTTTAGTTAGAGGTTAGACTAATTATTATGGATAAGGTTAGTGTGATTAGAGACTTTAGAATGACTAATTTAGCCCCAACCAATTAGCCCTTTCCTAATACTCATAGAATAGGTTAGTAGGGGCTTTTGGACTTTTCCTAATAGGACAAAACCATCTTTATGGCCAACCACAATAAGGATAGGGTTGAGCCTCCCATTTGTCATTATCCATCTATTTTTCTCTCTCTTGTTCTTCCCCAAATTCCTAGAGAGCAATTCCTAGCAATTTCTCCACCAAATCCTTCCATTTCACCACCAAATCTTCTTCTTTCCTTCTCCATTCTAGTCAAGGAGGAAGCTACCCGAGTTTGGGAGGATTCAGAGCTCGTTCGTGTCCTTTTGGAATCTCTACGTGTCGGTGTCGCTCCGGGAAGGTTTTTCTTCGATTCGATCTACCGGGAGGTATAAATCCCTTCTCCTTTTCATTTTCTCATGCATATAGGTATATTTTGAACCCATAGGAATGACCCCCATGGTTGTATCTCCATTTGTGTCTATTTTGTATCCATTTGGAGGTCATAGGAGTGTCCTTTGTGTTGTAGATGTATTCATGTTACATATATAGATTTATATATATATATATTGTAATGAGAGTGTATCTATATTTATATATGTAATAAATGGTTCATGATGATTATATAATCAAGTTTGTAAGTGTGGTTCCTTATATTATTATTGCTATTATTGTTGTGGATAATTAGGATATATATTGTGTATTCTTTTGGCTCAAACTATCTAAATCCGTCATAATTTTTATCCACGTTTTTAATTTCAGTCCTAACTTAGAAATGTCATAACTTCTAGCTCAAAGCTCGGTTTAATCTTCCGTTTTTTTTAAAAGAAGCGTATTGAAGTTAGCTTTCCCAAAACAAATATTAATAGGCCTAATTCTTTCTGTAACTTTCTAGAGAATTATTTGAGTGTCAGCTGTACGAAAAACAAACGCGTTCTCGGTGTTTTCGCGATTCCGGGAGTTTCCGGAAACGAAAATGCGATCCGTTTAAAGTTTCGGAAAGCTAACACATAGATATATAACATACTTTAATCATAGAGTTTAGTTCATGCTGAGATGGTATAGTATTCATTATTAGTAGGAGTTACTATTTGGCATATGTATTTTGTGCACCCTTGTGTGTAATATAATGTTCTATTTGATTTTAACCCATGTTAATGTATATACATTATGTAACTAAATAGAGAATGCAAGCATGAGTAAATATTTAAATAAATGATGTATGAGGTGTAAGTATCCTATCTAATGTAAGCATGTATAAGTATGGCTTGTAATGAATATGTAGGTTCCATAGTATGTAATGTATGGTGCATATAGTAGTGCAAGAAAATAAATGAATGATGAATGAATGCAAGCATGAATGTAATGTAATAATAGATATAATGTATGCAATATACAAGTTAATGAGATGTAATGTTCTATGTTAACACAAATCCTATATTATCTCATGTACCCCCTTACACTATGTTGACACTATCACACTTGACACATTGTTCACTTACACTTTGACACTCTTTGATATGTATACACTATGTATGCACATTTAACCCTCACTTGCCCCTTTGCCATGTTCATATACACACATATAGCCTCTTAAATAAGTATTTATGAATATAGTTAACTTAGCTATGTATGTATATTATATATATGTTAGCATATTGTGTTGTAATATATAAGTTTATATAACCATTTGAAATGCCATGATTATAGACCTAATGTTGAATACTAATATATGTATGTTTATATATGTGTAGACATATATAGCTTAAAGTAATAGATTACCTAGTGTATATCAAATGTGAATTCTTGCCTATTTGAGTATTGAATAATTGCATGCTATATAGAGTTGGGTGTATGTTGGCTTGTATAGCCTTGTATTGATGTGTGCTTGCTAGGATAGTCTTGGTTAGGCCTAGTAAGACTTACTGGATTAGGACATGACCTAGTTTGACCTAGTTTGACTAGTACAGTTGACCAGAGTTGACCAAGGGTTAACTTTGGCCTAGCTTGACCTAGATTCATGTAGAATGCATTGTAGTGCTTTATATTACCCTTCTGGACATATTGTGACTTGTGCTGTTCTAATTAGAAGCCAGACACCTCTCTTCGGACAGTATATTTACTTTGGACATTCAGATATCAGGCGAGTACATTCTCTGACCGTTTCATACTTGTATGGATTTACATTCTTGCTCTAGATTACTGTACTTGATGCTGATACGACTGTTATCACGGATTGGTACTATATGGATCTTCTTTTGAGATATTATCTCCTTGTATTCACTAAATACATATTGTGACGTGCGTTTTACTTCCATATTGTATTTATTGAATACCCATATCCTTGTATACTTATTTGCATATTGTACTCTCATTATCACATGAGCCCCAGGGATAGACCATTGTACACTATTGTATAACATTGTACATCCATTGTATAACATTGTATACTATTGTATAAGATAACGTAACTGGATTAGATCCTTGTGTATTGATTGGGGAGGGGGAGTAGAATTGGTTATGTACTCAAATCCTATTGTACAACATTGTATAACTATTGTATAAGTCTATTGTACACCCACGTACAATAGAGTTACTATTGCATTTTCCTAGCCCGTTTACATAACCAAATTGTACTCTAAATCACATGTTCCTTACAGTTCTTACTTATCATATTTAGATATTTCCTGTTATTAAATCTCTACTGTTTTCTATACATTCTTCTTTCAGTGTTTCATGTACTTTACTCTATTGCATGCTTTATATTTCCTAACTCGATATGAACTGCGTGAGATATTTTGTGCTCACTCCCGTACTGACTGGACCTGTTGATAAATTTTACAGATAGCCTGGAGGTGCCTGCTAGCCTAGAGGAGACACATTAGAGGTTGTTTAGGTAGTTATTCATTTTGTCTGGAGTTGTATTTTACTTTGTGGAATACTGTATTGAGTTTTGAGATGTATTTATAGGTTTATGTATCATAGACACTTAGACTTCTATCTCCTGTATCTCTTTTAGATTTCATGTTTTATCTATCTTTATCATGCTCTACCTTAGATGTGATTGAGACTGTATCTGCTATGTCAATAAACTGTTTAATCTTATACTGTTATATGCATTGAGACCTAGGACAGCGTTCTACCACCGACACTGCGGCGTAGGCTGGGCATTGTTACGTACTCGTACCCTCACGGTGGGTGCGGGTCGTGACAAAAATTACGTCTCCAAGAGCATAAAAATTGGCTGAAAGAGAGATGATATAACACGTAGATATCAAATGCCGCCCAAAAGACCTTGGTGCTTTCTTTCGGGTTTTAATACTTAGACAAAATTAAATTTCTCATTCACGACGTTCATCTTATTGTAAGTCATGCTGAGCATTGGTGGCCCGAACGCAACACTTTTCAACTTTTAGTGGGTGACGATCACGTTATGTGATGTGGCAAACATATTGGGATTGCCTATTACAGGTGACCCAATATATTTCAATCAACAGTCTACTCTATTCGATCTGGTTACCTCCTACCTCAAAATTATGCCTCCACCGAATATGGAAGGTAGCAGTTTTATCACATTTATATTGCTTCGTGGGAACTTCATGGATTTAGATCACACAATGGACAACGAGACGGTTGACATAGATGAGATACAGGTATGTATTTTAATTAGTAACATTTTTAACGATTGATTTAGTATTTAGTAAAATATTTGCTTTCCTATTTTCAGATTATTCAGTGTACTAGAACGTACTTGCTCGATTTATGTGGCATAATTCTCTTTTTCGACGCCAATAAAAATACGATTAATGTGCGACTTCTACCATTTTTAGCTGATTTGACCAAACCCACTAGTTATGCATGGGGAGATGCTGCTTTATCATATCTCTATGCAATGTTGACCGAATTTCTTAATATGAAGACTCGCAAGAGTATTTGTGGATGTATGTCACTAGTTCAGGTAAGAATAAAATTTATTTGTATTTTATTGTATTTATTGTGTACTAAATTTTTATTTCGTTGTATTTACTATAGGTCTCGTAGTACGAGCACTTCTATATTGGTAAACCGATTACCAGTGTAAATAGTAATTTTGGAGTCGTCTTTGGTAGACTGAAATTTTATGCGATTCTTCTTTGGTCTGCCAACTTTACGTCGTATCGCTGGTACTCTAATTTTTTTTCTTACCAAGGGCGCTTGAATCTGGTAGGGTACTGAAATTGGTTCCATTTTTGCTTCACATACATTTCGTAAGTCCGCAGTAGAAAATAGTGAATGATAAAAGCTTTCAATATTAAAATCACAATATCTACACACAAAACATACATGTATACATGAAATATAAGTATGGTATCATCTACCACATGTACAAGATCTATCGTCTAATCGTACAACATATGTTCTACTTGTTGCACGATCCATTACTTCAATTGTATAACCATCAAATGCTAATATCTCTATATGGTGTTTCTCTTTGATATAAGAGCCATAGTTTTCAACATCCTCGGACAAAAATCTGTTTCTATCTTTTCAGCAGTATTTCTATTCTTGTCATGAAGTGTTATAATCTTGGCTCTAATACCATCGAGAAGTGTCATTATTGGTTTATTGCGTAACTTCTTAATCAAGTTGTTAAAACATTCAGCAAGATTAGAAGGGTTAATATCTAATCTGGGACATGAAGCATACGCTGTAATCCAATGTTCAAAATGACAATTTTCATCGTTCACACAAATAAGCCAATCATATAACGTCATGTTCTCGGCTATAATTATATCAAACAAATGCTCTGTATCCATCGGATTGTACGATCTAGCAAGCGAGTCTAACAAGTTTTGAAATATTTTTTTCTTTTGCAACTTGTTTCATGTTTTGTTAATACAAAAAATAGGATAATTCTGGAAAAATAATACGCATAGCATTTATTAACCTTTTTTGCTTATCAGAAATAAATAAAATTCTATTCCATTTAATAGAAGAACTTTCAAATGAATTTTTTAACACGTTTAAAAACCAGGACCAAGAATCACTGTTTTTACCTTCAGCAACAACATATGCAATTGGATATAACTGATAATTTGGATCATGTGCACAAGTAATAAAAAAATATCTTGATATTTAGATGAAAGAAATATAGCATCAGTACTAACAACCGGTAAACAACCTCTTAAAAAATCGTCAATGCACTCCTTAAAACAAATATATATTCTTTGGAAGCTATTATTTTCGGCTATTTTTAGAAAATATCTACTACCTGGATTTGTATCCATAATTCTAAATACGTATTCCTTCAGACTGCCATAAGCCTCAATATAACTTCTATTTATTTCGACTAATGACATCTCTCGGGCTCTTCATGCTTTGGAATAAGTAATATATACACAATGTTCTATATATATATATATTTAACTATTTGTGATGTACTATACGACTGATTATCTCTAATTAGGGCAATTATCCTGCTCATAACCCATGCAGCGGTAGCTAGACAATGATGTCCGGTTGCAAGTGGACTAAAATAAGAATGATGACTTTCTAATGTACTTATTTTTACTATTTTTTCATTTCTAATGGATCTGGCATATACTCTCCAATTACAGTTCGGTTGATCACTGTTAGCCCAATGATTATATCATGTTTTTAAATATGGCTAATCAATTAAGTTTAACATAATGACATCACTAATATTCATATAATCACTATCATGTTGCTACTTAAACTTAGCATTGTCCTAATATTAGCATTGTCCTCAATGTTCACTATATCATACTGCTATGCTTGTATCATATTGTTTTAATCATCTAACATGTTCTTATAGACATACGGTAAGCATGATCAAGCTTTGTCAAACCAGGACATATGCAATAAAGAATTATTGATGGGCCAAAGACGGCGTTATACAAGAAGATTTCTCTGAACCGCCTAACGACCTATCCGGGGCCTCGCATCGGGGGTTCCGCCGTCAAGTGAAAAAGGCAAGTGAAAAAGGCGTCTTCAAGTCTGCTCAAATATTTGAAGAAAGGCATCATCAAAGGGCTCTTGGTTTTCCTATTCTATCAATATATTTTTCATATTTATTGAGTCTAGGAATACGATGTAAACTGCATCGTACTGGCAAATAGGCTATCCAAGAAACGTTTTCAAAATACCCTTTCATTTTGAAAACAATCCCACTTATAAAAGCCCAAACTACTTCCTAACTGTTTGACTTTTCAAAAAGCCCAAAACCAATTTGTAAAAACCCTGACAGAACTCCAACAGAACTCGGACAGAATTCAGCCAGAGTTCGGTTAGTGAACGTTGCTTTTTGAACTTGGTCTTCCTGCAGTTACAGATCCCAACGAGATTTTCTCATAGAGTTCTGTCCGAATTCTGCCCGAATTCTGTCAGAATTTTGCCTTTAGAAAAACTATAAATAGAGAAGGATTTCGATCATTTCAATTCACTTATTCACTTTCATATCTCTTCTCTATAAGCCTGCTACTTCTTCCAAAGTATTCTGAGCTATTCTTTTTCAAATCCCAAGCCAGTTACAATTCTCTAGTCGATTTTCCAGTGCGGTACGGTCTAGAAGTTTCAGAGTGATTGTAATCAGAGGCTTGATTGAAGGTACACACTTCACAATTGAAGTTGGTCGAGTACTTCGGATCAAAGCTCGCGTTGTAGAAGTTGCAAGAACTTCGGATGAAAACTTGTGGTGATTTTCCATAGTGGATTCAACTGGAAGCTAGAGTTCTTCCGACTGGACTAGTCCTCACAAGAGGGAAACCAGTATACATCCTTGTGTTTGTGTTTGCTCTCTACTCTCTACTTTTTATTTACATATCTGTGATATATTATCTGTGATCTTGTTACTAACATTTGTAAATAGTTAATTTCCGCTGCCTACTCTATTCACCTCCCCTCTAGACTATTACGTTTTACAACTCGTTCCTACAATCGATCCTACAATCACAAGTATATATAATTCCACGAGCATTGTTCATAGCACTAGTTGAACAACTAAAATTATGTTCAATTATAACATTACTTACAAAACTTCTAAATTCAGAACGAGAGAAAAAATTTTGACCAGCAACTAATTTATGGGTGGTAGCATTATCCATATTACTATCTACGTCATATTCCATATTTTCAACTAAATCATCACTATTTCCATCGTCGTCATCATCATCATCATCATCGTCGGATTCATCTGATGATTGATTTTGTTGAAAAGATGGAACAATTTGCTGGAAAGAACTATCACCCACAAAATATTGACTATTTCTGTTATCAAATGTTGTGGCTATTTGAATAACAAAAATATTTACATATCATGATTGTAAATTAATTTTAAAAATATAATTGCATGATTCATCACTATCTATTAAATATATCTAGAATTAAAAGCAGACTTTAAAGTAAATTCGTAATGAATAGAATAATGTTGAATAATAAGATTACATAAATTTTCAAAAGTAATACTTTCATAAGTTAAAAATATTTGGATTTCTCCTCCTTTGTAATCTAACCCATTTAGGTTACCTCCGTGCGAACATATTATTCTTACGCTACGATCCATAATCGAAAGAGGCGATTGCTTGAGATTGATCAGAAGCTTATGTTGGAGAACTTGATAAAGGAGTGAACAGCGAGGGTTGGGTGCTGGTGAGTAATAGGAAAAAGTGAGTAATAAGGAGTGAATTGTGAGGATTGAGTGCTGGATTCATGCATTTTTATAGGTGAACTTGTCACGACCCGCACCCATTTTTTTTTGGATACGAGACGTGTCCAAGCCAGCCTACGCCGCAGTGTCGGCGGTAGAACGCTGTATAGCCACAAAGCTCAAAATCATAAATAATGCACATTCACAAAATTAATTTAAACTTTCAATATTTCCAAGTTTTACATTTACAGAAAAATATAAACTTGTACAAATATTGGAATAACTATAACTCAGCCATCTAGCTAGTCTCTACGCTTTTGTCTGCAAGTACACACGTATCTCCCAATGCTAAATGAATCGACGGCTAACCTAAAAAATATTGGTTTACAGTCAGGAATGGAACGAGTATAATTCACTGAATGCAGTTTCAATATATGAAAATGACTATATAAAAGAGGTTAGCCTTTAGACATATGATTTATAAAACAAATGAAAAAGACAGAATAAAACTAAATACCAAGAACAGAAAATGAAATAAAATAAAATACTCACCGACTGACCGACTGAAGTACCTTTAATATGTGACCGGTCTCAGGACAATTATGCGACACGGTCTACACTATCTACACGGTATAAAGTTACATGGTCTACATGGTATACTGCAATAAAAAAACACTGTCTATACGGTATAAATGCAATAATAATCACGGTCTACACGGTATACACGGTATAAGGTCAGATCACACATCATTGGTACTTCACTTCCCCCGACACCACAAAGAAATAAATTAACATAAAATTGAAATCATATATATATATCGACTAACAATGATGCATAGTAAAGATCAATACAAAAAACAGGCAATAAACTGTACTCGCCTGTGGTCCTTTGCTAGTAAAACCGATAATCCAAACCACTCAGTGTGCCACAATAGTCAAAACTCGTACAACAATCTCCAGATGCTAAAAAATATATATATTACCAATGTTCTCAGAATAGTCAAATTAGCTAGGACTGCCTGTCCTTAAGTCCAATTCTGGACACAGGAGCAAAACGGTAATTTTGGGTCAAAACGGTATCCGTCGTTGGATCCGCTTTGCACCGAAAAGTGTGCCATAGTCAATGGTCTCTAAAGTTGTCAAACTATATGTCTACGAATTCATTTTGATGATACGAACCCAACCATATGTCCAAAGTTGGATTTCGACGGACCGTGCACAAAATTGCCCGTTGAATCGTACCGTGGGGCCCGCGAAACAGCGATCTGATCAATTGTCCCTGAATTGGACCGAACTTGGCATACAGGACCAGAAAAATGATACGGTCCTGCTGGCACAAGTTTTGTCTCGATCTGACGAACGTGTACAGTGTAATTAAAAAATATGCATAGGGGTTGCACTACCAAAATAAGTCATATCAGCGACGTATTTAGCGACTCCAAGATAGAACGTCGCTAATTTTTGGGGGTTTAGCGACGTTTAACTAAGACGTCGCTGTTTGTCGCCAATAGCGACAAACAGCAACGTCTAGCGAATGCAATTTGTTAACTGGGAACCTGCGTCGCAAGTTCGTTGGTACACGTCGCTGATTTAGCGACGTGTAGCGACGTACTTTAAGCGGCGTCGCCGTTTATTAAATATCAGTGACGTTTAGCGACGTCCATTTTGGACATCGCTAAATGTTTCATATAGGCTGCGAGGTTTTCCTTTTCGATCATTCACAAATTCCCCCCTCCCAATTTTTCGCGCGCGCGCTCCTCCGGCGATTTCCCTCCTCCGGCCTCCTCCTCCGCGACGCTCCTCCGGCGATCTCCCTCCTCCGGCCTCCTCCTCCTCCTCAGGTAGCTCCTCTATCTCTCTTTCTCTCTCTCTCTCTCTCTCTCTCTCTCACACACACACACTCTCTCCTGTCCCTACTTCCCAGTTCCCTCCTCCTCTTGGATTGGAATTCCAATTTAGGGTTCGAGCCCTATTTACTGATACTGGAAAAAATATTAATATATCCAATTTAGGGTTCGAGCCCTATTTACTGATACTGGGAAAAATTTAGTGTTCTCATGATAACTTCTATGAAAAATGTTCTTTAAAAGAGCGTTTTGTGTATTTCATGATAATTTTCAGAACTTTTTTACTTTGGGAGCAATTTAAACGAAACTCAATGCTATACATATGCAATTTTCTGATCTCAGAATGACCCAACACATATTTCGTTGGGGATTGATGTATTGTTGGTGATTGATGTCTTGTCTCATAATTAGCTTGTTATGAAGAGGTTCACAGGAACAGGCAAATACTGGTTGGTTGGTTTCAGAACAGTGGAGATAATGTTGCAAATTTATGTATGATAACCATCCACATTTGCTAGTGTAGTGTGTGTGACCACAACCCACAAGGAGTAGCTTCTTCTTTTTCTCTCCCCCCACCAAGCATCCCCCACTCATGTCACATGCGTACCAACCTGGCATTTTGCAAAATATATGATTTTATTGATAGTAGAGGTATATAATTTTCTATTTTACTAAAGAATAAAATATAACAAATATGCAGGTAAAGAGGGGTGAGGACGCAAACATGGTAACCGTATTCCTGGCCACCCATCGAAAGGACGGGAGGCTCATCAACGACCGGGCTACTCAGAGCTATGTAAGTACTAATTTAGATTTCGTTAATTTTTAACACAACTTGAAGAATATACAGATAACTATATAGTTAATAATAATTAAATACTTTAGACGTTTATTAGGCTAATTTAGGTAAGTACTGATTTATAGAGATGCACAATAATTTCTAGAAAGAGTTTGTTAGGCTACGTGATGAGCGTGCGAGTGCTAGTGTACCGGCAGAAGGAGGGGTTACTACATCGCAGCCCTCTCCGCCTCAGTCAGAGGACGAGCTCTGGAAGATCGCTGTTGGTGGTCTTCAGAGGGGTACGCACTACGGTACGGGGTCCTACGACACATTTGTTGTGAAGCAGGCATCCAGGGCTCCCTCTACCAGTGCGCATTCAAAGCCGTCACAGGCCGAGTCGTCCCGAGTCGAGGGTACCATTACCCACCAGATTGCTGAGCTGTACGACGATATGCTGAGAAGGATTTCTGAGCAGCCTTAGGCACAAGGGGATACTGCGTCGGTCACCGCACGCTTTGACGAGCTCGAGCGCACCGTACGACATGTACAGGGGACGCAGGAGTCCATTCACGACACCGTTACTAGGATAGCGGCTTGTATGGAGCAATGCAGCGCCAGACTGCTAGCCCTAGAGGAGACGCGGATGCACCCATCTCCAGCAGTTACACTGCCTCCTTCTCCAGCGGTTACACTGCCTCCTTCTCTAGCGGTTGCATTGCCTCCTCCTTCATCGTCGTCGGTGGTTCTTACACCAGAGCAGTATACTTACCTTCTTTCCAGGAGCGGTGATGCTCCTCCTGATCAGCCGTAGTCGACATATATATATATTGTTGTGTGATGGCCCATTGTTGGGTCTATTATGTGGTTATACATACATTATTCTTATGTGGAGCATTATGTTTGACAATGCTGTTATAATTTTTTATATATCTGTGTTGATTGTTAAGATTGTGTTTCAAACGTGTTCGTGATTGTGTGTATCTGTGTTGTTTGATACTGTGTTCGTGATACACACCGTCGTTGTTGTAACAAATGGTGTAGGGGATGCTGCAAATGCTGCAAATACTGCAAATACTGTATTATTTTTTTTAAAATTAGCGACGTTCAGCGACGGCTAGCGACGAAAGTTAACGTCGCTAAGTAAGTATCGGAACGTCGCTAACTGTGATGAAAACCGTCGCTGATCGTCGCTAAACGTCGCTACGTATGACGTCGCTAAACGTCGCTATATGTCGGTAATATAGCGACGTAACAAAGTCGCAGAACGTCACCATTTGGCTCTCAAGCCAGGTCAGCATCGATGCATGTCAAGTCGCTCAACGTTGCTAGGTTACATCGGTAACTGCTGACGTTTTACGTCGCTGGTAGTCGCTGAATTAGCGACGTGTACGTGTCGCTAAGTATCGTCGCAATAGCGACGTATTACGACGTTGTATTGTTTAGAGACTAGGTTAATCGTGACTACATGCAAATGTCGCTAAATACGTCGCTAATTGAAATTAGCGACATATTTTCCCTCTTCAGCGACGTCCGGAGGCGTCGCTGATTTGACAGATTTTAGTAGTGTCGATACGGTGAATTTTGACGGATACACATCAAATTCGTCGCGCACACGCAACCAATTTGATTTTCGTCAAAGCCCACACGTCCACGAAACCATTACACACCTTTCGATGCTTTCGGTTCGCGACCACGTCGCCCGGATTAGCGAGACGCACGTCGTATCGAAGAGTTTTTCAATATTTTTAATATTTTGAAAACATGTTTTCGTCAAACTTTGAAACGATTTTAACAGGAATTTAATAGATGAAAAAAAAGTAAAAGAGGGGTTTCAAACTCGTATAGGTTGTCTATAACTGCCTTCAATTAGATTACTAAATTTCCCTACGGATTGGCAGAAATCTGTCCTCCAAAGTCCGGGTTTGGATCTAATATTATGTTCAACTTAGCAGGTTTTTCGTGATTTTTGACTTGATTTCCTGGACTAGCTATTTCGTTTTGTCTAAAACGAGTTGAAGGGACTAAGAGTTGGATAGGTTGGTGACGAACCGGTAAAGACGATTTAAAAAACCACGTCTCGGAGACGGAGAAATCCTCTCGTGAAATAGAATGTTGAAACTGCTGTTGATGTTAATCTCCTCAGTTGGATCAGCACCTAGGCGCGCGTACGGCCCTGTTGCGGCGGTTCTCGGCCGCATGTGGTGGCAGCACCGGCGGCGAGCGGCCGCCCAGATGCCCGGGGGGTCGCGGTTAGGTTAGGGTTTGGGTCTCGACCTCTCTCTCTCTCTCTCGATTCTCTCTGTATATATGCATTTGTGCGGCTGTAACTGAGAAGGAAATGCGCGGGTTGGGCCTGTGAGTAACTCACGAGATATTGGACCCCCAATATCTCGTGAGTAATACTGTTGATTTTCTTTTTCTTTCTTTTTTTCCCTTTATTATTTACATATATATATATATATATATATATATATATATATATATATATATATATATATATATATATATATATATATTAGTATATTCATATATATAAGTTTACTAATATATATAAGTTTACTAATATAATAAGTTTACTAATATATAAAAATATATATTTACTAATATATATAAGTTTACTAATATATATAAGTTTACTCCATAAAATTCTAAATAAATCCAATAGCATATATTCCTATATAGAGCCTATCTTTATAAAGATGAACATATATAATAACATTTATTTGATAACAAAATAAATATAACCAATAATAAAAGATAATATTATATAATAGTAACCTCAATAATATTGATAAAATAATAATAACAATAATAATAATAATAATAATAATAATAATAATAATAATAATAATAATAATAACGAAATTAAATAAATCAATAATGGTGTATATATCATTATGCTCAGTCTAAAAAATCCCAAATGTACGAGGACGTATTTTATACAAGTGTCATTGAATATCAACTAATAATAATATTTAATTATAAATACTTAGAAAAATTCATTAAATCATTAAAACAAAAAATCACCCACTCACCAAAATACATCAACACGCATGTCATCGAACGTCCCGCATAATTACATGGGCTTGGGCTTGTCTTGGGTCCTATTTGGACTAATTTGGTACAACTGGGTTTCCTAAAACTCAATAATATAAATAATAGATAATTAAAACTTCGGTAAGGGTTAAGTCGCAACTTGGCCTGGTTTTCCTAGTTAGGACATCAATATGGCTCGGCCTTCCCTTTCAGGGCTAATCCGTACACTAATCTAAACGCGTTATTGCACTATCCGTGCCACGATTTCTAGTCACCTTGTATCCCAAAACTATATTATGGCTAAAGTCATCTATCGTAATAATTAATTAAGTAATTATTTATAAAAATCCTAAAAATCACCATTTAATTCAAATAAATAAATAAAATATATTATAAAAATTCTGGAAAGAGGGGTTACAAATTTACCCACCTTAAAAATAATTTTATCCTCAAAATTCTAATTCATAACCATTCCTTAAATTCAAAAGGAAGTCTACTATAATCTTAATCTCCTTGGATTTTAATCCTCAAAAATAGTTTATATCCTCCTCCTAGCTATTTTGTAACTACGAAACTCCGAGGACTTCTACCCACCTTTGGACACACTACTCTCTCAAAGCTATGTCACTAAAACTTTATAATCTTCCAACTACTTTCTAAAATTGCTACAAATAGATATATACTACTTTTAACCTCTATAATCCTCTCCTATCTATCAAATAACCCAAAATCTAACAAGCAACAAATTTACACAAGTAGCTAAGAAATATTGGTGAATTCTAATAAGCATGACCACTCGTCCTGTACAATAGGAAGGACAGGAAGATAAGGAAAAATAATCGAGAGCGAATATAAAGTTTCCAGAGCGGTAGAGAGTACCCAATGATGTACACAGAAAGAAAGTCTATGGACCATTGACTCATTTACTAGATTGGGCTACTATAGTCTAGTCACTTGCTAAATCGAAGCACCCTTCGTTTCTTAGTGGGGCTAGCAATCCGTGCAATACAGAAGTCCCGTTATCGAAATTTATCTAAATAAGGTTCCATAATAGAACAGAATTTTGGAAATCAAGATTGTGATCTTTTTCGTGGTTATTTAAACACACGAGCAAGGGATATAAATGTAATACAAGATCGTATCGCGACTTCCAGGTAGATGGAATAAGGGTTGCGAATGACTTCACATTCTAAGAGGTGAGAACTACATAATAGGTATAAGGACCTATTTCAAGTTGTTCGATTTGATAATCCAACTATGGTGGTATGCATGGATGGATTTTACTGGGTCTTAATGGGTTTTCTGATTGGACATCAGTCGTTAGTTAGATGAACCTTGGATTTTAATCTATATAGACTGGACAAGATCCTAATGATAAAATTATTTCTACTAGGCTAGGGTAACCTTGAATAGATTTCAACCCAAGTGGTTGAGCTAGTTGCCAATCAGGTTGGTTAGCTAGGTCTCTAAAGCCCAAAAATGCATCTTTCATGACTTTTGTGTTTAAATAGCAAAAGAAGACACAATTTGTGTGGCACACTAGTGACATGTGTATAGTGGGCTTTGAGTAGATCACAACCATATATTGGGTCGAACGGTTTGAGTCAAGGTTGAGTCTCTAATGGAAGTCAAAAAGTATACGGGTATTATGGTAAGGGTTATAGCTAGTCCTTTCGTCCTGAAAGTCGTACCATAAAAATAGAGTACAAGGGAACGGGTTTGAGTGGGACATGATATACCTAGATGAAGGTGGACTCGTCTAGATCTTGCATATGAAATTTGTTAGAAGGTAACAGCTGGTCTCGTGCTCCGATTATTAATGACACGGTCGGGGACACAAAATGATCTAGATGGAAAGTGGGAGTCCATGAGACACTAATTATCATCCTAATGGCAATCATTCTAATCAATCGGTAATTCTCGTATATTCCAAAATTTTAGAAGGCTTACAGTCTACTCACCTTATAAGCTAGGACATGGATTTAAGAATAATGAGGTTAGAAAAATTATAAAGTTTGGGTATTATACCCCGACTCTTGTTAATAAAGAATAAGGCACGGCGTAACAGAATACGGTAGATATAAGTCAAGTCAAGGATCGTTCCTCAATAAAGGGAGAACGAGTGTGTACAATGACACATAGTCGATAAAATAGAATGATCTACTCGTCCACAGTATACAAGAGTTGTCGACGGGGTAACCAACTCTAAGGCACATCATATAAAATATTTCTATCAACTGAGTCGTGAATCTCTATTTGTATCAAGCCTGCCAGACTATTGTCACAAGGGTTCTAGTGGTATGGGCTGTAGTGATCATGTCGATCATAAAATGACAGAGTATTTAAGCTATGGTATTGGCTAAGCTAGTGACTGTGGTGTTTCAATACTAGTTAGGTCTTAATAAAATTTACATAATTTGGGTAATATTTGTTGGAAACTAATCTCGGGATGAGTGTCTACCATAGTCATGGTAAATGATTGTCCTTACCTTTGTCTATCCATCTCATGTCTAAACCGTGGCTTTGGTCGACAAAAGGTTGGGTTAAGGGTTGCTAGTTAAGGCAAGCTTCAAGCAAATAATTAGAGACTCACAACATCTGGTTTCTTGAGAAATAGATAGTCTCCTAGATTGGCATTTTGACTAAGGGTAAAACCCTAATCATTCTCAAATTCAGATGGCTAGAAGGTCACAATAGCAGTTTGGGGGTCAAGAGGAGAACGAGTAACTCAAGGCAAGGTTCTAGTCATATGGCTGGCCGATGGTAGCTACACTTGTGTATACAACTATCATAGCCATGGGGATACTCTGTATCTATCTATCAATCACGAGCTTTCGTCCTTCCAAATCAGTGAAAGACAAAAACAATAAAGAGTGCAAAGGAGATGTCACTGAATACAATTTCGTGATTCAAAGATGAAGGTATAATTCAAGTGGAATTGTCAATACGGTCGCGGATGAGACCCTAGAGACATCTACATTTCATTCCACGTAGGTTAATCAGAGGAAGAGCAAACCGAGTGCACTACGGTTGACCAGACCGTAATACATCGATTTTGATTAGACAATATGTTAGTGGGCGTCCCCAATAAACATATGTCTTGAATCAAGCTCGATTAAAGGAGTAAGCTTGCAAAACTAGGCTGTAATAGCAGCATTGGTCAAGATATTCAAATTACAAGTATGCGAGATTTTTGAAAGGAGTCACAGGTAGTTCGAGTTTTGTGAGAATCAAAACCTTACCCAGTGTTCTTGCTTATACAGTCTTTCCACTATCTTCTTATCCATAAAGCCTTGGTCAACTAATGGGTTATGGACCTCTAAATTTTATATTCGGGGTAAACCTATTAGTGTCAATCAATTTCCTCGTCAATAGATCACAGGGACCACTTAATGCTAGGTTGGGAGAAATGTTACCCAAACTTACAAAATCGAACATTTCTTAACTCTATCCAATATTGACTCAAGGGTAACTATGATCAAAAGATGACCACTAGCCATAGTTTTAGCAACATTCTATAATCTATATTTTCTTAAACTAATTCAACTCTAGGGGTCGTGCCTCGCCAGTGCGCTGCTGGCTGCAGTGAATCCATAGTCTCCAAAATTCAAGTAATTTGCGACGGTGCGCTGCTGTCCTGCCATTTGAGTTAACTAACATTTATTTAACTATATTCGTAAAATTCATGAGCTTCTAGAGATTCAAACAAGTTGACTACGATATAAAGTGTAAACATCTGCCTACAAGTCCCAATCTTTAAAGTAAAAGATTGATCGGAGAGGAAATAACTAAAGACAAAAGAAATACAAATATTCTAGTATCTATTTCATGTGTATTCAAACCATGGAAGAAAAACTTTGAATCAAAACTAACTCGAGGTTCACATATGGATAACATAATCAGAGATTATATAAAATAATAATTCTTAGGGCAAAATAAGAATTAAATAGGCAGTTCGGACTAAGATATGAGGATGATATCTAAAGAGGCAAAGAGAAGGAGTTGAACAATTTATCAAAGTTAAATCATTAATTCAAGGAAGCCCTGTCTCACCAAGTGAATAATCTATCCACATTGGATCATATCGTACTATCAAGAGGTCATAGTGTACATATAGGGATTGAAAAACTATCAAAATTAACTCCTCCTCTAAATTGCATGGCCTAGACTACCCATCGATAAATTTGTATTAGGGACTCCTAGTCGTAGTCATTCTCTTAAATTAAATTAATCCTAACTCGTGAATGAGAATTTCCTAGTCGTAGGCTCGCAATAGTACGACTAACTTAAGTACCATCACAAGTTCGCATGATTTATGAAAACAAACCTGCATGGGCCACCACAAAAACTTGTCATGACCCGCACCTATTTTTTTCGGATACGAGACGTGTCCAAGCCAGCCTACGCCGCATTGTCGGCGGTAGAACGCTGTATAGCCACAAAGCTCAAAATCAAAAATAATACTCATTAAAAAAATTAATTTAAAATTACAATATTCTCAAGTTTTACATTTGCAGAAAAATATAAACTTGTATAAATATTGGAATGACAACAACTCAGCCATCTAGTTAGTCTTTAGGCTTTTGTCTGCAAGTACACCCGTATCTCCCAATGCTAAATGAATCCATAGCTAACCTGAAAAATATTGGTTTCCAGTCAGGAATGGAACGAGTACAATTCATTGAATACAATTTCAATATGTGAAAATGACTATATAACAGATGTTAGCCTTTAGACATATAATTTATAAAACAAATGAAAAAGACATAATATAACTAAATACCAAGAACAGAAAATGAAATACAATAAAATACTCACCGACTGACCTACTGAAATACCTTTGATATGTGACCGGTCTCGGGACAATTATACGATATGATCTACACTATCTACACGGTATAAAGTTACACAGTCTACACGGTATACTGCAATAAAGAAATACTGTCTACACGATATAAATACAATAATAATTACGGTCTACACGGTATAAGGTCATATCACACATCGTTGGTACTTCACTTCCCCCGACACCACAAAGAAATAAATCAACATAAATCTGAAATTACATATCTATCGACTAACAATGATGCATAGTAAAGATTAATACTGAAAACAAGCAATAAACTGTACTCGTCTGTGGTCCTTTGCTGGTGAAACCGATAATCCAAACCACTCAGTGTGCCACAATAGTCAAAACTCGTACAACAGTCTCCAGATGCTGAAATAGACATTATCAATGTTCTCAGAATAGTTAAATTAGCTAGAATTGCCTGTCCTTAAGTCCAATTCTGGATACAGGGGCAAAACGGTAATTTTGGGTCAAAACGGTATCCGCCGTTGGACCCGCTTTACACCGAAAAGCGTACAAGAGTCAATGGTCTCTAAAGTTGTCAAACTATATGTCTACGAATTCATTTTAATAATACAAATCCAACCATATGTCCAAAGTTGGATTCCGGCAGGCCGTGCACAAAATTGCCCGTTAAATCGGACCGTGGGGCCCGCGAAATGGCGATCTGATCAACTATCCCAGAATTGGACCAAACTTGGCATATAGGACCAGAAAAATGATACGGTCCCTCTGGCGTAAGTTTTGTCTCGATCTGACGAACGTGCACCAAGTAATTAGGAAATTTGCATAGGGGTCGATACGGTAAATTTCGATGGATACGCATCAAATTCGTCGCGCACACGCAACCAATTTGAATTTCGTCAAAGTACACACGTCCATGAAACCATTACGCACCTTACAATGCTTTCGGTTCGCGACCACGTCGTCCGGATTAGCGGGACGCACGTCGTATCGAAGAGTTTTTCAATATTTTTAATATTTCAAAAACAGGTTTTCGTCAAACTTTGAAACGGTTTTAATAGGGATTTAATAGATGAAAAATAAAATTAAAAGAGGGGTTTCGAACTCGTATAGGTTGTCTATAACTGCCTTTAATTAGATTACTAAATTTTCCTACGGATTGGCAGAAATCTGTCCTCCAAAGTCCGGGTTTGGATCTAATATTATGTTCAACTTAGCAGGTTTTTCGTGATTTTTGACTTGATTTCCTGGACTAGCTATTTTGATTTGTCCAAAACGAGTCGAAGGAACTAAGAGTTGGATAGGTTGGTGACGTACCGGTGAAGACGATTTAAAAAACCACGTCTCGAAGACGGAGAAATCCTCTCGTGAAATCGAATGTTGAAACTGTTGTTGCTGTTAATCTCCTCTGTTGGATCAGCGCCTGGGCGCGCGCGGCCCTGTTGCGGCAGTTCTCGACCGCATGTGGAGGCAGCACTGGCGGCGAGCGGCCGCCCAGATGCTCGGGGGGTCGCGGTTAGGTTAGGGTTTGGGTTTCGACCTCTCTCTCTCGATTCTCTCTGTATATATGCATTTGTGCGGCTGTTACTGAGAAGGAAACGCGCGGGTTGGCCTGTGAGTAACTCACGAGATATTGGACCCCCAATATCTCGTGAGTAATATTGTTGATTTTCTTTTTCTTTCTTTTTTTCTTTTATTATTTACATATATATATATATATATATATATATATATATATATATTATATATATATATATATATATATATATGTATATATATATATATATATATATATATATATATATATATATATATATATATATATATATATATATATATATATATATATATATATATATGTTTACTAATATAATATACTCCATAAAATTCTAAATAAATCCAATAGCATCTATTCCTATGTAGAGCCTATCTTTATAAAGATGAACATATATAATAACATTTATTTGATAACGAAATAAATATAACCAATAATAGAAGATAATATTATATAATAGTAACCTCAATAATATTGATAAAATAATAATAAAATAATAATAATAATAACGAAATTAAATAAATCAATAATGGTGTTTATACCATTATGCTCAGTCTAAAAAATCCTAAAATGTACGAGGACCTATTTTATACAAGTGTCATTGAATATCAACTAATAATAATATTTATAATATTTAATTATGAATACTTAGAAATATTCATTAAATCATTAAAACAGAAAATCACACACTCACCAAAATGCATCAACACGCATGTCATCGAACGTCCCGCATGATTACATGGGCTTGGGCTTATCTTGGATCCTATCTAGACTAATTCGGTACAATCGAGTTCCCTAAAACTCAATAATATAAATAATAGATAATTAAAACTTCGGTAAGGGTTAAGTCGTAACTTGGCCTGGTTTTCCTAGTTAGGACATCAATATGGCTCAGCCTTCCCTATCAGGGCTAATACACTAGTCTAAACACGCTATTGCACTATCCGTGCCATGATTTCTAGTCACCTTATATCCCAAAACTCCACTATGGCTAAAGTCATCTATCATAATAATTAATTAAGTAATTATTTATAAAAATTCTAAAAATCACCATTTAATTTAAATAAATAAATAAAATATATTATAAAAATTATTGGAAGGGGTGTTACAGAACTAAAAAACTAGCCATTTGAATGAACCATTGGGACCGAATCTTAAGGCCCGCCATCTCACTTGGCGGCGGCCAAGTGAGACTGCCAACTCACTTGGCGGCGCCCAAGTGGAAGCCCCCCCCCCCCCCCCCCGCCAACTCAATTGGAGTTTGGTCCCTCCCCTTGCTACTTCTTCAAAGTTATCCCTCTCAACAGAATAACGTTAAAATTCATCCCTTCAGATGAAATTTTTTTTGATAAATGTACTTATTTTTTGGTTTGGTAGCCACAAATCTGAAAAATATTTTTCTCATTTGAAAAAA
Source organism: Iris pallida (assembly GCA_029216955.1). Taxonomy (NCBI): domain Eukaryota; kingdom Viridiplantae; phylum Streptophyta; class Magnoliopsida; order Asparagales; family Iridaceae; genus Iris; species Iris pallida. The sequence goes on from JANAVB010026200.1 coordinate 3,311,465, forward strand.
AGAAGGGAAAATAATTCCTCTGAGGAATCATGTGATTCATTTTTCTCCTCCTTTTCCAACATTAATTATCAAATATTATGACAAAAATAGCTTTAAATTATTGTCTATTTTACCTATTAATTCTTCGTATTATGTTGACTATAATTAAGTTGGCATTGGATATTATTGGAATAATAATATTTTTTTCTCTTACTACACCAACCAAACACTCGAAGGAAAATTAGATATTTTTTCTTAAATGGTTTCCTTGTTTTACCAAACATAGAAAATAAAATTTAATAGGAATCCTACTTTTCTATTCCCATGGGAAATACAAGGAAATTGATTTCCCTTCCCTGAACAAAACGAGTAGGCCTCGGAAAGGAAAGGAATGAACTTAATTATTTGATGTTTCATTTCCTTTGAGAAATTTCAATTCCAATCAATTTTCTTTCTGGTATTTGGAAAAGCCAAGAAATTAATTGAGTGGAATAGTGAATCTTTAGAGGAGAAAAAATTAATCATTGGGCTGGTGGGAGAAACCATTTCTCTCCTATTTTTCTTCCTCGTGAGAATAAAATTCATTTGCTCATGCTTTCTTTCGACATCCAAACAAAGAAAATGAATCATTTTTCTTTCACAATGTCTCAATTCCACGAACCAAACTTGGTATATTTTGATTTTATTTTTTAGTTTCGCTTTGAATTAACTATTGATCTAAAAGGAAATATATTTTAAAAATTAATTAGACTCTTAGGCTCTAGTTGGCAACGACATTTTCATCGACTTTGGAGAGTTTTTTAGCTTGTCGTTTACGAAGTGTTAAAACAAATATCATGTTTGGTAATAATTGAGGTACTGGTTTTGGTTTGGCTCAAAAACCCTCCAAGTTAGATGTATTATAGCTTTGGGGTATTTATAAACACCCTAAATCGATAAATTTAAAAAAATATTTTATTTTATTTATATTCTCACCATAAAATATATTTTAACTACTAATACCCTATCATATTTTCTTTTATCTTTGTTTTTCTCTTATTTCCTCCAAACTACGACTACTTCCTCCGGTGAATTTTTAAAATCTTTCCCCCCCAGTCTCTCCTATCTTCATCCAGACGATTATTCTTATAATGACTATCTTCATCCATGAAATCATTCTTATTTGGTTAATGTCGAAGTCGGACATTGTATGATACATACCCGTAAAGACATCTCCAAGAATCCTCCATTAAGCATACTTTAACATCAGAAATAAAATTTTAGGGTAGCTTTTGTTTATATATGGACATATATAGGTATTTTTATTCTTGTAAAAAACTTTCAAAATTGCTCGTTAACGAATTAGCAAGCATAGGTTGGACAGGTTTAAGAACCACTAATTAAAATAATAAAAAATACTGGACTATCATAATCGGTACTTTAAAAATACCTTATGATCGCTATCTCAACAATTGCTAAATAGGCCTTTAGTGTATGTTTTGTTAGATTATTCAATAATATGGGCCACACATGTAAAATTAATTGTGTTGGGCTATCTAAATAATTAAGCCAAATTAAATTGGTCTATTTAGAAAATTGGCTTAAGGATATAATTGTCATAGAATTAATGTGTAGATACCGGAGATAAATCTAATTTGATGAGGGGCCAAATTAGAAATATCAAAACATATAAATATATGTATTCATTAGGGTTATGGTTCCCAACTTATACGGCCACCAAATATAAGGTTTTCTCTTTTTCTCTTCTGCATCCCCGTCAACAGAAAGAGAGGGACAAAGGATTCGGATTCACCTTTGTCATTAAGGGTCGTATCATGTTGGAAGATCGAACCCCATAAAGAGACGTCCGCTTCAAGATCCATCAAGTCTAAGAATGGATTCAGGTACGCTTCTGCATTTATTTTGTTCTTCATCTCATGAATCGACATGGTACAATAAATTCTAACAAGTGGTATCAGAGCATTCTTGTTTGATTTATGAGGTCAGAGTCTAAAAATTTAATTTTTATTGTTGTTCTGGAACCCTACATCGTTCGATCTAATTTAATTTTAGGTTTGATTTTTCATTCAAAGTTTCTAATTTAAACCTATTAAGCACATAAACCACTACAACAAAAAACCCTTTTAATGACGGCTAAAAAGCGTCATTAATGACGTACCATGACGCTTTTTTTTTCACAGCAACCGTCATGAAAACGGGTGTTATAAATGTTTTTTAAAAGCGTCATAAAATAACCGTCATGAATATGATGAGTTTCTGCTACACTTATTTTCAGCGTAGTTTGAAAGCGTTACGAATAGATAATCTGTATAGACTCAATTTAGCACATTTATAACGCTCAATTCTGCAAATTTATATATTACTTTCCAAAAAATTATAGAACAATGCTCAATGTTGCTCTATTCAATTTCAAAACATTTATTTTGGACCATATTCACAAGAAAACATCTAAATGTTATAGAGTACCATTTAATCCAATTACAAATATATACATAATATATATCACCATCTTCATTACATTTTTTTTAAAATAGGACATCCAAATACATATATTTACAACTAGTACTAGTAAGTAGACCCTCAAAAGTATTAGTACATTGGCTTCAACTTTGAGCACATCAAAACTGTCGACATCACGTAGCAAAACCCTGAAAAAGATTAAAAAAAACTTAGTTTGAATTAGAGGATAACTAACCTAGTTTGATCAAAATACAACACGGTTGGCTCAGAGTGCATAGTAAAACTGCAGGAGCAAAGCTGCCATGTAAAACCAAGTTAACCGCACCTGCAAATTGTAGACACAGTCCAGAAAATGACCAAAGTAAGGTAAAAAAATAGTAGGATCAAAATACATGAGGTTGGCTCATAGTGCATAGTAGAACTATAGAAAATGCCATGTAAAAACAAGTTAACTGCACCTGCAAATTGGAAAAACCGTCGAGAAAATGACCAAAGTATGGTAAAAAATAGCAGGATCAAAATACATAAGGTTGGCTCAGAGTGCATAGTAGAACTGCAGGAACAAAACTGCCATGTAAAAACAAGTTAACCACAACTGCAAATTGTAAAAACAGTCAAGAAAATGACCAAAGAAAGGTAAAAAAATAGCAGTATCAAAATACATAAGGTTGGCTCATAGTGCATAGTAGAACTGCAAGGACAGATTTTTTCAAAACCATAATTCATTACAATGGAAGTCACAAAACCATCTCCAAATTGTATCTCATCATTGCCAATATATAAATTTTTTGGTAGGAACACAATAAAGTTGTAGGTATGTAGACAATAGAATAGAAAAAAATTGTTTGCAGTGAAATATGGGTTGTGAATTTGGTTTTCCAATTGAAACATGCCCTGTTCCTTATATTTCAGCTAAGGTAAATATCTGGAAAGTATGGGTTTGGGAAAAACTCTACTGTCCGATCCACTCCCTGTCTCCATGTAGCAGCAACAATATTATCACTTCATAATAAAAGCAAAGAATTCAAGTTAGTCACATTTTTGTATCATAATTCAAATGTAGCAGCGAGACTAGCAGCAGGAAAAACTGGAAGGAAAAACACCACATTAATGAGGCCATGAATCTGTTGGACACTCTATCATGTCAGAAGGAAAAACTGGAAGCTACGACCTTCAATATTTTAATTGAAGGAATGTTTCAAGTTGGTAAGGTTAATACAGCAAAGGATCTCTTTAACTCTATTCTTGCAAATGACAGTGTCACCAGATGTTGCAACATACACTATAATGATGAACGGCCTTATTAAAGAAGGGTTGTTGGATGAGTTTGATGAGTTGTTTTTGTCAGTGAAGAATGATGGTTACTCTTCAGATTCTGTTATGCTTAATGCTATTGTTAAGGGCTTGTTGGAGAATGGTGAAGTAAACAGAGCTATGGGGTTTCTTTCAGAAATGGATAAAAGTAAATTTATCCTTGAGGCATCTACTGCGGCATCCATAGTGGACCTAATCTCAAAGGACGGACATTGTCATCATTATATGAAAGTGCTTCCTAATTTTTCTCAACATTGTGCGAAGAGTATTGAGATTAATATCGACTCGTCGATATCAGCATTGATACAAAAAATTTCTGAATAGTTTAGTCCCCTTTTAGCATTGATACAAAAAAATTTCTCAACATTGTGCGAAGAGTATTGTGAATTTGGTTTTATTCCCCTTTTAGCAAAGTTGTTTGAAACTAATAATAGTTTAGTCCTCCACATGCATTAAAATTGAAGAAATAGTTTGGCCATCTTACTTGGCAAGATCCTTGTCCATGAGATGGAGAACCTGTAAGCATCAAAGCCTATATCCTTCATGAGTTTTACATCTTCCTACAAGACAGATGAGATTATATTACTTCCAAAATTTTGTGCATGCTCAGTTGATGATGTCACTTGTATGAATAGACAGGAATGGGAAAAAAATACCTTATATCGATGGTATTGATCATCTGCTATGTCTCCATTGCTTCCATCTGATATCTTATCTGCTCAATTATGGTAGTTTTGATATCAATGTCCGTAAATTCCAAGTTAACCTTGCATTTTATTTTGACATGTCCCCAGAAACATAGAAAATAATTCCATAAACCGTATATAATTTATAAATTAGGATACAGAATAGTAAAAAAGAAGAGGAGATAAAATGTTTCCTTCTCCAAAATAGACACTTAACCTACATCTCCAAATATCCCATGAGATGACATTGTTTGAGTCTCAACTGTAATTTTGTTACGATACTATCTTAATGTATGGAGGATCTAGATTAGGTGCATGTCAAACTAATCCAAAGTTTCTGTCATCATATATTAATTTCATTGCTATTAATTAATTTAACATTTTCAGCATAGTATCATCAAGGTTAATCATAAGAAGAGGAAGTGGTGATACATGTAGCAGGCAATTAAGGACCTGGATGCTCATGAGTAAAGGTATCCCATATACTCGGCCCTCGGCCGCCTTCTCTTTTCCGGAGGGGTAAAAAAAAGAAGGAAACTTACAGAGAGACAGGCTCTGTACTTTTCCCATTCGGAGACGCATTCTTCCTTGTCCCACTGTCCCTTCGAGAATTTCTCCGCGTACCACCTGTATCAATTAAAAAAAATATTCCCCACAATTTATTTTCTTGATAGTAAAGAAGAAGAAGAATATCATCATCATCAGCAGCAGCTGCTGTAGAATTGAGGATGATGACGATGATGATACCTATTGAAGCAGTCATGGTAGGCGGCTCTCAGCTGAGCGCAGGGATGATCAGCACCCCAAGCTGTTGTTGACGACGTCACGTCACCTCCTTCTTCCTCAAATAAAAGGGTTTTTAATTTCTTCAAAATTAGGGTTAGGGTTTTGGAGTTGGAGGAAAGGAAAGAGAAGAAGAGGAGAGGAGGGTTTAAGGAAGAGGAACTGACCCATGAGGGCTTCGGATCTGAGGCCGGCGCCGGAACCGATGAAGCGGCGGTGGTTGCGGACCCACGACATCGACGACGTCGGAGGAAGGAGAGGGAGAGCGCGGAGAAGAGGACGAGCAGAACCCTAACGCTCCTCCTTCGTGTTCTTGTCGATCGCGTACGCGACGGCCTCGAGCTTGTCCTGGAGGGCGACGAGGAGCATGAGGCCCTCCTCGAAGATTTTGGATCTAGGGTTAGGGTTTTGGAGTTGGGGGAGAGGAGGGAGAAGAAAGGAGGAGAAGGAGAAGATCGGAATGTTTTGGGGGAGAGGCGGGCTACAGCAAGGATTTTGCCAAAAATTAAAGTTAAAAAAAAATTACAAGTTTGCCACTGCTCTAAACTATTAATAACGCTTTGTTTTATAAACGTTATAAAAAGTCCAGAATTAGCCCAAACCGTCATAGAAAAAAGGTATTTTTTAACTTAATAACGCTTATGAATCAGCCGTCATTAAAACTCCGTGTCGAGCGTCATTAAAAGGGTTTTTTGTTGTAGTGAACTTTGAATAATTATTCTGATTCTATTGTGTCGGACCCAAATGACAAACTCTAAAGTTGACTTGGACACGTCCAGTTGGTGCCGCCCATGTCGTCCATGTGTCCATATTATGTCATATTCATGTTGGTGTAACTTATGTTTGCAATGTTTCATCATAATATTCGGCACTTTACAGTTTATACATGGTGAAGAAAAAAAATTTTGTTTTTTGTTTTTTTGTTTACTGTACATAGTTGACTTAAATAGAGTTTGCTGCTAGGAATCAATATTTTGTCCTATATTATTCTATATTTTTATTGTGTGGATGATTGACCATCGTCCATGTGTCCGCCCGTGTCGACCATCAGACCATGTAGCTACTCTTTATGCATGCATTTATGCATGATATAGTTCTGGTTTGAGTTTCAAAGTAGCTGAATCTCTATAACAAATCAAACATTCCGTCACTGTGCACAAATATAAGAGAATCTTTTAGCATATTGAGCATTAAAGAAGTCTGCTAATTGCTAGTATTTTTTTTATTGATATAGTACTTGCTAAAAGAATAGATGCAAACAGATTGAATATTTTAGAGTTATATGTTCCTTATCAAAGCAAAATTTGGAACTTTATTTGCTCTAATGGGTTGATAATGGTTCTGTAGTTGGCTGTTGGCATATGTAGAAAAGTTATATTCAAAAGAATATGATGTTTGACAAAATTTAGTTTCCGATATGGAATTCATGATTTTTTTTATAAAAAAATGTTCATGTTGGAACTTGGAGTAGTATTACTCGGTTACTTTTGGAATATACAGCAATATATCTTTTATATATATACATATATATATATATATATATATATATATATATATATATATACATGTATATGTTGATGCATATATTTGGCCTTCAATAGATTATTGTATTTAAAGTAATCCTTACAAATTATTTAATATTATATGTTGATGCATATATTTATTAGAATTTAATCGGTTGATTATTGATTATCTAATTTAAAATATGCATGTACATAATAATTTATGATTATTTTAATTTAAATGAGCATAAAGATTTGACATGATTCAATTTTGTAAAATTTAGTCAACATTTAAATTTTTGGTACCTTTTATGACTAGCAATAGTTGTCTAATATTCTAAGTAGACCCATTGGAACAAGATGTCGCCAAAGTGACATCTCCTGCGTAGATAGTCTATGAGGGATGTCGGATGTTTGTGTGTGTATATTCATACGGGTATTAGTCGGCCCAAAGGAAGGTTAATAGTTGGCCGAATTGCACACATACTTGTGGTGAAAAATGTGTGACAATTGTAAGGTTTACATGTGAATAATAACCCTATCCAAATATAGGCTTATTATTTGACATAACTTATTGTTAATGTTTGATCATTACACCAAGAGTACCACTTGCAGTTAATATCATTGTCCAAAGACTTGACATTAATGATGTACTAGGTATCTTGAGATGGGGTTCACCATTATTTGTGTCACGACCCGCACCCGCTTATCGAGATACGAATGTGTGTCCAAGCCAGCCTACGTCGCAGTGTCGGCGGTAGAACGCTGTATAGCCACAATGCTCAAAATCACAAATAATTCTCATTCACAAAATTAATTTAATTTACAATATTTACAAGTTTTATTTGCAGGAAAATATAAACTCTCACAAATATTGCAATGATCACAACTCATCTATCTAGCTAATCTCTAGGTTTTCATCTGCAAGTACACCCGTATCTCTCAATGCTAAGTGAAGCCACGGCTAACCTGAAAAATGTTAGTTTTCAGTCAGGAATGGAACGAGTACAATTTACTGAAGGCAGTTTCAATATATGAAAATGACTATGCAACAGAGGTTAGCCTTTAAATATATGATTTGAAAAATAAACACAGAAAGACAAAATAAAACTAAACAAAGAAAAATAGTAAATAAATAAAAGACTATACTCACCGACTGACTGAAGTACCTTTGATATGTGATCGATCTCGGGATAATTACACGACACGGTCTACGATATCTATACTATATAATGTACACTGTCTACACTGTATAAAGCAATAATGAAACACTGTCTACATGGTATAATACAATAACAAATCATGGTCTACACGGTATAATACAATAATAAATCATGGTCTACACGGTATAATGTAATAATAAATTACGGTATACAATGTATAAGGTCAGATCACACATTCTTGGTACTTCACCTCCCCGACACGACAAAATGTAACAAACATAAAAGACAGAAATCACATATCTATTGAATAACAATGAGGTACAGTAAAGCTAAATATCAAAAACAAACAATAAATTGTAGTCGTCTGTGGTCCTTTGCTGGTGAAACCGATAATCCAAACCACTCAGTGTGCCACAACAATCAAACTCGTACAACAGTCTCCAGATGCTGAAATAGATATTACCAACGTTCTTAGAATATTCAAATTAGCTAAAATTGTTTATCCTTAAGTCCAATTCTGAACACAGGGTAAAAACGATAATTTTGGGTCAAAACGGTGTCCGTCGTTGGACCCGCTTTGCATCGAAAAGCGTGCCAGAGTCAATGGTCTCTAAAGTTGTCAAACAACATGTCTACATATTCATTTTGATGATATGAATCCAATCGTATGTCCAAAGTTGAATTTCGGCGGACCGTGCACAAAATCGCCCGTTGAGTCGGATCGTAGGGCCCGCAAAACGGCGATCCGGTCAACTGTCTCAGAATCGGACCAAACTTGGCATACAGGACCAGAAAAATAATATGGTCCTATTGGCGCAAGTTTTGTCTCGATCTGACGAATGTGCATAAAGTAATTGGGAAATTTGCAAATAGGTCGATACGGTAAATTTCGATAGATACGCATCAAATTCGTCGCGCACTCGCAACCAATTTGAATTCTGTCAAAGCCCACATGTCCACGAAGCCGATACGCACCTTTCAATGCTTTCATTTTGCGTCCACGTCGTCCAGATTGGCGGGACGCACGTCGTATCGAAGGAATTTCTAAGTTTTCTAAACTGATTTTTTATTTTTGCAATCGAATTATTCTGCACATACTTGATGAATTTAGAAACTACAAAAAGGGTTTCGTAGACCTGTAGGTTGGCTACGAGACTGTTCAATTAGTTTTGGAAAACTCCTACTGAGTTAACGAAAAACAGTTGCTAATCGGGGGTAGTTAGACTATTCGATACTCTGTTTCGGGACAGACTTTTTCATCGACTTTGAGTCGATTTTACGAATGACTGAGGAAAACTACTTACAAACTATTTGAACAAGTTTAAAGGGGGCTGGGTTAGGTACGTACCATAGAAATCGATTTACAAAACGATTGGGAATCGACGACGAGACTCGATCCCAAAGTTGAGGTCGGACATGGCGGTGCTGCTCTGTCGTGGCCGGTTGCTGCGCGCACGGTCGGCCTCCGGCGGCTCTAGCGGAGCACGATGGTGGCGCACAGGGTAGCGCGCGCGGTCGAGGTCACCAGGGTGTGGGTTCGAGTTAGGGTTTGGGTTTTCAAATGAGTTCTTTTCCCAATCTCTCTATATACATATATATATACTCCTTACTACCAGGGGAGGGGGTCGGGTGAATTGGGCTCAGCCTGATCGGCCTGGGATTCCATGTTGCTTTTTTTCTTTTCTTTTTTATTGTTTTTTTCTTTTTCTATAACTTCTATATATATATATATATTTTATAACTTCTATAACTTCTATATATATATATAACTATATATATATATATATATATATATATATATATATATATCATAATATATATATATATATATATATATATATATATATATATATATATATATATATATATATATTCATAATAATTTCTATAAAATATGAATAAATAACAATATTATCCTATAATATATATGTTTGGGCAATTCTTATATCTATATATGAGTATATATATAAAGTCGTTTATAAGCATATTCATTTATAATTAAATTAACTGTATATATATATATATATATATATATATATATATATATATATATATATATATATATATATATATATATATATATATATAGGAATTTGGAATCAGTAGCTTAAATACAATTTTACATGTCTTTGGTTATATGTGTATATATATAAAAAATATATATATATATACACATATAACCAAAGACATGCAAAATTGTATTTAAGCTACTGATTCCAAATTCCTAAAAGGATCTACAAGGACATTATTTATTATATAAAATAATTTATCCATTTAATGATAATAGTGTATATATTATATATATAATTATTTATTAAACCATTTATTTGACCATAAAATAAATACCAATATATATATATATATATATATATATATATATATATATATATATATATATATATATATATATCTACATGGTCATTTTGGGTATACCTCATGTCTACATGAGTTTGGGCTTGGCTTGGGTCAAGCCCGGGCCAGAATAGTACGACCGGGTTTCCTAAAAGTCAATAATCTAATAATCAATAATTAAAATATTTAGAGGGGTCATGTCGCAACTTGGCCTGATTTTTCTAGTTAGTACACACTTATGGCTTGGCATTCCCCTACCATGGCTAAACACTCGTCAAAGCACGCCAGTGCACTATCCATACCATGATTTCTATACATCTGGCACTCAAAAACTCAACCGTAGCTAAAGTCATCTCCCGTAATAATTAACTAAGTAATTATTTATAAAATTCTAAAAATCACCTTTAATTCAAATAAATAAAATTTTATCAAAATTTCAGGAAGAGGAGTTACAAATCTATCCACCTTAAAAATAATTTCGTTCTCGAAATTCTAATTCATAACTATTCCTTAAATTCAAAAAGAACATCTACTATTACCTTAATCTCCTTAAATTTTAATTCCTCAAAATAGTTTATATCCTCCTAGCCATTTTGTAACTACATAACCTCTAGGACTTCTACCCACCTTTGGTCACACTACTCCCTCAAATCTCATGTCGCTAAAACTTTATAACCTTTCATCTAATTGCTAAAATTTCTACTAATAGATATCTACTGTATATGCCATCATAATCCTCTCCTATCTATCAAGCAATCCAAAATTTAATAAGCAACAAATTTACACAAGTAGCTAAGAAATATTGGTAAATTCTAATAAGCATGACCATTCGTCGCTCTGCAATAGGAAGGACAGGATGATAAGGAAGAATAATCGAGAGCAATTATGAAGTTTCAAGAGCGGTAGAGAGTATCCAATGATGCAGATAGAAAGAAAGTTTATGAACCATTGACTTATTTACTAGATTGGGCTTCTCTAGTCCAGTCGCTTGCTAAATCGAATAACCCTTCGTTTCTAAGTGGGTCTTGTAATCAGTGTAATACAGAAGTATCGTTCTTGAAGTTTAATCTAAACAAAATTCCATAATAGAATGAAATTTGAGAAATCCAGTTTGTGATCTATTCTGTGGTTATTTAAACACACGAGCAAGGGATAAAATACAATACAAGATCGTATCGCGACTTCCAGGTAGACGGAATAATGGTTACGAATGACTTCACATTCAAAAAGGGAGAGACTACATAATAGATATAGGGACCTATTTCAAATAATTCGGTTTTATAGTCCAAATATGGTGGTATGTATGGATGAACCTTGGATTTCAATCTATATTGACTGGACAAGATCCCAAGATAAAACTATTTTTACTAGGTTAGGAAAACCTAAAATAGGTTTCCATCCAAGTGGTTAAGCTAGATGGGCAGTCGGATTGGTTAAATAGGTTCTGTAAGCCTTGAAGATGCGCCTTTCGTGACTTTTGTGTTTAAATAGTACGAGAAGACACAATTGAGTGGCACACAAGTGACATGTGCGTAGTGGGCTTCGAGTAGATCACAACCATATATTGGGTTGAAAGGTTTGAGTCATGTTGAGTCTCTAATTGTAGTCAAAAAGTATACTAGCATTATGGTAAGGGTTATAGCTAGCCCTTTTTGACCCGAAAGTCGTACCACAAAAAATAGAGTACAAGGGGACGGGTTTGAGTAGGATATGAAATACCTAGGTGAAGGTGGACTCGTCAAGATCTTGCATATAAAATTTATTGGAAGGTAACAGCTGGTCTCGTGCTCCGAATATTAATGATACGGTCGGGGACACAAAATAATCTAAATGGAAGTGGGAGTCCATGGGACACTAATTATCATCCTAATGGAAATTATTCTTATAAATCGGTAATCCTCGCATATTCCAAAATTTTAGAAGGCTTACAGTTTACTCACCTTAGAAGCTAGGACATAGTTTTAGGAATAATGAGGTTAGAAGAATTTCAAAGTCCGGATATTGTACCTCGACTCTTGTTAATAAAGAATAAGGCACGGCGTAACGGAATATGGTAGATATAAGTCAAGGATCTTTCCTCAATAAATGGAAAACGAGTGTATACAATGACACATGGTCGATAAAAATAGAATAATCTACTCGTCCATAGGATACAAGAGTTATCGATGGGGTAACCAACTCTAAGGCACATCATATAAAAAGATTTCTAACAACTAAGTTGTGAATTTCTATTTGTGTCAAGCTTGCCAGACTATTGTCACAAAGGTTCTAGTGGTATGGACTGTAGTGATCATGTATTGTTGTTGATAACTGGTAGATCATAATATGACAGGGTATTTAAGCTATAGTATTGGCTAAGCTAGTGACTGTGGTGTTCCAATACTAGTTAGGTCTTAATAAAATTTACATAACTAGGGTAATATTTGTTGGAAACTAATCTCGAAATGAGTGTCTACCATAGTCATGCTAAATGATTATCCTTACCTTTGTCTATTCATCTCATGTCTAAACTGTGGGCTTTGGTCGAGGAAAGGTTGGGTTAAGGCTTAAGGGTTGCTAGTTAAAGCAAGCTTTAAGCAAATAATTGGAGACTCACAATATTTGGTTTCTTGAGAATAGATAGTCCCCTAGGTTGGCATTTTGACTAAAGGTAAAATCCTAATCATTCTCAAATTCAGATGGCTAGAAGGTCCCAATAGCTGTTTGGGGGTCGAGAGGAGAACAAGTAACTCAAGGCAAGGTTTTAGTCGCATGGCTGGTCGATGGTAACTACACTTGTGTATACAACTATCATAGTCATGGGGGATACTCTGTATCTCTCTACCAATTACGTGCTTTCGTCTTTCCAAATCAGTGAAAGACAAAAACAGTAAAGAGTTCAACAAAGATGTCACTGAATACAATTACGTGATTCAAAGGCGAAAGTATAATTCAAGAGAAATTGTCAATGCAGTCGCGGATGAGATCCTAGAGCCATCTACATCTCAATCTATGTAGGTTAATTAAAGGAAGAGCGAATCGAGTGCACTAAGGTTGATCAGACCGTAATACATCGATTCTGATTAGACAATATGTTAGTAGGCATCCCCAATAAACATGTCTTGAATCAAGATCAATAAAAAAGGAAGCTTGCAAAACTAGGCTGTAATAGCAGCGTTGGTCAAGATAGTCAAAATACAATCATACGAGATTTTTGAAAGGAGGCACAAGTAGTTCGAGTTTTGAGAGAATCAAACCTTACCCGGTGTTCTTGCTTATACATTCTTCCTACTATCTTTTTATCCATAAGGCCTTGGTTGACTAATGGGTTATGGACCTCTAAATTCTATATTCTAGGTAAACCTATTAGCGTCAGTCAATTACCTCGTCAATAGACCACAAGGACCACGGAATGCTAGGTTGGAAGACATGCTAACCAACTTACAGAACTTTTACTAGTATTGGGTTTGGATCTTATAGGACACACAGGACATTTTCCTATCCTCTATAGTATCCTAAACTTGTAATCATGTCTGAAGTCATTTCACCGAGGATTATGCCTCGCCCGTATACTCTGGCCGTGGTAAACCCTTGGTTTTGTAACTCAAATATGATACAAAATCGACCATTTCTTAACTCTATCCAATATTAACTCAAGGGTAACTACGATCAAAGAGGACCACTAGCCATATTTTTAGCAATATTTTATAACCTATATTTTCTTAAAATAATTTCAACACTAGGGGTCGTGTCTCACCAGGGCGTTGCTGGTTGCAGTGAGACTATAATTTCCATAATTCAAATAAATGGCGACAGTGCGCTGCTGTCCTGCCATTATGAGTTAACTAACATTCTTTAACTATATCGGTAAAGTTTATGAGCTTTTAGAGATTCAAGCAAGTTGAGTATAAAATAAAGCGTAAGTATTTGTCCTATCAGTCTCAACCGTTAAAATAAAAGATTGAACAGGGAGAAAATAACTGAAGACAAAAGAAATACAAACATTCTAATATATATTTCATGTGTTCAAACCATTGAGGAAAAACTTTGAATCAAAACTAACGCGAGGTTCGTATATGGATAACAGAATCAAAAATTATATAAAAAATAATAATTCTTAGGGCAAAATAGGAACTAAATAGGCAATTCGGACTAAGATATGAGGATGATATCTAAGGAGGCAAAGAGAAGGAATTGAACAATTTATCAAGGTTAGATCATTAATTCTCTGAAGTCCCGTCTCACTAAGTGAATAATCTATCCACATTGGATCATATCGTCATATCAAGAGGTAATAGTGTACCTATAGGGATCTGACAAACTATCAAAATTAATAACTCCTCATCTAAATTGTATGGCCTAGACTACCCATCGGTAAATTTGTATAAGGGACCCCTAGTCTTAGTCATTCTCTTAAATTAAATTAACCCTAACTCGTGAATGAGAATTTCTGAGTCGCAGGCTCGCAATAGTACGACTAACTTAAGTACTATCACGAGTTCGCATGATTTGCAAAAACTGACCTGCATGGACCACCACAAAAACTTGTCACGACCCGCACTCGCTTTCCGGGATACGGATGCGTGTCCAAGACAGCCTACGCCGCAGTGTCGACGGTATAACGCTGTATAGACACAATGCTCAAAATCATAAATAATGCTCATTCACAAAAATAATTTAATTTATAATATTCACAAGTTTTACATTTGTAGGAAAATATAAACTCTCACAAATATTGGAATGATCACAACTCATCTATCTAGCTAATCTCTAGGTTTTCGTCTGCAAGTACACCCGTATCTCCTAATGCTAAGTGAAGCTACGGCTAACCTGAAAAATATTAGTTTCCAGTCCGGAATAGAACGAGTACAATTTACTAAATGCAGTTTCAATATATGAAAATGACTATACAACAGAGGTTAGCCTTTAAATATATGATTTGAAAAATAAACACAGAAAGACAAAATAAAACTAAACAAAGGAAAACAGTCAATAAATACAAAGACTATACTCACCGACTGACTGAAGTACCTCTGATATGTGATCGGTCTCAGAACAATTATATGACACGGTCTACGATATCTACACTGTATAATGTACACTGTCTACACTGTATAAAGCAAAAATAAAACACTGTCTACATGGTATAATGCAATAATAAATCACCATCTATATAATATCATGCAATAATAAATCACAGTCTATACGGTATAATATAATAATAAATTACGATCTACACGATATATACTGTATAAGGTCAGATCACACATCCTTGGTACTTCACCTCCCCGACACGATAAAATGTAAAACATAAAAGATGGAAATCACATATATATTGACTAACAATGAGGTATAGTAAAGCTCAATATTGAAAATAAATAATAAACTGTACTCGCCTGTGGTCCTTTGCTGGTGAAACCGATAATCCAAACCACTCAGTGTGCCACAACAGTCAAACTTGTACAACAGTCTCCAGATGCTGAAATAGACATTACCAATGTTCTCAGAATAGTTAAATTAGCTAGAATTGACTTTCCTTAAGTTCAATTCTGAACACAGGGGCAAAACGGTAATTTTAGGTCAAAATGGTGTTTGTCGCTAGACCCATTTTGTACCAAAAATTGTGCCAGAGTCAATGGTCTCTAAAGTCGTCCAACTACATATCTACAGATTCGTTTTGATGATACAAACCCAACCGTATGTCCAAAGTTGGATTCCGACGGGTCGTGCACAAAATCGTCCGTTGAGTCGGATCGTGGGGCCCGCAAAACGGTGATCCGGTCAACTATCTCAGAATTGGACCAAACTTGGCATATATGACCAGAAAAATGATACGGTCCTGTTGGCGCAAGTTTTATCTCGATCTGACGAATGTGCACAAAGTAATTGAGAAATTTACAAAGAAGCCGATACGGTAAATTTCGACGGATACGCATCAAATTCGTCGCGCACACGCAACCAATTTGAATTCTGTCAAAGCCCACTTGTCTAAGAAGCCGATATGCACCTTTTAATTCTTTCAGTTCGCGTCCACGTCGCCCGAATTGGCGGGACGCACGTCGTATCGAAGGAATTTTTAAGTTTTCTAAACTGATTTTTTTATTTTTGCAATCGAATTATTCTGCACATACTTGATGAATTTAGGAACTACAAAAAGGTTTTGTAGACCTGTAGGTTGGCTACGAGACTGTTCAATTAGTTTTGGAAAAATCCTACCGAGTTAACGGAAAACTGTTGCTAATCGGGGGTAGTTGGACTATTCGATAGTCTGTTTCGGGACAGACTTTTTTATCGACTTTGAGTCAATTTTTACGAACGACTGAGGGAAGCTTCTTACAAACTATGTGTGTGTATCCATATGTATATATATGTGTGTGTGTGTGTGTGGTTTTTGGTTTAGAGTTGTGAGATATGATAGAGGAGAGTATTAGAGAGTAGAGATTTGATATTAGAAATTTAGATAGAGTTTAAGGAGGAGGGTGAGTAGAGAGTGAGATTTGAGAGAGGATTGAGGGAGTGAGGGAGTATGGGAGAATGAGAGAAGAGGAGGGGGTGATACTGCTGTGAACAGCAGCTTGTAGCAGCAGTAGCTGCTGTCCCCGTGGACAGCAGCATAGAATAGCAGCAGTCCCCATGGGGGGACTGCACAGCAGCTGTAGCACCATTGACAGCCCCCTTGGCAGCCATTACATTTTCCCCATTTCTTCTATCTATTTTTTCATTCAATTCAGCCATGTATCACCCCATGTACAGCCCCAATATTAGCCCCTACATCAGTCCAATAGGACAGCAGTAGCAGTCCCAAAAATAGCTCTATAACCCCACATATAGGCTCCCATATATCAGCCTACATTCACCTATATTCAGCCCACAAATTAGCCTATAGGACATCCATATATCAGCCTATACTTAGCCCCATTTTAGCCCTTATCAGCCCTTAATTCTTCTATTCATTCTTCCCTCAATTCTTCCATTCATTCTACATACAACATTCATGCATCCATTTCATTCACCCCTTCATTCATCATTCACCTAATCCCCAATCCATCCACTTCTATTCCACAAATTCATTCATTTCATATCATTCATTTCATCCCACTTCACATTCATTCATTTCCTATTTTCCATCCATTCATTCATTTACAAATTTATTTCCTATTTTTTATCCATTCATTCATTCACAAATTCATTTCCTTTCATTTGAGCCACCAACCACCAATCCATTTCACCCACACAATTCAGTCCTTGTATGAATGTTTTGTGGGAGTAGGTTGAGTGTTAGTTTGTGGGTGTTGATAGGTTAGAAGGGTAAATGTTAGTACGGTGTTGTAGGCTAGTTAGAATTGGTATTAGATAGTGGTTAGTTAAGTTAGTGCCCTAACTAGGTTAGTATCCTAGTGGACTAGTATAGAGGACTAACCTAGACACTAGGAGATTGTGGAAGAGTGAACTAGGAAGGTTGGATAGAAGATAGAGTGTGGTATCTCAAGATACCATTGCGTATCATGACGATACTTAAGGTAATGTTGATATTACCAACATGACCATAAGATGGATTAGATGCCCAAGAACCCTAGATTTCTTGGTTGGTAAACCCTAGATAGGATAGTATCTAGCTACCCTAAGAAGCCTAGGCTAGTATCCTGAGATCTAGAGGGGTTTCCTTTATAATGGGCAAGGTATTGGTATTTACCTTGTGAAGGGTAAATGTAGGTAATAGGATATTGTTAAGATATTAAGTTTGACTTCTAAGATGGGCGTAGAAATAGGTTGTCTTGGTAGATAATGACTAGATGAGGGTGGTTTAGGCTAGTCTTGACCTCCGTTGACCAAGAGTTGACTTTTTGACCGAAAGTCAACTTCAAGTCAACACTTGACCTAGATTTGACCGAAACCAAACCAGAGTTGACCAGTTGACTGAAAGTCAACAGTTGGTCAACATTTGACTAGTTTGACCCAGGGTTGACTCAGTATTGACTAGAGTTGACCAGAGTTGACTTTTTAACCAAAAGTCAACTGTAAGTCAACCCTTGACCCAGATTGACCTAGTTTGACTTGGATTGACTTCCTGCGACCTTGTTCGACCTTGGTTGTCCTAGTGTGACCTAGTTTGGCTCAGTATGACCTAGTTTAGCTTGGTGTGACTTAGTTTGACCTAGTTTTGACTTAGACTTGCATATCATGACTCGATTAGCTTTCCTTTCATTATTAAACCATATTTTGACTTGTAGTATCTCATCTTTAGGTCTATGATTACTCTGAGCACCTGTTCACCTTATCAACTCAGGATCACAGGCGAGTACATTCACTGATAGTTTTTATTATCTTGATATCTGCTACATCCGATTCAGTTGTAATGTCTTACTCGATTTCCAGTCACGATAGTTCACGGACTAGTATATGTTGGATCATGACATGGGATATTGTTCCTAGATTTTTGTGGTATATTGGTACATTTTCTGTCTTATTCCGTGTATTAATATAGACACTAATTTCTAAGGGGACTTGCTACCCTCTTATGGAATTCTGTGTCATCACGTGTCATGTCCAGATCCATTATACTATTCGGGGATGGGAGAATTATTAGGGGTTATGTGATCAAAGTCTCTTGTCATTATTTTGCTTGCGTCACTCTCACCTCACGTAGGGTGTAGCAGATTCCTCCATGTGTTTGTTATCCAAGTTGGCCGGCATGACTTTTCGTCAGAACACCGTGCGATTGTCGGGCCAAGTGGATAACATGCCTTGTCACTTACCTAAAGCTGATCACATATCGCTCTAATAATTCAAGTCATATTTTACATTTATTTATCGTATCTTATATCCTGCTCAGTTCTACTTTCTGTACTTTCTCACCATGCTATGATATTCATTTACTCACATGCTCTACATACCTTTATGTTGTACCTTGATTGGAGACTAAGTTCTGTTCGAGAGAAGGGTTACAACCCCAGTCCTTGTTTAGTTTAAGGGATATAACTCGATTTTCGAATGGTTCCCACGTCATCCAATATCTTTGTCTTATATTTCATTATACTGTCTCTTATAGAATTTGTCAATTCATATGGAACTGCTGTTAGTGTTTGTACTTGCTCATTTTTCTGACAGGATACCGTTGACAATTTTACAGATGTTTTTGAGGCAGATTGCCCGACCTATTATGGGGACGGGTTAGATGGAGTAGACCTGGACCATGGCTTGATAGTAGAGCCACTAGATTTTATTCTTCCTGAGTAGTTAGCTTAGTTAGGCTTGTCTGGACTGCGATCCAGCTTTTGTTTTAGACTGTATTAGTTATATTTATATTTTGTGACTCTGTGGTATTGTGTATATCTTTGGGCTTGTGTGGATCTTGAACTATTTCCTGCTTTCATCTATCATATTTTATTTTCGTGCTATCTACCTTAGTTTTATTTTGTGATTGAGATTGTATTGCTATGTCACCTCCATTAGGAGTGTATATACTATACAGGTACCTTTATCTGTTTAGTGTAGTTATTGTAGACGACCTATACAGCATTCTACCGCCGATTCTGTGGCGTAGGCTGGACGTACCCACTTTTCGTGTCCCTGATCAGGGTGCGGGTCGTGACAATTGCGATTCCTACTATCACTTTTGACGGTGTGCCAGATTTTGTACCTATCATTGATCAAGAAGTGAATTCGGAGCCTCAATAAGACAATGTCGAATTACCTCTACAAGTCGTTATTGAGATACCTTAACAAGACAATATAGCGGCACTCCTATTCAAGATAAGGTAATTATTCCTAAGGAACAAACTCAACAAACTCAAGAACCGGTAATATTAAGATGGTCCACCAGAGAAAGGATAAATATAATTTCGGATAATATTTGTCATATTTCTCTAGAAACGTGAGGAAGACTGTGGATATTGGAAGATGATCTAATCAACTTCCGTCAGGCCATAGAAAGTTTCAGTTCTCAAAGTGGATTGATACAATAAATAAGGAGTATAAGTCCATGCAAGACAATAAAGTTTAAGAACTTATTCCATTACCAAAAGGTATGAAGTCTATTGGTTGCAAATGGACATTTAGAATCAAGAAGGATTCGAAGGGTCATATAGTACATCTTGTAGCTAATGACTTTACTCAAAATTTTGGGATTGATTTTAAATAGTTTTTTCTCTTCGGTATCTTTAAAAAACTCCTTTAAAACAATCATAGCACATGTTGCACATTTTGATCTTGAATTACATTAAATGGATGTCAAAATGATATTTTTTAATGGTAACATTGATGAAACAGTTTATATGGTGCAACCAGAAAACTTTGTGTCGAAAGACCCAAAGAATATGGTTTAAAAATTGACAAAATCTTTTTATGAACTCAAGCAAGCTTCTCGTCAAAGGTACTTCAAGTGATTATCTCGTTTGGTTTTGAGATAAACACTGTTAAAGATTGTGTGTAACACAAGTTCAGTGGGAGTAGGAATAATTTTCTGATTTTGTATATTGATTAAAGTATTCAATGCAAACCATGTGATACCTCTCGTTAAAGGAGACAAATTCGGTCTTAATTAAGTATCCTAAGGTTAGCCTTAAAATTAAGAAAATATAATAGATTTTTCCTTCATGATCAGTTGTAGGGAGTCTAATGTATGCTCAAGTATGTACGCGTCAGGATATTGCATACATATTAGGATGTTAGGCAGATATTTAAGCAAATATGGATGGATCATTGGGTAGCAGCCAAACTACTTAAGTAATTAATAGAGAACAAGAACTTATATGCTCTTTGTAGGAGATCGGATAATTCTGGAGATCATAAGGTATTCCGACTTCGATTTTGTTGGATGCCAACACAGCAGGATATCCACATCAAGTTATGCTGACTAATGGAGACATATTTTAGATGAGTGTCAAACATGCACTCATAATTTCTTCCACCATGGCAGCAAGGTTTATAACATGCTGTAGGGCATCTATTCAGGGAATATGGTTATAAAATTTTGTCACAAGTCTATGCCTACAGTACGGTGTTGAAAGATCGTATAAAATTATGGTGTGACAATAAATCAGCAGTACTGTATTTTAATAACAATAAGAACTTGTATAAGTCAAAGGATGTTGACATAAAATTTCTAGTTGGAAGGAAAGAATTCAGAATGGTAAAAGTGTCCATATAGCACATTTGGACAAACTCCATGTTGGATCCACTCACAAAAGCATTGTCATCCAGAGTCTTTTATGAGCATAGAGCACACTGCTCATATGGGTGTTATCTTAAATAAGAATCTAGCAATACAGTGGGAGTTTGTATTTTATGTATTTGGGTGCTATTTGGTTTTGGACACATTTATGTATTAAAGTATTTTGGATATTTATCTGGTCAGATATATGAAAATTTTACTTCATTCTATTTTCATTATGTTAAAGTATTTGATCTCACTAAAGTTAAGAAGGACCAGTTAGAAATAGACATGTATTGATCACATTGCGTGTAATTTCCATGCTGCACATTCATGATTGATCTATGTCATTTAGCTATATTGGTATATGTGACCATTGATGTTTAGTTACGCTATATGTGACGGATGCCGCTTTGATCCTATGCTGATATGGTTAATGGATGAGATTGTCCGGATATACCCTAAGGATTAAGATAGCAATTTTTGAGCTCACTAAGGTTAACACAATTATTAGGTTACATATGTGGCCCAGAGGAAGATTGTTGGAATTATTCAATAATATGGGCCACACATATAAAATTAATTGTGTTGGGCTATCTAAATAATTAAGCTAAATTAAAGTAGTCTATTTAGAAAATTGGCTTAAGGGTATAATTGTCATAGAATTAATGTGTAGATACCGGAGATAAATCTAATTTGATGAGGGGCCAAATTAGAAATATCAAAACATATAAATATATTTATTCATTAGGGTTATGGTTTCCAACTTATACGGCCACCAAAGAGAAGATTTTCTCTTTTTCTCTTCTGCATCCTCGTCAACAGAAAGAGAGGGACAAAGAATTCGGATTCACCTTTGTCATTAAGGGTCGTATCATGTTGGAAGATCGAACCCCATAAAGAGACGTCCGCTTCAAGATCCATTAAGCCTAAGAATGGATTCGGGTAAGCTTTCGCATTTATTTTGTTCTTCATCTCATGAATCGACAGGGTACAATAAATTCTAATATGTTTTGCTAATGGTGTTTTCCATCGATCGCGGACACTTCTTTTGACACACTCCATAGCCACACAGATGTGGTACTACATTATTTAATGTCAATATAAGTCTTAAAAGAAAGGTAATAATTGACATCCAGTAATGCAATACCACATCAATGTGAATATTGAGTGTGTCGAGAAAAGCGTATCCCCATAGCATTATTGTTTATTAACTGTTTAAAAAGTCATAGTTGGTATTTTTAGCGTAGTGTAATCTGTAAATTTTAAGAGTTTCTATTATCTTCTTTCATCAAAATAATATAGTTATAACTGGTACCTAAAATTGTCTAATATTCTAGTAATGACATAAATTTAATATCTTGTCACTTCCCGTTTCCAGAATACATATTTTTATACATGTACAGCTTAAATGTATTTATTTAATATTTATCATGTATTGTTCTGTATTTAAATTTCTTAAATTTTACGCTAATTATTTTTCTGCATTTTATTCTCTGCTTTAGCTTTGCTTTGGGTTCGGCTTGGATTGGTTCGATTATGTTGGTTCATCAACCGAAACAAACTCCCACCTACCACCACACCTTCATTTAAAGCTCCATCCCCATTCTCTCTCTTCATTACTTCACCATTACTCTTCTTCTTCCTCATAAACTCTCCCCACCTACCTAGCCGCATAGGCAAGTGCCAACTTGCTTCTTGATGGATCTCCATTTTTGTTGTTCCATTGTCTTCCTCTCAAGATTCTTAGATACTTTAGTACTCAGCATTTTTAATTTCTATGGCTTATTTCATGTAGATCTAAGTTTAATGTATTTTCTAATTTTTTGGGTTTTGATCTAGTAGCTTTGTTACTTTTCAAGTTTTGATGGTTCCATGTTGTAGAGAATTTCGTTCTAACCCATTTTGACATATGGAAGTCCATATTTGGGTTTGGGATGAAGGATTTGGAGAGCTTGGAAGCAATGGCTTCCCATGGTTGTTCTTCTCAGAAAGTGGAGAAGAAGAACAGTGCTTGACCGCATGAGTTTTCATGTGGCAAGTCTTTCTTGGCCGCATATTTCCTGGCCGTATACTATTTTCTTAGCCGCATGTGTAGCTCCCCTTCCCAGAATTCTTAAAATATTTTATTTATTTCATTTAAGTGATGATTTTAGAATTTTAGAAATGACTATTTAGTTTAGGTGATTTTAGCCATGATTGAGTTTTGGAGTACAAGACGACTAGGAATCATGGCACGGATAGTACAGAGGCGTGCCTTGACTAGTGTATTAGCCCTAGTAGGGAAGGCCGAGCCATAATGATGTCCTAACTAGGAAAACCAGGCCAAATTACGGCTTAAACCGCACCGTAGTTTTAATTATTTATTTCCGATATTATTGAGTTTTAGGGAACCCGATTGTATCGAATTAGTCCAGATAGGACCCAAGACAAGCCCAAGCCATGTGGTCATGCGGGACGTCCGAGGACATGCGTATTGAATGTATTTTGGCGAGTGTGTTATATTCCGTTTAAATAATTTAACAACTATTTCTAAATATTTGTAATTCTAATACTATAAATATCATTATTATTTTATATTCAATGATATTTATATAAATGGGTTCATTATACGTTTCGGGCTTTTTAGACTACGTATAGTAGGGTATACACCGGTATTGATTGTTGGAATTCTTGTTATTATTACTATTATTATTATTATTATTATTTTATTGAGGTTAATATTATTATTATTGGTTATATTATATTTGGCAAATATTATTGTATATAGTCCTATTTATATAAATGGGCCTCATAATAGGAACAAATGCCATTAGGATTTATTTGGAACTATCTAGAATATATATGAGTATATATATATATATATATATATATATATATATATATATATATATATATATATATATATATATATATATATATATATATATAAATATATATATATATATATATATATATATATATATATATACAATATATATATGTATATAGTTATTATATTCATACGTAAAGATTAACTAGTGGAAAGGAAAACAACAACAACTGTTGTTGAGAACCAAGCAAAACCGAGCCATTAAGGCTCAGCCAGGGGCCAGCCACCCGAGCCCCCAAACAGAGAACCCACCGCACGTGTAAACCCAGGCCGAGAGGAATCCCATTCAAACCCGAACCGTTGAGTATATAGATATATAAGTACAGTAATAAACCGAGAGAACTTCCCATCCGCAATCGAAACCCTAAAACCCTAAGATCGAGCAATCCCTGGCGACCCCCCTGGCCTGCGCACGCACGGCAGAGAGCCACCGCCGGCCGGCCAAGCCGCCGATCCGCGCGCGAGCGACGAGCCAAGAGCAGGGCGACAACAGCGACAACATCCGCGGGGCTGACTTCGCGACGATATTCCGTCGCGTTCGCTCGACCATCTTGGAAACCGTTTCTTCCGGTATGCTCACAACCTAACCCCCTCTAATCTCTACCAATTAGTTCAATTCGAAGTCGTTTGTATTAGACGAGAAATCGAACCCAAGTCCAATAAAAATCTGTCCCGAAACAGGACCCATAACAGTCCATTCATCCACGTTTGAAAGTCGATATCGATCGATCTTGGGCCAGACTAGAATTTGTGTTTGAACAGACTTTTAGACAACATGTAGGGCTTCACAACCCTTCTTGCGGAATTTGAAATCATCGACTGAGCGTCGAGAAATCGAATTCTAAAGGTTCCCAAAAATCTGTTTTCAAAACTTGAAAATTGTTCCACACGACGTGCGTCACGCCAATCCGGGCGACGTGGTCGCAAGCCGAAAGGATCGAAAGCTGCGTAACGGCTTCGTGGTCATGTGGGCTTTGACGGAATTCAAATTGGTCGCGTGTGCACGACGAATTTGATGCGTATCCGTCGAATTTCCCCGTATCGTGCACTTTGCGAATTTCCTAATTACTTTGTGCACGCTCGTCAGATCGAGACGAAACTTGCGCCAACAGGACCGTATCATTTTTCTGGTCCTGTATGCCAAGTTTGGTCCGATTCTGAGACAGTTAATAAAATCGCCGTATCGCGGGCCCCTCCGGTCCGACTCAACGGGTGATTTTGTGCACGGCCCACCGGAATCCAACTCTGGACATACGATTGGGTTCGTATCGGAAAATTGGATCCGTAGACATGTAGTTTGACGACTTTAGAGCCCGTTGACTCTGGCACATTTTTCGATGCAAAGCGGGTCCAACGGTGGACACCGTTTTGGCCCAAAATTATCGTTTTGCTCCTGTGTCCAGAATTGGACATAAGGACAGGCAATCCTAGCTAATTGGAATATTCTGAGATCATTGGTATTGTTTATTTCAGTTTCTGGGGACTGTTGTACGGGTTTTGACTATAGTGGCACATTGAGTAGTTCAGATTGTCGGTTTCACCAGCAAAGGACCACAGGCGAGTACAGTTTATTGTCTGCATTTCGATATTGATCTTTACTATATTTTATTGATTAGTCATTGGTTATGTGATTCTTTTATACTCTATTATAAATTATTGAGTCGGGAATGAGAAGTACCAAGGATGTGTGATCCGACCATAGACCGTGTTTATTTTTATGCAGTAGACCTTGTAGACCGTGTTTATTTTCTGCAAGTAGACCTCGTAAACATTGTTTATTTTCTGCAAGTAGACCTCGTAGACATTGTTTATTTTCTGCAAGTAGACCTCGTAGACATTGTTTATTTTTATGCAGTAGACCTCGTAGACATTGTTTATTTTCTGCAGTAGACCTCGTAGATATTGTTTATTTTCATGCAAGTAGACCTTGTAGACCGTGCGGTGTAGTACCCCAGACTGATCACATATCAAAGGTACTTCTAACAGTGGAAAGTATATTGGTCTATTTATTACTATTGATTTTTCTTACGGCTTTACTGTTATTTTTAAAACTCATGATTGATGCCTAACCTTTGTCTTATAGTCATTTTTTTTATTTGAAATTGCATTCAGTGAATTGTGCTTGTTCCATTCCTGACTGGAAACCAACATTTTCAGGTTAGCCGTGGATTCACTTAGCTTGGGGAGTGACGGGGATACTTGCAGACAAAAGCCTAGAGACTAGCTAGTTAGTTAAGTTGTAGCCATTCTTTTAGTTGTACAAGTTTATGTTCTTCTACAAATGTAAAACTTGTAATCATTGTAAATTAAATTAGTTCTGTGAATGAGCATTGGATTATTTGTGATTTGATCTTCATGGCCGTGACAGCGTTCTACCGCCGACACTGCGGCGTAGGCTGGCTTGGACACGTCTCGTATCCGTTTAAAAAAAAAAACGGGTGCGGGTCGTGACAGCATGAGACCCTTTAATTTCTCAGCCCCATGAGCTCAGGATTGGGTAGCCGCATGAAGTTTCCCTTCTTCTTAGCCGCATAATTTCTCAACCGTATATACCGCATCTATTTCAGCCGCATGCAGCTAGTTATTACCCAGCCGCATATGATCTATCGCTCCCAGCCGCATGGAGTCGTTCTCGTTCAGCCGCATAGAACTCAAGTTCTTCGAGCCGCATGGCTCTACCGCATATTTTCTGTCCGCATGAGCCTTGCTAATCCCAGTCGCATGGGTTGAGTTCTACCCGACCGCATGAGACCGTAATCTTTCTCAGCCGTATGGCCTTCGCAGCACTGAGCCGCATGGGACTGTTTTAATCCCAGCAGCATGAGCCGCATAGACTTATTTTGTTAGCTGCATAGGCGTATGTTACCCTAGCCGCATGAGCATGGAACCCCAGCCGCATAAGGCTCGCGACTTCTTGGCCACAGGATATTCTGAGCCGCATAGGTGCGTGTTATCTCAGCCGTATGAGTTCAGACCCGAACCGTATAGGGTCCATATCCCCGGCCGCATGGACTTAGTCCTCTTAGCCGCATATGCATGTTTACTCAGTCGTATGAACCAATAAATTCCTGGCCGCATGAACTCTGGCCCTAATGCCTTTTGGCTGATCATTGTCCCGAATTGAAATTGATTGACATTGACTGATCGTCTTGGCATTTATCAAATTGTTATCTTGGCATTAACATTAATTATTATCTTGATTTATGATTGATCATGCGTTCCTAGTTGGAACTAAGAGACTGGCTAGTCGTCTTATTGAATGAAATGAATGAGACACGTTCATATTAATTATGAACTATTGTAATCGATTGGCCGATCCCGAATATTGGCATACAGGCACATGCAGGCTACAATTTATATATTTATTTATTTTTCTTACTAATGCAGCATGTGTACTTTATGGTCAAGGCATGATTATTTCGTGGTTAGTTTTGATTATTGCATTACGCTATGTAAGACTTACAACCTAAACCGCACGGGTATCGTTGTAGAGTTGTGCATATCGTACCCCGTACGGAAGTACTTATTTGAATGACCATGATCCACGGCATGGGAATTCACTCAACGTAGAGACTACTAAGTTAAATAAAATAATGATTGCATGGAGAGAATGGATTCCCGAGTTCTTACATGGCAGCCCTCTTTGGGACTATTAAGTGCCCGATAGGCCGGCTGGTTTCCACATATACTGTAAATCTGCCACACGGGCAGGGAGCGGTATCTGCTTATATTATTTATTGTATATTGTATATTGATGACGGGCGTCCCGCTGGGACTCGTCTAATTCATGATTGGCACAATTGATTGACTGGATAGACTAGCCTTGTTTGCACATAGTAAGAACTGAGAAATCCTTATTGCATAATTCCAGGATAACTTGGATCTCACCATAGCAAGCCGTAGTAGTGAATGGGCATTTTAAATTAATTTGTTTGTGTACTGTATCTACTCTGTTACCTAACTGAGATGATCAGAATGTCAGGACATGATGGGCCAACTTCTGTCCTTGTTTGGTTGGGAGGTTGGTTCGAAGTGTCGTGATGTTATGTGAATCCTAGTAGATAGCAGAGATCTATTATCATATTTTCTACTGGTTTCATTCCTCATATCGTGCTCCCTTGCGGCACTTGCTATTAGAGGTCTAACCTCTCTGGTTTTGCATGGCCAGATTTAGAGCCGGTCCCCGAGGACTCAACTTACTTCCACCTCCAAGATGGTCAATACTAGAGGGATGATCGCAGGAGGACTCAAGTGGGTTCCTTACCTCCCCGTTCGTTTTGTTATTTACTTTATACTTGCCGTTTGGCACCGACCTGTTAGTCGGATTGTCTTGTGATTACTTTTACATAATTGTAACTAAGTCAGACTGCAGCTGATAACAATTGTGTACACCTTGCTTCATCATCTGGCTATGTTTTGTAAAGCCAGATATCAAGAAAATTTTGATTGAGCGTTTGGGACGCCTTACTGCTTTATCTTACATGTTCTCTATTTTTGTTTCTTATTTGAATGATTGAGACAATAGATGTGAAGTAACCATAGTGAAACTTTCATGTAGTATGCACCCCCTCGTCTTTTAGACAGCATTGATCGTATTATATGGTATTCATCTACCCGTAATACGTAGCAGGCTGAGTCATTCTCCCGTTCTCCAGTATTCTGGTTCTGGGGCGTGACAAGGTTTTAGTGGTGGCCCATGCAGGCCTGATTTTAGACTTGTAGGGTGTTTTGATTTATAGGATGTCTCAATCACACATGTCCCTCCTTGATCTCATAATTCGTTGTTCTCAACCCTAGCTTGACATTCATGTATCCTTCGAATTTATTGATCCTTCATGTCCGGTCGTTTGATTGTTTCGCTTGTCCCTTTTCTTCGGGGCATTTCGTCCGCATCTGTCAGGACTGGACAGCAGCCACAAGGGCAACATGGGCAACCTGACCATGTTGGTCAGCAATAAGGGCTAGTACTACCTCAAGAGACTATCCAAGAAAAAGTGATAGTGGAAGCAGCAGCTGGATCGCAGTATCCGGAGGTTCTACCACCACCAGCAGTTCCACCTACCCCGGTGGAAGTGGACACACCAGCCCTTCTGGAGATCATGAGAGGGATGATGGCTACTCAGCAATATCAGATGTTAGCCCAGCAGCGCATGCACACTCAGTTACAAGAGCAGAACGTACTACTCAACCAAGGATTGCAGACAGCTTTGAAAATAGGGGCGAGGTCAGATTCAGAAGCATCAACCAAATTTTGCAAGTTCAACCCCCGCCGTTTCGAGGGCACGGAGGATGCCATCTCAGCAGATACATGGCTTAAAGATATTGAGGCTATTCTGACGACAGCTAAGGTACCGGCAGAAGAACGTGTAGATCAGGTAAAGTTGTTACTTCAGGATCTCGCACGTGATTGGTGGGAATCAGAGGAAGTGGGCATCAGACGTCCTGTTGATTGGGACAATTTTACTGCAAGGTTCAAGACCAAGTACTATAGAGTTGTGGCACAGTTTGAGCTACAACAGAAGTTTATCAACCTCAAGCAGGCCGGCAAGACAGTAGATGCTTATGCAACAGAGTTCTGCAGATTGAGTAGGTTCGCCCCGGAGATGGTAGCAAGAGAGATCCAGAGGGCTATGAGGTTCCAACAAGGGTTTCATCTTGAACTCTTGTAATTGATAGAGGGGCACAATTATCAGACTTTTGACGAAGTATTGACGGCAACCCGAAGGCATGAGATCACCATTCAGAGGATCACGGCTAGGACTGGAGGTCAGAAGAGATCCCACAATCAGCTTGAAGGAGGAGGGGGAGTAGCGTCCCGAACAACAGCACCGTCCCTTGGAATTCGCATTCACGATGTGGCAATACGAGGGCCAGCACCACCAAAGCAGCAGCAACAGCAGCAGAGGAAGAACCAGCAACCCCCAGCGGGCTGCACTTATTGTGGGAAGGTAGGGCACACTAGGGATGTGTGTCAGACATTGAACGGACTGTGTTTGATATGTGGAAATCCAGATCATCGTATTACCACCTGTCCCATGAATTCGAGGTCAGGAGGACCCGTACAACAATTTCTTGTTCTGCCAGCACCAGGGGCAGGACAGTATCGAGGACAAGCGGTGGCAGTGAGACCGTTGGCACAGCGCCCATTCATGTCACAGGCTCAGATATTTCGGCAGCAGGGACCGCCGATGCAGCAACACCAGCATAGACCACCCCAGCATCATGAAGGCAGGGGCCAGCAGCAGCACCAGGCTAGGCCGCAGCATGGGAACCAACGAGGAGGTAGAGGACATGCATTCACTCTGTCCTTGGAAGATGCATTGGCATCGGAAGATGTTGTGGCAGGTAACATTCTCGTCGTCTCATATCCCGCGATATCAAACAGCACTTCTGGTAGAACAGGATGAAGAGGAAGATAGCAAGATTTGTTTCCCGTTGCTTGGTATGTCAGCAAGTGAAGGCAGCATAGCAAAGGTCAGCTGGATTATTGCAACCGTTTCCTATCCCGGAATGGAAGTGGAAACACATCACAATGGACTTTATGACCGGTTTACCGAGATCACCAAGTGGTAAAGATGCTATTTTAGTGATAGTAGATCGGCTTACAAAGGTAGTACATTTTTTCTTTCAGAGTAGGGCAATCTACAGAAAAGTTGGCAGAGTTGTATATGCAACAGATATTCAGGCAGCATGGAGTCCCCGTCAGTATTGTGTCAGACAGAGATACCCGTTTTACATTATATTTTTGGAAGAGCTTACATCACAGTCTGGGCACCAAGTTAAGATTTAGCACGACTTACCACCCACAGATAGACGGGCAATCAGAAAGAACAATTCAGACTTTGGAAGACATGTTGCGAGCTTGCACCCTAGATTTTGGAAGATCTTCGAAGAGCCACCTACACTTAGTCGAGTTTTTATATAACAACAGTTATCAAGCCAGTATCCAGATGGCGCCATTTGAAGTACTATATGGTAAAAAGTGTAGGTCGCCACTAGCATGGAATGATATCGGGAAGAGGAAGATGCTAGACCCAGAAATGATTATCCAGACAGTTGAAGTGGTTAAGTGAATTAGAGAGCGACTTCAAGTTGTGCAGGATCGGCATCGTCATTAGACGGACCAGCATCGTAGGCCACTAGAGTTTTCTGTTGGGGACCACGTGTTCTTGCGGATCTCATCTACCCGTGGGATCATCAGATTTGGCGTTCACGAGAAATTGAGTCCGCGATACGTGGGCCCATTTACTATCCTTGATAGGATATGTGATGTTGGTTAACGTTTATCTCTTCCACCTTCGTTACGAGAGGTGCTAGACATATTTCATGTATCTCAGTTGCGAAGGTATGTATCGGACCCAAACCATATCCTTGATCATTCTGAGCTGGTTGTTGGTACCAACCTGTCTTACGAGGAACAGTCTGTGTCCATTTTGGATCGAAGAGAGAAGATACTCAAGAAACGAACAATTAGCCTTGTCCAGGTTGCTTGGGGTCATCACTCGTTACGTGAGTCAACGTAGGAACGTGAGGATGATATCGATCACGGTATTCGTACCTGTTTGACTCATAAGATATATCTCTTTCTGTATACCTTGATTGTCTTAACTCCTCATGCTTGTCACCTTATGAGTAGAATTGCTTGGTGTCGTCGATAGTTAAACATAGATATGTTACTTGCTATTGATATTGTAGAATGATTGCTTACTCAATTTACTTGTACTTAGATTAATTTAGCTTTGATGTGTCTATCCTGCTTGGAATTAAAATTTCGAGGACGGAATTTTTCTAAGGAGAGTAGAGATGTCACTTTCCGATCCCAGAATATGTATTTTTAAACATGTATTGCTTAAATGTATTTATTTAATATTTATCATGTTTTGTTCTGTATTTAAATTTCTTAAATTTCACGCTAATTATTTTTCTGTATTTTATTCTCTGCTTTAGCTTCGCTTTGGGTTCGGCTTGGATTGGTTCGATTATGTTGGTTCATCATGAACCGAAACAAACCCCCACCTACCACCACCCCTTCATTTAAAGCTCCATTCCCATTCTCTCTCTTCATTACTTCACCATTACTCTTCTTCTTCCTCATAAACTCTCCCCACCTACCTAGCTGCATAGGCAAGTGCCAACTTGCTTCTTGATGGATCTCCATTTTTGTTGTTCCATTGTCTTCCTCTCAAGATTCTTAGATACTTTAGTACCCAAAATTTTTAATTTCCATGGCTCATTTCATGTAGATCTAAGTTTAATGCATTTTCGGATTTCTTAGGTTTTGATCTAGTAGCTTTGTTATTTTGAAGTTTTGATGGTTCCATGTTGTAGAGAATTTCGTTCTACCCCATTTTGACCTATGGAAGTCCAGATTTGGGCTTGGAATGAAGGATTTGGAGAGCTTGGAAGCAATGGCTTTCCATGGTTCTTCTTCTCAGAAAGTGGAGAAGAAGAACAGTGCTTGACCGCATGAGTTTTCATGCGGCACGTCTTTCTTGGCCGCATATTTCCTGGCTGCATACTATTTTCTTAGCCGCATGAGGCCCTTTAATTTCTCAGCCCCATGAGCTCAGGATTGGGTAGCCGCATAAAGTTTTCCTTCTTCTTAGCCGCATAATTTCTCAACCGCATATACCGCATCTATTTCAGCCACATGCAGCTAGTCATTTCCCAGCCACATATAATCTATCGCTCCCAGCCGCATGGAGTCGTTCTCATTCAGCCGTATAGAACACAAGTTCCTCGAGCCGCATGGCTCTACCGCATATTTTTTGGCCGTATGAGCCTTGCTAATCCCAGCAGCATGGATTGAGTTCTACCCGGCCGCATGAGACCGTAATCTTTCTCAGCCGCATGGCCTTGGCAGCGCTGAGCCGCATGGGACTGTTTTAATTCCAGCCGCATGAGCCGCATAGACTTCGTTTGTTAGCCGTATAGGCGCATGTTATCCTAGCCGCATGAGTATGGAACCCCAGCCGCATAAGGCTCGTGACTTCTTGGCCGCAGGATATTCTGAGCCGCATAGGTGCGTGTTATCTCAGCCGCATGAGTTTAGATTCGAACCGCATAGGGTCCATATCCCCAGCCGCATGGACTTAGTCCTCTTAGCCGCATATGCATGTTTACTCAACCGCGTGATCCAATAAATTCCTGGCCGTATGAACTCTGGCCCTAATGCCTTTTGGCTGATCCTTGTCCCGAATTGAAATTGATTGACATTGACTGATCATCTTGGCATTTATCAAATTGTTATCTTGGCATTAACATTAATTATTATCTTGATTTATGATTGATCATGCATTCCTAGTTGGAACTAAGAGACGGGCTAGTCGTCTTAGAGCATCATTGGTAAGGCCCATCCCATTTTCTAGATTCTAGATTTAGAATGTAGGAGCTCATTTTGTAGAATAATAAGTCTCATCCCTAGTCTCAATTTCTACAATTTCGGTCCCAATCCATCCATGGGTGCTAAGGGTTGGGCCTCCCAATTTCTAGATTCTAGATTGTAGAAACTCGTTTTGTAGAATAGTAAGTTCCAATTTGGAGCCCAACTTTCTAGATTCTAAACTTTATATTATTTTTTTCCTACATTAAATTTTGACCACACAATTTTTGGGACCGGAGCTCACTTTATCATTTCTTACTATTCTCATACAAATCCAACCCATTCTACATTTACCTTTTTTTTTGAAATTTTAGGCTCCAAATTGCATTGGAGAGTCCCAACTACTAATGATGCTTTTATTGAATGAAATGAATGAGACACGTTCATATTAATTATGAACTAGTGTAATCGATTGGCCGATCCCGAATATTGGCATACAGGCACATGTATGCTACAATTTATATATTTATTTATTTATCTTACTAAAGCAGCATGTGTACTTTATGGTCAAGGCATGATTATTCCGTGGTTAGTTTTGATTGTTGCATTACGCTATGTAAGACTTACAACCTAAACTGCACGGATATCGTTGTAGAGTTGTGCATATCGTACCCCATACGGAAGTACTCATTTGAATGACCATGATCCACGGTATGGGAATTCACTCAACGTAGAGACTACTAAGTTAAATAAAATAATGATTGCATGGAGAGAATGGATTCCTGAGTTCTTACATGACAGCCCTCTTTGGGACTATTAAGTGCCCGACAGGCCGGCTGGTTCCCACAGATACTGCAAATCTGCCACACGGGCAGGAAGCGGTATGTGCTTATATTATTTATTGTATATTGTATATTGATGACGGGCGTCCCGTTGGGACTCATCTAATTCATGATTGACGCAATTGATTGACTGGATAGACTAGCCTTGTTTGCATATAGTAAGAACTGAGAAATCCTTATTACATAATTCCAGGATAACTTGGATCTCACCATAGCAAGCTGTAGTAGTGAATGGCCGTTTTAAATTGATTTATTTGTGTACTGTATCTACTCTGTTACCTAACTGAGATGATCAGAATGTCAGGACATGACGGGCCAACTTCTGTCCTTGTTTGGTTGGAAGGTTGGTTCGAAGTATCGTGATGTTATGTGAATCCTAGTAGATAGCAGAGATCTATTATCATATTCTCTTATTACTGGTTTCATTTCTCATATTATGCTCCCTTGCGGTACTTGCTATTAGAGGTCTAACCTCTCTGGTTTTGCATGGCCAGATTTAGAGCCGGTCCCCGAGGACTCAGCTTACTTCCACCTCCAAGATGGTCAATACTAGAGGGATGATCGCAGGAGGACTCGAGTGGGTTCTACCTCCCCGCTCGTTTTGTTATTCACTTTATACTTGTCGTTTGGCACCGACCTGTTAGTCGGATTGTCTTGTGATTACTTTTACATAATTGTAACTAAGTCAGACTGTAGCTGATAATAATTGTGTATACCTTGCTTCATCATCTGGCTATATTTTGTAAAGCCAGATATCAAGAACATTTTAATTGAGCGTTTGGGATGCCTTACTGCTTTATCTTACATGTTCTCTATTTCTGCTTCTTATTTGAATGATTGAGACAATAGATGTGAAGTGACCATAGTGAGACTTTCATGTAGTATGCACCCCTTCGTCTTTTAGACAGCATTGATCATATTATACGATATTCATCTACCCGTAATACGTAGCTGGCTGAGTCATTCTCTCGCTCTCCAGTATTCTGGTTCTGGGGTGTGACATATCTATAAATAACAAATTTTAGAATAGTTTAGGTTGGTCATGAAGTTGTAGTCACATAATATCAAACTGAGATTGATAATATTTTTTTGCCGCGACTTGACAATAGCTGTCACTTTCCGTTCCCAGAATACGTATTTTAAATACATGTATTGTTGAAATATATTTATTTAATATTTATCATGTATTGTTCTATATTTAAATTCTTTTAATTTCTCGCTAATTATCTTTCTGCATTTTACTTTCTGCTTTGCTTTTGGGTTCGGTCCGAGTTGGTTTATTTTTTGGCCCTGGATGGTTCAACATGAACCCAACTCTCCACCTACCACCACTCCTTCATTTAAAGCCCCATTCCCTTTCTCTTTCTTCCTTACTTCACCATTACTCTTCTTCTTCCTCATAAACTCTCCCCCACCTATCCAGCCGCATAGGCAAGTGCCAACTTGCTTCTTGGTGGATCTTCATTTTTGTTTTTCCATTGTCTTCCTCTCAAGATTCTTAGATACTTTAGTACTTAGCATTTTCAATTTCCATGGTTCACTTCATGTAGATCTAAGTTTAATGCATTTTTGGATTTCTTAAGTTTTGATCTAGCTAACTTTGTTATTTCCAAGTTTTGATGGTTTCACGTTGTAGGAAATTTGGTTCTACCCCATTTTGACCTATGGAAATTCAGATTTGGACTTAGAATGAAGGATTTAGAGAGCTTGGTAGCAATGACTTCCATGGTTCTGTTCTCGAAGAAGTGGAGAAGGAGAACAGTGCTTGACCGCATGAGTTTTCTTACGGCAAGTCTTCCTTGGCCGCATGGCATTCCCCAGCCGCATGGCGCTTTCTGGCAGCATGAACCATTTAGTTCTCGATCGCATGAACATGTTGCATTCCGAGCCGCATGAGCACATGATCTCTCTGCCGCATAAGCGCTTACTTTCTTAGCCGCATAAGGCTTTGTTAAATCTGGCCGCATGAAACTTCCCGTTTCTGACCGCATGACTTGTTAGTTTCTTAGCCGCATGTATTCGTCCAGCCACATGTATTCATCCAGCCGCATGTACTCATCCTGCCGCATATGCATTCAGTCCATTCCAGCCGCATAAAACTCAGCTTTCCAGCCGCATGGCCGCATGACATCTCAGCCGCATAGGCTCGGTGATTCCCAGTCGCATGTGACTTTCATATTTCCAGCCGCATGTGACTTCCATATTCCGAGCCGCATATGCATATTCTCAGCCGCATAGGCTTTGTTATTTCAGCCGCATGTGATTTACCATTCCCAGTCGCATGAACAGCCTGGCCGTCTGGGCAATTCTGGCCGCATGGCACTTTTCCAGCCGCATGGCTTTAGCAGCCGCAGCCGCATATACTTCTGTTTGCCGCTAGCCGCATAAGATTGTTCTCCTTGCCGAAGTTCAGCCGCATAGACTAAATTATCTTGAGCCGCATGAACCAATAATTTTCTGGCCGTATGAACTCTGGCCCTAATGCCTTTTCGGCTGATTCTTGTCCCGAATTGATATTGATTGACATTGATTGATTGTCTTGGCATTTATTAACATTAATTGTTATCTTGACATTAATTAACATTGATTGATATCTTGATTAAATAATTGATCATGCGTTCCTAATTGGAACTAAGAGACTGGCTAGTCGTCTTATTGAATTGAATGAATGAGATACGTTCATATTAACTATGAACTATTGTAATCGACTGGCTGATCCCGAACATTGGCATACAGGCACATGCAGGCTACAATTTATTTATTTATTTATTTATTTTACAAAAGCGGCATGTGTACTTTATGGTCAAGGCATGATTATCCCGTGGATAGTTTTGATTGTTGCATTACGCTATGTAAGACCTACAACCTAACCGCACGGGTATCGTTGTAGAGTTGTGCATGTCGTGCTTGTACGAAAGTACTCATTTTGAATGATCATGATCCATGGCATATGATTTCACTTAACATAGAGGCTACTAAGTTAAATAAAATAATGATTGCATGGAGAGAATGGATTCCCGAGTTCTTACATGGCAGCCCTCTTTGGGACTATTAGTGCCCGACAGGCCGACTGGTTCCCACAGATACTGCAAATCTGCCACACGGATAGGGAGCGGTATCTGCTTATATTATTTATTGTATATTGTATATTGATGACGGACGTCCTGCTAGGACTCGTATAATTTATGATTTGCGTAATTGATTGATTGGATAGACTAGCCTTGCTTGCACATAGTAAGAACTGAGGAATCCTTATTGCATAATTCTATGATAACTTGGAACTCATTATAGCAAGTCGTCGTAGTTGAGTGGCCGTTTAAATCGACTTGTTTGTGTACTGTATCTACTCTGTTACCTAACTGAGATGATCAGAATGTCAGGACATGACGGGCCAACTTCTGTCCTTGTTTGGTTGGAAGGTTGGTTCGAAGTGTCGTGATGTTATGTGAATCCCAGTAGCAAGCAGATATCTATTATCATATTCTCTTATTACTGGTTTTAATTCCTCATATCGTGCTCCCTTGCGATACTTGCTATTAGAGGTCTAAACTCTCTGGTTTTGTATGGCCAGATTTAGAGCCGGTCCCCGAGGACTCAGCTTACTTCCACCTCCAAGATGGTCAATACTAGAGAAATGATCGCAGGAGGACTCGAGTGGGTTCCTTACTTCCTCGCTCGTTTTGTTATTTACTTTATACTTACCGTTTGGTACCGACATGTTAGTCAGATCGTCTTGTACTTACTTTTACATAATTATAACTAAGTCAGGCTGCAGCTGATAACAATTGTGTATACTTTGCTACATTATCTGGCTATGTTTTGTAAAGCCAGATATAAAGAATATTTTGACTGAACGTTTGGGACACCTTACTGTTTTATCTTACATGTTTTCTATTACTGTTTCTTGTTTGAATGATTGAGACAATAGATATGAAGCGACCATAGCGAGACTTTCATGTAGTATACACCCCCTCGTCTTTTAGACAACATTGATCGTATTATACGGTATTTCTCTGTGAGACCCGTCTCACTGTATTGGTATTTTATACGGATACGTGTTTATTTGAGCCGTATTTCGTATTTATCGATTTGCGTAATATTTTAAAAATTTTCAAAGTGCAGGGTTTTCGTGGCTTGGTTTAACTTAGATTTGGTTTTATTGGGTTTGGTTTAACTTTGACTTGGTTTGGTTTAGTTTGGTTCTTTATGAGATAAGGTGTATGGTTTAGATTGAGTGGAGAGGAATGAATGGTGGAGATTGCTTGGGCTTGTTATATAAGCCACCTACCACTCTCTCTCCTCCATTATTTTCATTTTTATTTCCATCTTCATCTTCTTCCACCAACACCCATCGACAAGTACACCTTGCCGAACATTGAGCCAAGTTATTTTTTGTTTGTTCCATCTTCTTTCTTGGATGATTCTAAGCTTGTTTAGAACTTGGAGTTTTCGATTTTACCGGATGGATTCTTGTAGATCTAAGTTTATGTCATTTTTGGTTTTCTTGGGTTTTGATCTACCAAACTTACTTGTTTTCGAAAACTAATTGTTCCATGTTGTAGAGAATTTTATTCTACCCAATTTTGACCTTTGAAAAGTTGGATTTGGACTTATTTGACCAAGTTATGGACTTTTGAAGTTTTGGGTTCAACCATGGAGTTCTTGCTGATTTGGAGAAGACAGTGAGCAGTACGCGAGCTTTTTAGCTTGTGCCACTGAGTTGCGCGCGCTCTTTAGCACAGCGTAATGGAGTCCATACGCTGCCTTTTTGGAGCGTATGTCTTGCATACGCTCACTTGGATAGCAAGGAGTCGTATGGAGTCTATACGCTGCCTTTTTGGAGCGTATGTCTTGCATACGCTCACTTGGATAGCCAGGAGTCGTATGGAGTCCATACGCTATCTTTTGGAGAAGTATGACTTGCCCTGAGCGTATGACCTTGCCCTGAGCGTATGACTTGCCCTGAGCGTATGACCTTGCCCTGAGCGTATGACTTGCCCTGATCGTATGACCTTGCCCTGAGCGTATGACTTGCCCTGAGCGTATGACCTTGCCCTGAGCGTATGGCCTTTGGCTGACTTGGTCTTATGTCAGCGGGTCAGTTTGGTTTTATTTTC
The DNA here is from genome assembly GCA_029216955.1 of Iris pallida. Classification (NCBI taxonomy): domain Eukaryota; kingdom Viridiplantae; phylum Streptophyta; class Magnoliopsida; order Asparagales; family Iridaceae; genus Iris; species Iris pallida. The sequence goes on from JANAVB010026200.1 coordinate 3,350,988, forward strand.
CTTATTGCTTGGCTCTTCTATAGTCCTGTATATTGATATTTTATTAGATATTTTACGTCCATTTTATATCCTTACGCCTTTTGTCATGAACTTGATAATCCTGAATTTATTTAATGTGTTTGAAATGATAATTGATCATGACATGCTTGATAGTGGCCCGTCGTGGTGCACTCTTGACCTGATAACTTGACCTGCTACACATGACACGGCAATGACCCGTAGTGGTGCACTCTTGACAAGTACCCTGATAATGCTTGATAGTGGCCCGTCGTGGCGCACTCTTGATAAATGATAATGATAATGATAATGATAATGATAGTGGCCCGCCGTGGCGCACTCCTGACAAGTACACTTGGTATGATAACCTGACATGATTATCTCGAATAGTTGTTGCGACGGCTACCTGACATGACATGACCTGTTTAATTAATCATGACACCGTGGACGATTGTTCTTGTACAAATAATCCAGTCCTGTCTTGCATCATGTCTAGGAGGGGACTCCTGAGTACCACGGTCAGGAGCACCCACTGAAATCAACTAAGGCTAACAACTAGAATAAATCCAGTAGTCATGAAGAGATTTTTCAGCTACAGGCAATCCCGTTATCTGGGCGCCCCACTTGGGATCTGTAGCCTGCCGTCGAGTAGGGCACATTTTCAGCACACTGTCATGTATTGCACCTTCTAAGTCACCTAAGGGTACATGCGTTTCCTGGACGATGTACCCACTTGAATTCAACTTTAATTGCGTCCGGATAGCCTGGATGGTCTGCAGGGCTTGTGGCTGTGGAATAATCTTATTGCATCTTGCTAGTAACTAGGATTGTGATAACCCTAGTTAGTTAATATAGAAAGCCGTAGGCAATGATTGGCCGTGATTGATTGGATGTAGTCTAGTCCAGTATAGTATTGTTTAGAAGTGATTGATTGCAAGATTGTACTAGAATGATTGAATGATTGTCACTCCAGATTGTTACTATAATAATTGTACTCTATTGTCACTCTAGCGTATTGTACTCCTCATTACCACTTTTATCATTGTACTCTTCACCTGAATGATCTGTCTAGTCTTGTCTTGATCTTGTACTTGATTGTTACATGTCCTATTTTTTTATTTTATCTTGCCGATAAATGGTGGGAGAAATCAAGTTCCATTCAGACGAAGGGTTACAACCCCGGTCCTTGTTTGGTTTACAGGTTGTAACCTGGTTATCGGAATAGTCCTATGGTTATCTCATCGTATATCACCTTCCCAGTTTATTTATTAAACATGTTCTCCAGTTTACCTTATGCTCAATGATGATTTACTTACTGTCTTCCTATGTTCGGGATAAGTGCATTGGTACTGCACAAATCTCGATTCTCCTTTACTTATTTGCTTGTTGTTTGCTAATGATTGCTGGTTTTAAGTTCATAGTTCGGCCTCCTTTGTGGTACTTGCTATTTGGGGTCTGACCCCACTGGTTTTGCATGGCCAGGTTCTAATAGAAGAGCCCGAAGGATCTACCGCACCATCTACTCGACGGTGACCAGCCAGAGCACCAGAGTGCCTCAGTGGGTTTCTTCTCCATTCTCCCACTGATATGTAAATTCTCTTCTTGTAACGTTTAGCCCCGATCACGTGTTTAGCTCGTGTTTTGGTATTTTCTTGATATTGTAGCCTACGGGGATAAACATGATATGTGTATTCTAGACTATAGCTAGTCCTTATCATGTACGACTAATACTCTAGCTAGTCATCAGCTTTGTGGTACTGGCTTCATGATCAGTCATGTATATATGGTTCGGGACGCCTCACTATTGTATGTATGATGATCGTACTCTTGCTCCTGTATAATTGCCTGTGATTGAGATACCTAGGATTGTTAAACCATAGGGTTGACTGATGGCTTGTAGAGTAACCCCCATGTCTTGACAGCTTATACGTAATTTCAGAGTATTAACGTACTTTGGGATTACGTAGCTGTCTATGTCTGCCCCCGCTCTTCGGTATTCCGGTTCTGGGGCGTGACATTCTCTACCCGTAATACGTAGCTGGCTGAGTCATTCCCCCGCTCTCCAGTATTCTGGTTCTGGGGCGTGACAATAGTTAAAAATAAAATCTTGTCTTGGATGACTTTTATTTATATATGAACATATATGTAATTTTATTATTTTAAAAACTTTCTGAACCGCTCGTTAATGAATTACTAAATATGAGTTGAATTGATTTAAAAGTCGCTACTCGAAACCATCAAAAATCGGATCCACATAATCGTTTATACATGTACTTTAAATTTAAAACATCTCATACTCGCTACCTAACAAGCCAAGGAGATCCTTAGAAATATTCCTCTTCCATTGATTATCTACCAATAATAATTAGGACAAATTGTGTTAAATACTTCTATATTTTATATTTATTACAAAAATTATTTTTACTTTGAAACTAATTATACGGATCACCAACATAATTTATATTTTCTATAGAAACTTATAATACTAGCTATTTTATGGTTTATAAAATTTATAAAGGAAATGGATGGTCAGCAGTCAGTGTAGTTATTTTCAGAATAAAGATAATCTTTGTAATACTCATGAAACATGAAAAGATTACTGTATTTACTTCTAATAATAATAATTTGGAAAATTTTATGAAATGTCCAAAAAACGAAAAAGTTTTACGAAAAACCCACCGCACAATAACATTTCATCGCGTGCCCAGAATTAGCAAAAAATATATAAAGGGGATTCCGAATGACCTTTTTGCCCTTCATTCTAATTTATTGAAAATACCCACGAAACTACTCTTAAAAAATGTTTCGATACTTTCTCTTCTTTCATACGCTGCTCACTTTCGAATCTAGGTTTTTTTCTCAAAAATCTTCAAACCTTACTTCAAAAACTCGTCGAAAAATTTCGAAAAGGTCGACAAATGGTAAAACTGTTAAAACGGAGGTCCAAACATCATTTTTTTGCGATTCTAAAATTTCAGAAGGCCGACTAACGAAGAAGCTATTAATCTCCGGCTCCTCGGAAATACGCTCCTTTTGCGACAAACCGGACCTCGTTTCGACCTTCCAGTCAAAAATTATGGCCCTTCAAAGTTTCAACTGGCCATAAAATACAGGAGAATGATCATTCTTCATGGTAATATCACATAGAATGGCCATTCTCTGTGATAAAATCACGGAGAATGACCATTCTTCTTGTTAAATTGACAAAGAATAGTCATTCTCCGTGTTAAAATGATGGAAAATGGTCATTCTTCGTCAATTTAACAAGGAGAATGGACATTCTTCGTCATTTTAAAACAGAGAATGCCCATTCTCCTTGTTAAATTGACAAAGAATGGCCATTATCCATGCTAAAACCACAGAGAATGGTCATTCTCCGTGCTAAAACTACGGAGAATGGTCATTCTCCGTGTTATAATGACCATCAATTTAACAAAGAGAATGGCCATTATCCGTGCTAAAACCACGGAGAATGGTCATTCTCCGTGCGAAAACTACGGAGAATGGCCATTCTCCGTGCGAAAACCACGGAGAATGGCTATTCTCCTTGTTAAATTGACCAAGAATAGTCATTCTCCGTGTTAAAATGACGGAGAATGGCCATTCTCCGTCATTTTGACAAGGAGAATGACCATTCTTCGTCATTTTATCACGGAGCCATTCTCCGTCATTTTGACACGGAAAATGACCATTCTCCGTCATTTTGACACGGAAAATGGCCATTCTCCGTCATTTTTACATGGATAAGGCCATTCTCCGTGGTTTTAGCACAGAGAATGGTCATTCTCCGTGATTTTAACACGGAGAATGATGGAGAACAGTCGACAGAAACCTAAAACCTTTTTTTTTTTGTGAAAAAAAATTGTCAGGAACAAAAAATCAAGAGTTTTCGTTCTTCTTTCAAAACGATGCTCTCTTATGGAAAAGAAGAAGAAGAAGATCTTCTCTCCATAATTGACCTAATCGCCGAAAAACTTCAAATCTCTCCACGATGATGATGATGATGATGATGATGATGAGCGATGATCGGAGTTCGACTGAAGAAAAGCACAATGAACTACGAACGATATTTACGATCTCTGCTGAAGATGAGAGCAATGGAATTCAGATCTCTCGTGAAAAAGAAGAAGACGAAAATCGCAATTCAAATCTGAGTTTGTGCGAAGGGTTGTTATGGTATTATAAAGATGGCAATTTTGTAAATACAGAGTATCTAAAGAAAATATTGGAATATTTAACGTGAAAATATATAATTCTGGGCATTTCATAAAACCCATCCTGCGGGTGGATTTATCATACAAACAAATCCCGAAATTGGATTTCTCAGCAATTTTCAGTAATAATTATTATTATTATTTACTATAGTAGTTCAGAAATTTACTTAGATTATTGGGATAATAATGTTCCACGTAACCCTTCGAGTTGCAGGCCACTTGCTACTCGGCTGTTGACTACGTTTGTTTTATTAGAACTATATTTTGTACTTATATTTTTTTTACTTTTTGTGCCATTTAGAGAACATTAATGGAAACTTTTGTCCAAAACTAAATTTGAGATAGGGATGATCCAACTAGAGTGAGTCCTAACAAGCAACAACATCCAAACTGACTCGATCCAACCACCTAACCTCGACCTAACCAGTATCTCACGATAAATTGCGCTCCTCCTCCGAGATAATAATCGGTGGGTCCCTGTCAAACGAGCAACATTCGCAACATGTGACGTGTCCGCACGTGAGATGTGGGTCCCCTTGTCGACGTTTCTTGTTTTGTTTGTCTGACTTTGAGATCTTTTGTTCTGAAACTTCGGACCCGTTTCTCGAACCGACCCGACCGGACCGGACCAAGCGCCGGGCAGCGCTCCCCAAAGCTACCCTCTGACCGGACTTTAAAAACCCATTATTATTAATTACATTTAATCAATAAATAAAATATTTGTTTACTAATCCCAACGATCAATAAATAATTATAAATTGTTTCAATAAATTAATTTATGTTTCTTGCTGGGTCTCAAACTTCAACACCCCACGCTTGCGCCGTAGGGGATGGGGATCAGTTTTAGTTGTAATCAACTTTTTATTTTTATTATTTATTATTATTATTTTTAAACTCTTGAGAATTACAGCTTTCGCGCAACAGAAGCTTCGACACTGACTCGTTGCTGCTGCGTCGACAATGTGGGATCGAGCATGCACTGCAGCGGCATGTCATGTCATGTCATCATGCGTGCAGCGAGATGGGTTGGTCATGCACCACAGTGCAGTGCGCCAAAACCCGGCTTGTTTTATTCAGTGTGACGGACTCGTCACGTAATAATAATTAGCAATAATTTTTTTCAACGGTGTAATAATACGTAATAATATTTTACTATTTTTTATAATTATATTCTAATAATATTTAATAATTGTTAATTATTTTTTAATATTACCCTATGTTATTATATTGCTGAAAAAATTTGCTATTCATCGTTATCATTTGGCGAGTCCGTCGCAATGAATAATTTCTCCTTTATAATCAAGTCAAGATAACGACATACACAGAAACAAATTGACATCTCAACCCAGTATTTCAAGGATCGAAGCAAAGCAATTATCTACTACTAAATATCTCGATATTGTTCATATTGAGTACAAATGGACGATTTTTTTGTGTTGTTAGCTCAATTATTCCAAGAACCGTTCAATTTAGCTAAAATTATGTATATATATAACGTCGTCAAAATAATAACACGAATCGAACCATATTTATATACAATACTGAAGGAATTTCTTTAAAATTTTTTGTTTGAAATTTGCAATAGATAAAAAAAAAAGTAATTAAATATTACCGGCCTCCAGAGAAGTCGTGCACGTAACACTGTCCTAAGAGTTAGTCCAGATCTATGTGCAGACTGTATCCGAACGCTCCTAGTGATAAAATTTTCGCTCCACCGGAATCTCCTTGTCGCACACGACGTAGAGAGAGTGACCCACGACTTAGCTCTGTCCAGAGCAACAACAAAGAACAGCGAGTTTCGGAAGGATGAAATTTAGAGAGAGTTTGGACGTAGAGTTTTCAGTGTGTGAGAAGAGGAGGGACTCAATATTTATAGGCTGATTTGGTCATGTGTAACGGCTAGAAATTATGAAGAATAAATTTGAACGTTACAAAGTAATGACAAATGCAAAAGACGTGATATACATTATATCTGGACCGAATTCAAGTGTCCAACGTTACAAAAAATAATTGAATAGTAACGGTCAGAAAATTCAATGAGGAGAAAAAAAAAATTAGAGTCTCGGCCCGAACCTCCTCTGTGCCGAATGGACGGCAGCGGCACGCACGTGTAGCCCATAGGGCTCCTACACATTGTATTGAACCCAAAGTAAAGAAGGCAATATATGCTAGACTAGAGAAGCTTGTCCAGCCGATGTGGGACTAAATGTAGGGGAGTTGAGCTTTTGCAAGCTCATGTGTGTACACATACAGCTAACAAATACAGGCTCCCTTAAGAACGTAAGAAAGAGGAGGCATAACCAGAAGAATAGTGTAATGTAAGTGAATTTATCAAGTTGGAGGCATAATTTTTAGGTTCTTTTGAATTACCTACTTCACAGAAAAAGTATATATATATATATATATATATATATATATATATATAATATGAAGCCATAATCTACTGATGAAAGATAGCACAAAAGAATAAAACTGATGATATATATACGTGACGAAGGTCAAATTATCGTACGCGATTTTTTTATACATAATTGTCATTAGTTTAACTCCAGATGTCCCTGCCTGCAGAATTTGTTAATCTATATGTACATTTTTGTTTATTGGGGACAATGACAGTTACATTCTATCGCAACTATTTGAAAAAAAAAAAAAAAAAAGTGGGAAGCTGGAGAGTGCTGTCAGTCACAGATTCTGGCTATTATAAAACACTAACGGAAGCCGGGTCATGTTGGATTAAAAAAAATCAAGATGAGCTCCTCAATTCCAAACAACAACTTTCTAAATGTCGTAGAAAAATTCACTGACAGTGACAACAAAATTGTCCTGAATCTCTAAACTTGGCTAGTAAAGTTAAACTAAACACAAAACCTAAGTTACTACTTGCCGTAACGTTTGGTTCCCGGAAGAAAAATCAATTCTGTCGTCTTTTTCATAGGGACGAAAAATTAGAATTCATGTCACGTTTTTGAGAAAAGAAGAGATGATGCATATTAGCTGAAATTAACTTAGTCCGAACCCTTTTTAAGGGATCATTTGACATGGCACGAAGAACTTTCTTTCGAGTAAGTTCGACATCCGAAAATAAAAATGCGAAAAAAAAAAATGAAAAACCTAAAGAAACAGAATGCTAGATTGTTCCTTGTGCTGTACATTTTGTCATGGATCTGGCTTTTTTTTGCCTATTAGCTTCCTATGTTGTCGCTGCTCGCATCCGCAAGTATCGTCAGCCTCTTCGCTGTCTTCATGAACTCGCTGAAACAGTAGACACAATTTTTGTACATGTTTTGGTTAGATCATGATCGAAATAACAATTCGACTACAGAAACTCGATTAATAACTCGAAAAATAATTTCTAATATAGATGTGACACACGAATTCCACTAGTGAACTAATTTGGATGTGTATACCTGAAAGGTTCATCTCCGGTGTGTTTAACCGCACCAGCTGCGTCCCTGTAGAGCACATGGCTCACCATCTCCGACTTCTCGGTCCCAAACATGTCCGCCAGCCTCCCGTGCAGCTCCTCGTACGACCCGAAGATGGAGAGGTCGAGCGTGCGGCCGACGTCCTCCGACTCCATGAACACCTTGCAGTGTCCCGTCTCCAGAGCGAGCTCGATCGCCGTTCCGCGGTCCCTCGACCACGGAGAAATATTTCCCGCGTACTTCCGATGATGGGTCCCCGGGGCCGAGCCGTCCGACGAGCTGTTCCCGGAGCTGAGGGAGATCTGCTCCTCCGTGAGTATGGTCTGCCCGAACAGCACCAGCTGAGGGGACGACGCCTTCTTCCCGTCGCACGACGTGTCTGCCGAGGGCCTTCCGATGGTCAGCAGGCACGAGACGTCGTCGTGAATGGCGGCGGGGTTGTTGCTGATGAACAGGCCAGTGGAGATCCTGGTCGGCGGGGCGTGGGTGTGGGTGTGGTCGAGCCGGTGGTGGAAGCCGGCTGTCTGAAGCAGCCCCGACTGCAGTTTGTTGAGGTGAAGATCCGAAAGTGGTACACCGTAGTGAGATTGCCTGGTTCCCTGTATGCCATTGCCTGCAGGAGTGCCGCCGTGTTGGGGAAAGCAGCACAAGGGGCCACCGCCGCCGTTGCGTCCGAAGGGGCCCGACGAGAACTGCGGAGCGGGGAATTGGGTCGTGTCCAAGGGGAAATCGGGGTGCGAAGGGACACGGAGTTTCTTTCTCGGGGGAGAGAAGGGGGCTAAGTGGATGGCCGGCATGTTCGACACCAGCTCTACCAGCCATGGACTAACACGCTTTACGTTCTGGAGCAGGTCAGGCTCATCCCATGTCACCTGCACACCAAATTTACAGACGAACGACAAAGAAGAAAATGAAGTAAATAAAGAAAATCAATCAAAATCAAGGGTCTCAAAAATTATTCACCCATGGTTGCAACTTCTAATGTAGCAAAAGTTCATCAAGAAAGACGTTCATTATACGAAACTTGTGGAATGCTCAATTAAACTACCTATTTTCGACAAAATAATGACGATGATACAATGTCTAGTTCTTGAAGGACATTGCAAAGAAGTAAGAACACACACATATTCCTTTATCATCAACATTATGTCTAACATAATTAACCATTGCTAGACATACTCGAGACTTCACTCTCCATTAGTTGGTGTTCTTCGCTAAATTTGCGAAGTATTTGAAGATGCATATAGTGAAAATGACTATGTATATACCTGAAGTAGCCTCCATGGCGAGCTTGCCCACCTGACGGGATCTGCAACCTGAACGGAAGAAATGGTCCCCATGAACCAACTTATCCGCGACGAGTCCTCCGTCTCGAACGCCATCTTGAACCTCATCCCCGAGCACCACTGCACCCTCATTGCCGCCCTCACCACGGCCGCCCTGACGCAGAACTCGGGCGTGCTGGCCCTCGGGTAGTAGACCACCTCGAAAGGATGGCCGCTCGCGGCGAGGCTGGCCGCCTCGATCACAGCCTCTGCCTTCACTCTCCCCTTCCCCCTCATATTCGCTCCCGAAGTCAAACTACTGCCGTTGCCGTTGCCGTTGCCGTTGCCTCTCATCAGCTTGCTGTCTTCCTCCCTTAGGAAGACCGAGAACCCCCCGTAGCCGGCGGGCATCGGAGGGTGCCACCCGGAGGGCTGCTCGTGCCCGCCACCTATCCCTCTCTTGGCGCGACGGATGCCCACGCACAAGTCCCCGTTCTCTGTCCTGAGGAACACGATCGAGTCCCCGGCGATGAGCTTCTTCTGGTTGACGAAGGTGCTCCACCCGGTCGTCAGCAGGTGCCTCCGGGGGGTTCCCCGGTAGATATGCCGGAACTTCCATACCTCCCCATGGACGTCCTTCGCAAGGACGGTCTGGACCGGGGGGTCGGCCGAGTAGTCCAGCCGCGGGAATATCGTCTCGGCGCAGTACCGGGGCACCGAGAACCCACCCCCATTGTTGGCGTCCGACTGGGTGAGGGTCTTGGCGAAAGACGCCGGCTTTTCCTGCAGCTCCGACGAGCCGTTGCAGCCCGGGCCGATCCCGTCGTCGTCGTCGTCCCCCCCGAAGTCCGGCTCGTTGGGCCGGACGGGGACGAGGCGGATCTTGGCGAAGACCTCGTCGGACTCGGGATCCGCCATGAACTTAACGGAGGCGACGCGGGAGAGGACGAGCGCGGGGACTCTCGGGGAGCTGCCGAAGTCCACGGGACTCTGCGAGTGCTCCGCGTGTCCCTGCGGGAAGTAGTACACCTTCGAGTTGACCGCCGGCATCTGGACCATCCCGCCGGCGCAGGCGTGCCAGAGCTGGGAGTCCAGGCACCTGTCGGAGTCTTTCATCGCCGCCACCGACAATTCCTTCGCCGAGGATTTGGCGAACATTAGCATTGATGGAAGCGACTGCTCAGTGGCTGCTGTCCTAGCTATAGTTCCTAGAGAATGTTGCTGCTGCAAAAGAAGATTCATACTAGTTCAAAATCCTTTCTTTTTGGGAAATAAATGAACCAAAGCTACGATCCTCGCCCAAAAAATAAAAATAAAGAAATTTGAGAAAAAATTGTACCTTTATTTTAGTGGACAAGGACTAGAAAGAAAACCCACTTCTCCTTCTTCTTCCTCTTTTCTTAAAACCCCAAAAGATCTCAGTTTTTTCCCACAAAACTCATCCCAGACCAATAAAAATCCGAGCTTTCCTACCAAGACTCCAGCTTTTCTTCATAAAAATCTCAACTTTTCTTCAAAGATTGCAGCACAGAGAAAAGCTCTCTTTTCAGAGATCCAAGTGACGAAGCTGTGAATTGTTTTCCCACTCCTGGCCACAATTTCTTAACATTGGAGGAAGAAAAATGAAGGGAAATGGAAAGAGTAGAGGTCTCTTTCTCACACACCAGAAATCGTCTTATAAAAGCAACAATCTTTCTCACAAGCCCATGACTCTTTTTCTCCCTCTATTAGTCTTTCTTTTCTCCACCTAAAGGAGAAGACACTCTATTTCTATAGTATTTATAGAAAGGGAGAGAAAGAAGAAGAAGACAATATCCAAAAATAAATCAATTCTATTTAATTAACAAAACTGGAAATTGTTAGAAATAAATAATGATAATTAGTTCATGTGATGCCGCTCTTTGTAATAGATTACTGCACTAGTGGCAGTTTTAATCTTGGACAGGGATCAGCTAGGAAACAAGCAGGGATATTTTGCATTTAAACCCCTCTAAATGTGCTATTTAGTGATTGTGATGAGAATCTCCTTTTTTTTATTAAAGAATTTTTTTGATATATAATATATCCACTATGGTGTATGTTCTCTTGTTTTTTCAAAAGTTAGAAATTGGATACAAACTTTAGATTTCTTTTTTTTTTCCTTTTCAAAGTAGAAATATAATTTGACCAATAATGCTACAAAGATATTATAATGGTATATAAATAATACAAGTGAAATTGGCATACAAGTATTAATCTTGACTCAAAATAAATACAAAAGGATACCAACACTGTAAAAAGAAAAAAATGACAACCTACGTACAAGTGATAAATAAAGACAAAATTCATCTAAAGTATCTTTACATTTGCAAAAGAAAGAATCGTCATGTATAGCATTAATGTTAGTTTTGTTACGTTTTTATTTATTTTATATATAATACAAAATTGAAGCACATATGACAACGATGTTAAATATATTCGCAAAGAAAAATAAACCTTGCAATAAGGTATATCAAAAATTGTATACGGAGTTATGATAACTTCTACTTAATTTATTTCACACTTAACTGATGACTATTTGGTTCTATTCTAACAACAAAAGTCAAATGTTTCTCTTTAATGTTTGATTTTGTTATTTATATCCTGTTTTGTAGGGTGAAAATGTTAAAATATTGGAAACTAATCTTTCTTGCGATTTTTTTTTCTTAGATCACGTATGGTTTGCTGAATCAATGTATTGGAAAAGGAAACTTATTAATTTTCTGTGTTTGTATAACGAAAAAAAACTATATGGAAAAAAAAAAAATTTCAAAGAAAAAATAGAGAGAAAAATGATTTCCTGATCCACTCCAAGGTTTTACTTTTCCACTTCAATGAATTTATTTTTTCTTCTAATTTTCTTGGTATTTCCAAAACCGATTTTTTTTAATAAAGTTTATAGTTTTCTAAAGAAAGAAAATTAGCGAAGAATTAATTTTATTTTCTTTCCTTTCCAGAAATATTCGAACGAGACATTAGTGCTTGTTACGTTTGATTGGAGTAAAAGAGGTGACAAATACGAAAATTGCAAAAGGACAGAGAAGTCAATGACGGAGTTAAGAGGGACGTATATGAAAACATTACTCGGTTGAAGTGAAAAAGAGCGCAGTAGTAGTAGTTAAAGAGTAAGAAACAAGAATGGATGGATTAATAATAATTAGTAAAAATTAAGTGTAGCTAGAAGCGAAAAAAGCGGGCATATAGTTTGAATTTGCGCGAGACATACGAGATTTTCTTCTCAACAACGCGCGAGATGAGGTCGGCTATTCTTGAGAGGGAATGACCGACCGACCGGTTTTGTAGTCGTCGAGAAACAAACGAGATCCGTGCTTCCTTCCTACATTGGAGAACTATAATCCATTCACACGTGTCTCAAAAGTTCAAATAATACAAGGACAACACAACTAACCAACCTCAACCTCCTCCCATTTCTCTCTCCCATAATCCAATTTCTTTTTTTCTTATTTCTTTCAGAATTTATCTTATATTCTATTTTATACTTGATTTTAGTCGTGGTCATTTCAGAGCGTGTACAAGCTGCACGTTCCCATAGCACCCAAAAAATCAAGTCTCCAGAAAATTTAACTTCCGTATATATTCAGAGCCGGTCCTAACCCAGGACTGTCAAGACGAACGCCCAGAACGGCCAAAGCGACCACCCATGACCCACCTATCATGAGGACCCAAAAATAATAATTTAAACATAAATATGTTAATAATTTTGTATCCAACCTAGAAATAGTATGTACCATGCGCCTTTCTTAACATAAAAGAATTGTGGTGAAGTGGTTAGTGTGTTAGACTTATATACTAAAGGATCTTGGTAGAAACTTTTTATTTTAACTTTCATTTATTCTAGTTTTTTAATATTTTTTTTCATTATGCATGGGACTATGGGGGCCCTATTCTGAAAATTTGTCATGGTCCTCTATGAGCTCGGGGTCGGCCCTGTATATATTCTGAATGTAAAATTTTTAATTTTGGATTTAGTCCTCCCTAGTTTTTTCTAAAAACTAAAGGTCTTAGAATGTCGGGACAAAAAATATCCTATTTTAGAGTGGTTACAAAAATTCTTTTTTAATATTTGAACATGGGCCTTAGAATATCAGAAACGACCATAATTTTAGTGTGACTTGTAATAAAAATATAATTGAAATCTTACCTAATCTAAATCTAATATATTGCAATCGAAGAGAGGGAAATAAACCAGAAAATGCGATTAAATGATGCATGGGATAAAAAAACGTATTATATTTTTAAAAGTTTGGGTGGCGGGAGAGCCCTTAAAGAGCATCAAGGTACCAAGGTCAGTGTTAACTTTCTCTGTCGAAACTTTGAAAGATATTCGTGCAAATAAGCGTATGGTTTCGATCAAACAAAACTACTTGGTAGTGATATTGGTAAGTTGTGTACGTGTGCATGTATCGAAAGATATGTATTCCATGGTCTAAGAAAAAAAGGTTAAAGCGACAATGTTGAGATACATATCTATACCAACTCAGTTGGTCAATCTCTGAGATACGTTCGACAAAATGGAAAAATTATTGGATGGTCATGCCTCACTACGTGGCAATGGTGAATGGTGGTCCGACAACTAATTTCTTGACACTTGGCATAATCCATTATATTACTACATTTCTCTTATTTTCTAGGTCAATATTTTTTTAATGTTTTTGAAAGAAAAAAAATCTATTTTTTTCTAATTATAGGCCAAGTGAATTTCTATATACTAAATATATTTTTTTACAATTTTTTGAATTTTTTTATGCCAAATATTATGCCAAGTGTCAAAAAATTAGTGGCCGGGCTTACCATTTATCATTTCTACATGGTGAATTCGGACTACACAATAATTTCTCGACAAAATGGCCACCTATTCGATATAATTAAATAAATGTGTTCCATGATCTCAATTTCACACATTACCGATCGTTTTTTTCACCCCCCAACGTTGAGTAGTCGTGCACATAAAGCAGTTGCGGCCAATTGTTTTTCTAGTCTTTATGATTTTTGAAAACTACCGAGAGACTGATGTCATTCATCTGAAAGGAAGATGCGAAATAATTGTGTTATTACGACTTTAGTTTATTTGGAGTGGGAGAAACTACTGAATTTTTGTAACATCTCCGTTGATCGTGACGCTCTCATAAAAAAAATTGACTATTTTTTTTTTTTTTTACTTTTAGACGGAAGCCTCTAAAGTTAAGAAGTATAATATGATAGTTAAGCATTTTTTTACCTTTTTTTTTTTACTTTTAGACGAAATAATGGTTTTCTTGAAGTTTATATGTAAAAACTACCATGGTCTATCATCTGTCTGGAACCATGCTATATATTCTCAGAATCTCGGAGAATTAGTTCTTTGTTCACTTCCATTTGTAGACTCTGTAATGTATGTAGCAGTTCTTAGCCTTCAATATCTGCTATTGTGTTTAGTCTCTAATGCTTAGTATTAATGAAGTTTTGCTGGGACCTTCTTAATCCAAAGCACTTGTACGTACTATCGAATTCATTTGGCTCTTATGGTCAATGAGGAGAGGTATAACCTCCTTGACTAGACGGACGGTCTCAGGATCGAACCGCGGAGGAGACGTGGACTGTGGACTCAAATGACTGCAACACGCAGCGTGCACAAAGTTCCGTGTGTTACGCCGGACATCTCAAAAAAAAAAAAAAAAAACACTTGTACGTACTTTGTTTTTTGAAACCATATATAAACACACTTTTACTTATTTATATCATGCTTATTTTTCTGTATTTTATGGAGTTACATATTAATAAATTAAATTTATTTCATCATCTTAATTTTTTCTTCTATTTTATATATATTTGAATTATTGATCAATTCAGTCTTTACCCCTCTTTTATTTATATTGGACCGCATACATTAAACTAATTTACGGTTTAAATTAGGTAATATTAAGTCATGATTTAAGTTTGATAAAATTTCAAGTTTTTTATTTTATTTTATTTTTTTTATTTTATTTTTTTACATTAAAACTTTAAAATTGGGATAGAAGAAAGAAAGGAAAAAAAATGGTAAATAGAAATTAAGGTTAGGAAAGGGGGGGTGGGGGGGGTGGGGAGGGGGGAAGTTTTTGTCTTCCCCATGGTTCACTGAATAATTTCTCTACTTCGACAGTTGGTTTTAAATTATGTACTTTGGCACTAATTCTTAAATTATCCAAGTTTATTGTTGCCCAACAGTACTAAATTATAAAGTGGCACCTTAAAAGTAGGAAGTCTAGTTGAAAGTCCACTTCCTTGCCTTTTCCGTGGGTTCCTCAGTTTCCTGCTTCCTCCCACAGTTCTTACAAATAACTTACATCTCTCTCGCGGACGCGAAAAATATTAGTATATTAAGTAGCTCATATCCAATGACAAAGTTGAATGAAAGAAAATGATTCTTATATTGCACAATTCCTAAAATTTGAGATAAAAACTTTGTGTCGTGTCGTACTCTAAACTAGGATCCAGTTTGTGTCAGTCTCCAATTGGTTTCTTAAGATCCTTCCAAAATTGTCCTAACCTTAACTATGTTGTTAAGTTTTGTTACTTGAACTTGTGCACTTCAATCTTGCTGTCATTTTATGGAATGTGAAAAAACCTTCTGAGGACTTGGTAGAAGAAAGAATAACTTATGTTTGTGAATAAATTCTCCATCCACAGAAAATGCTCTCAGCTGGTTGTTCTGAGTGTTTCAGTACTCCCAACTATTGAGAGTGTGGACCATAACCCAACCTTGTTTGCTTCCTCTTCCATCCTTCCCCACATGTATGTTAGCTTAGCTAGAGAGGAGGAGGGGGCCATGTCCACTCTTTGCTGTCTTGGTGCTGTCTCTCACGAGAGGGCCAGCACCCCAACAATCAATGACATCTCATCTTTTTTCTCCCCCCTTCTTTCATGGTGCACTGCGCATATGGTAGGGTTACAGAACATCATCACATGCCATCTCCATGCTCGATGCATAAAATCGGTAAACCAGGCAGGCCTATGTTGATAACTACTGTGGTGCATGGACTGTTGGGAACGCGGTGTCATCCGAACCGGAGTTGGCCCATGAGGTGGGCTATTGAATTGGGCCCATATGCCTTAAAAGAGAATTCTCATGTAAGGCCTGAACCAACCCCAATTATCTACACCACATGATCCCACCTCCTAACCGATATGGGACTAAATTACCAACTCTATTATCACTCCCCATTTGAGCGCTCAACCAGAAACGAGATACAATCCAACATGGACACCAATACAGCACGACAGCAAAAGTACAGACCTATGTTGATAAAAACTACTGTGGTGCATGGACACCAATACTGCACGACAGGAAAAGTACAGACGACACGGACACAGCACCTACGTGTATTCGGACTGTCCGGATTGCGTCTGATACGTACGTGTCAGACACAACATTGGGTCGGGTTTCGTATACTCTTATGTGTTCATCTCATATATTATCGAATGTGAAAGTTGTCTTGTGCAGAACAGAGTGAGGTATTATATAACTCTGCAAATATTTGAATATGTTAGAGCAAACCTAGATTTTCCAATACAATTAATTGTGTCATTGTTAAATGTCTCCTTGCTTGTAGCAAGCGAATAAAGTACAACAACTAAGTTGGAACCAGAAATTAATTAGATAGTAAATTGAAAGGTGTATAGTGCACCAACTAAATAATAATGCATAAAAACCCCTTACCTAGAGTATATATACTAACCAATTGAATTGATCAGTGTTGTTTACACACAAGTTAATTACTAAGTTCCTATTTTTAAGTTTGGTCAAGAATAATCAATGGAACCGCGGTTTCGCAACTGAGTGCATCAACGAGTACTACTGGGTCAATCAATAACTTGGGCGTGAGCTTGAAACACGGTTATGTATGCTTTTAATATGTGCTGACAGAAGGAGAGGAGAAAAAATAAATATTGAGTTAAAAACCACATCACATGTATGTACATCAAACAATCAAAATGGTAAGTGTTGCTTTCGCAGGCATGAGCTGTGTGCAGATGAAACAAAATAGCCTGTGGCGTGCCAATTCAACAAGGACACTGATGGATCGGGAAAGATGCGTGCGTGCTCTCGCCTCGCGTCAAGATGCAAAGATGTGGTCCCGAGTTCCGTCTGCAACAATACCTCTCCTCACTTAGTTGACGACACTACAGAATTATCAGACCTGAAGGCAAGTGGATGTTGGAGATGTAGGTAGCTTGGAGAGGGCAAATTGTATTAACTATATGTGAGACTTGACTTAAATTGCCTACTATGTATGTCAATAGGTAATTGACAGAGCAAGTTCCGAAGACGTTGTCGATGTCCAACCTCTTGGTGGTCCGGTAATTGAAGAATCGCCGCTACTGACATGCAATAGGTTTAATTAGCTTTTTGACAAGAATGTTTTGTAGTATCTGGATCGGCGTTATCATCATGAAGTAAGATTGGGAAATTCTGTAACTAGTTCTTGCACTTGTAAAGATCTCAAGATGGAGCTACAATTTAATTTAATTTCCTTTTCGCATCAACAATTGAATCCAATTTTTAGTTGAGAAGAACTAAAACATGAGAGGACAAAGAAGTCTAGCTTACCCTTTTTTTTAAAATGAAGACAGGAGTCTATGAAACAAGCAACAGCTTAAATACAAGATACTTTGCCGACAAGGAAAAAGAACAGATCAACTACCAAATGTAGAAAAATAGAAGAGCCAACAACCTTTAGCAAGCATATTCAGATTGACTAAGCGACACATGGATATTGGGCCAAAGATTTCATCTGAAGTATCAAGAAAATTAATGTTTGGGGGAACAAGAATCATATAAGTATTCTTCTTCTTCTGGTACGAAAATGTCTGTATCTCAGTATACGATTACTTGTGTCCGTATTAGTACAACATAGGTCCGAAAATAATTTCTTCATATCATATACCTATTATCTATGTCAACTCGTTAAAGTAACTTATAGTGTTATTTACCATCAAATATTACTGAGCATCCTCTCAAAATTCAAAGATATTATATTTCTTTACTAAAGAGTTCGTAACTTTATATCTGTAACTTATTGGGAAATATCCATTCGTATCAAGGTTAAGATATTAATTTGATTAGTTCATAAAAATAGACTCCACACAATTGGTAATAGTTAGAAAGAGGACTGTGAAGTACTATCAGAGCCGGCCCAGGGGTGAGCCTGACAAGCCCCTGGGCTTGGGCAACCCCCCAGGCCTGGACAACCACCTGGACTTAGGGCAATCCTTTCCCAAAAAAAAAAAAAAAAAAAATCCCTTCATCCACATCAGTCCTGGACTTATTCCAATTTCTATATTCCCAGACGGCCGCACCTCTCCGGCAAATCGCCAAAAGTTCAATTTCTACCTTTCTTTTATCTGTTCTCATGCACTCGGAAGAAACAAAGAAATCAATATATTCAGTCTAAAAAAATATTACTTTGCTTTCGAATGCATAGTGTCTAAGGAACTGTCCAGTGAGTTCTTCCTGCTTCATACTTGGATGTTAAGAACAATGATTATGGAGGTTGGTGATAAAGTATTTCATTTTTAAATATTACGATTTTTTGACAAGTGAGTTGTTAGATGCTAATTTTTTTTTTATTGTTTTCTTCCACTGATATTTTAGCACTATTAGGCTTTTTTGCATTACATGATACTTATTGGAACACAATATTGACAAATCTAGCTTGTCTTGCTTATCATAACACAATATTAATAAAATATATTATTATTTAAATAAAGTTTAAGGGCAACCAAAATTATTTTCGGCTAGGGCAATCCAATCCGCTGGGCCGGCCCTGAGTACTATAGTAGTATATTGGTTGTGATAGCTGTAGACTTACTGTTAAACAAAATTTGATTGTATAATAGCCAGATCTACCCAGTTTAGTCTAAAAAAAACTTCATATCATGTCAAAATTAAACTTTTATATATATAATGGATGTTAGTTCCGGAAAAAAAAAGTAGTATCGAGGGACCAAGCAGGAGATGTTTAGTCTTTTATCTGACAAAAAACTTTTATCAGGACAATTGGTAAGTTTATGCATTTTGTTCAAATTTTGAAATGAATGAATGTATCCTCATCTAATCCAAACCATATATGAAGATTAGCCCCAAAACAATCAGACAGGACAAGTATTCCTATTGATATTGGTTATATGTTGGGACATACTGTTCTCTGTCAGTGATATATTGGTCGGACATTGCTATCAGCTGCAATATAGTCAACATATATATATATATATATATATATATATATATATATATATATATATATATATATATATATATATATATATATATATATATATATATATATATATATATATATATATATATATACACGCAAATGATCTCTAGCCTAGTGGTTAAGAAAGATGCATGTGGCCCAAGTGGTCAGGAGTTCGAGCCTCAGTGGAGGCGAGTTCGCCACAATTACCTATTGCTTCAAAAAAAAAAAAATATATATATATATATATATATATATATATATATATATATATATATATATATATATATTGGAAACAGGTAAAAAAAAATTTCTGGAATCGCTCCCACTGGGATTCGAACTCCTGACCACTCGGGCCGCATGCATCTTTCTAAACCACTAGGCTAGAGGTCATCTGCTATATATATATATATATATATATATATATATATATATATATATATATATATATGTGCTTGATGATAGCATGGGGGGGTGACAAGTAGACACCCTCCCATGAGGTGGCACCCTACCTCCCTTATTCTATATATATATATATATATATATATATATATATATATATATATATTTTAAAATATATATATATATATATATATATATATATATATATATATATATATATATATAGCAGATGACCTCTAGCCTAGTGGTTAAGAGATATGCATGCGGCCCGAGTGGTCAGGAGTTCGAATCCCAATTGGAGCGATTCCAGAAACAATTTACCTGGTTCCAAAAAAAAAAAAAAAATATATATATATATATATATATATATATATATATATATATATATATATATATATATATAATTGCTGAATAACTACTGTTGGCATAATGCAGGTTCAGAATTGAATGTCACATAAACCTGTGGTGTGGACAAGGTTTTCAGTGAGTCTGATCGAGTCTATGGATATGTATCCTTTTAGATCTACGGGCAGGCCTTCCACGCGAAAATTAATACGTATACAAACATTCCAGGTACTATAACCAAACTGATGATCAAAACAAAGTACAATTCACATTTAAATGAGGTTAACTGTCGTTGTCGGACTAAACTTCTCTGATAGTGGCAGCTGCGATACATAACGAACCACCACCATCCGCCTCTCACCATACAGTTTTTTGTTCCCTCCCTCTTTTAGTATTATTAAGTTACCAAGGGTTTGTCCTAAAGCGATTCTATTTTGGGTGTTTTTTCTCTTTACAGGTTATAAGTTACACTTTGATGGGTTAGAGGACTTTTATCTTAGTTTGACAGGCAAGAATACCCTGGAAGGGTAAATCATATCGTCGTATATATTGTATGTGTGATTGATTTCGAGTGTAATTTGACATGTTCTATCTTGTGTTACTAACATAGTTTATAGTATCGTCCAATATTGATTCGATATGATACGTTTGTCATGTCCTGATTTGATACTGACCGATACCGACATCGGGGGTCTCTTTTTCAGTCAATTCTGTAAAGAGAATTGAATGAAAACGACCAATCAATAAGGGTGCAAAGTTATAATAAGGTTGTAAAAGTATATAAAAGAAGAAAACTTGCCACTTAATTCCACAATTGTTAAGAAAGAACACAAGAAATACATAAAAATAGGGATTTTTTTTAGCAAATGCCCCCATTCAAAACATTAAAACTAACATATACCCCCACTTTTTAAAAAAACTAGCAAATGTCTCCATTCCTTTGTATGGAATAAATAACATTTTAAGATAGACCTTCACTATTTAATCAAAAATTTTGTTGATTTTACAAAGAATTGGGAACATTTGTTAGTTTTTTTTAAAAGAGTGAGGGTATATGCTAGTTTCCATATTTTGAATGGGGGCATTGTTAAAATAATCCTTAAAATTATTCCTAAATATATAAAATATTTTTTTCTAAATTTTTAATAATTATTTTTTTTGACAAAAGATAAATCCGATACTTTGATCCAAAACCGTCAATACTGTCGATCCCGATACTCATAGAAGGGTTTGATACCTATTACGATATTGATATTGCGAACTTTGGTTAAAAAGTTATCAAACAATATAAGATTTTTCTTAAACTAAAACGGTGAGAATGAATCCACTTTCATTATTGACAATTAACAAAACAAAAACCCAATACAACATTTCCAAACTTGGTTAAACTTGTTTTTATGGTATATAGATTCATGTTAGTAGACCAAATGAGTTTATCCAATAAGAAGACATACAGATAGCAGATCGATAGCTTTCATACAAGTTTCAAGAGTGTATCCGATAGGTGTTGCACGGACACAGAAAAATAGGTATCCTTATCCACACCTTTCATACCGGTTTTTTTTTTTTTTTTTTTTTTTTTGCAACATAGGTAACTATTTTGCACCTATTTGAAAATATATGTATCCCGTATTTGTATTCCATATTTGTATCGTGTCCGTATCAGTATTCTTGTCTGTATTCGGTACAACATGGTGTCTGATAGCCTTTGCATTGCAATGAACATTTTGCGATACAATATGATAGGACTAA
Source organism: Iris pallida (assembly GCA_029216955.1). Lineage (NCBI taxonomy): Eukaryota > Viridiplantae > Streptophyta > Magnoliopsida > Asparagales > Iridaceae > Iris > Iris pallida. Next base: position 3,372,644 of record JANAVB010026200.1, read on the forward strand.
TTAACATGACATTCTCAAATTTAGAGTGGTAGAGTTGAGTATTAAGTATTAACAATTACTAATTAGGAGTAACTAATAAAAGAATGATGGATGTCATGTGGAGAGGAGAGGTTTGTGGTCGGAAGTAGCACACGCCACCACGTGACAACCAGCACACTCAGCACGTGACCCCAACCGACAAAGTCAGCGTGGAGCGGCCGCACCCGTTGTGTCCGCCGCCGGTCCAGCCCACCACCGCTCGCTTCGAGTCGAGCTCACACCATCCCTCCAACAGCATCACAATTAATTAATTACATCTAATTTAGTGCGTCTTCAATAAATTTTCCCCACTTCAGTTTCATTCAAGTTGATATAGGAAATACATGCTAATTTTAAATTATTCTCCTATATAGTAGGATAAAAGATAAAAATAGGCACATAAAATTTGGCTAATTCTAAGGGCACTCTAACGCTTGGGACTAGACCGTCCAGTTTGGTGAAACTTTAATTACTCATGACAGTTCAAATTTTACTTGGGACTAGCCCGACCCCAAGTTTTCATTGCCAGCTTCAGGGGCGGACGTCGGCGGGAACGGACGTCGACAGGGAAGCGGAGAAGCAGACGTCGGCGGGTGCACGGGGACGCGGTCGAGCTCTGGAAGGGAAGGAGGAGGAGGAGGAGGAGGCGAGGCGGCATGAGGAGGAGACGGAGGCGGAGGAGGAGACGGAGACAGAGGCGGAGGCGGAGGAGGAGGAGGAGGAGGAACGAGGAGGGGGGGGGGGGGGGGGGGGGGGGGGGGGGGGGGAGGATGGCAGTCCTTCTATTGGAAGGACTGTCAAAAACTTTGACAGTCCTGAAAAAAGGACTAGTCCCAAACAATTTTGGGGTGACAAACTTGAAATAATTTAGAAAAAGTTGGACTAGTGCAAAAAAAACCCTCGTTAAATATGTGTCTTTTGTACTAAAAGACCCCATGCTCTTAAAATACCCAAAAGTTTGAAATATGCTCATTTTGTCCCCAATTGACAATTTTACTCCCTCCCCCCCCTCCTTCTTCGGCTGTGTTCGCCGGGACGGAGGCAGAAGGGGGGGGGGGGGTGGGGGGGGGGAGGGGGGGGGAGGGGCGGGCGGAGGGGGGGAGGCAGGGTCGGGGGGTCGCTCGCGGCGAGGAGGAGCAGGGGGGGTCGGGGCGGCGAGGGAGCAGGAGGGGGGCGGGGCCGGCGAGAGGGAGCAGGGGGGGTCGGGGCGGCGACGGAGCCGGGGCGGTCGGGGCCGGCGAAGGAGGAGGAGGGGGGGAGTCGGGGCCGACGAGGGAGGAGGAGGGTGGTCGGGGGGGGCGCTCGCCGGCGAGGAGGGTGGGGCTGGGGGCTCGCCGGCGAGGGGGGGGGGTCGGGGGGCCGGGGGATCGCCGGCGCCGCCGGAGGGGGGGGGGGGGGGAGGGGTTAGAGGGGGACAGGGTAGTTTAGGTATAAAATTTTTAAATTTTGGCTGGAGGGGCTAAATGAGAGAACTGTTATCTAAGGAGGGGTAAACTGCCAAAAAAATTCTAAAAGGTTTTAATGCAAAAGGCGTATATTTAACGAGGGGTTTTTTGCACTTTACCGCCAAAAATTGACAGTCTTGAAATAAATGGACTAGTCCCAAGCAATTTTTTTGGTGACAACTTGTAAATAATTTTGAAAAAAGTTGGATTAGTCCCAAACAAAGTTGGAGTGCCCTTAAATTAGCCTAAAATTTTTGATAAAATTGATACATATAACTTTACCAATGACTCACAAGTGAATTTATTGAAAGAGAAATGTTTAAGGAACCGTTGTAGGGCGACCGATCACAGCTCAAAAACATGTAGCGTCTCCCTATCGCCACCCCCCCCCCCCCCCCCCCCCCCCCCCTCCCCAAAGACCGATCTGGGGTCCCACCCCACCCTCCGGCCCGTTCAACCAATGGAGACCGGCACGTGCCCCTCGGATTGACGTTATGTCCTTTTTTTCGTTCGCATAACGGCTTTGTTATTGAAATAGCCTTTATCTCGGAGAGCATATTTGTTGTCTTTAATTGTTGTGTATCGAAAATGTTCTTATAAAAATAGAATCCATTGATTGTGGGTGTTACTTTTTAAAATAGTCAGTGCAACTCATATTTGTATAGGAAAAAATATTGTTTAGTACACAGTAATTGGAGACAATAGATGTGCTTCCTTTCATTGTTGTTGATATAATTTTTTGATAATCAATTGATTAATTAATTAATTAACATTAAAGGACCATTGGTTAGGAACTTAAGAAAAGGGGGTCATGGAACAACACAAAGGCTAATGAATGAGTATGAGACATCCGGCAAACATGGGTTCTTTGGGATTGCCACCGTTATCTGTCACAATAATGACCTTTCTTTTGTCATTTTAGTCTACTCTCAACAATCCAGACACAACACCGCACTCCCCAATGGAGTCAAACCTAATTTTGTGCCACCAAACTAGGCTACCTATTAATTAAGTAGGATTTCTCTCTATCTCTCTCTCTCTCTCTCTCTCTCTCTCTCTCTCTCTCTCTCTAGCATTTTTTTAAATTAATGCTATTCTTTCAAATTAACAAAGTTTAAGTTTAAAATTAAAATTAAAATTAAAATTAACATTAAAATTAATATTAATAATAACATTAATATTACCATTAATATTAATATTACATTGATATTAATATTAATATTAATATTAACATAAAAAATTGATTAATTAATTTTTTGAGTTAAAAATTATCACATTATATGATATATAATATTATTTAATATGTCACATCAGTTGCATATATAATGAAGAATGATTTGAAAGAACAATTTTAACGTACGAATAACATTACTTTGTTTTAACTATCTTTTTAATATATATATCTCTCTCGAAGCTTTGTTTATTTCAACTTAGACCCCAAAACAAAACATGTCGTTTCATTTGTTGAAGGTCAATGGATCGATCCCTAAATTTAACATATTTATTAAGAACATTGTTAACTCTCTAACCATGCATGAAAATAGACCAATAATATTAGCTAACAACAATAATACCTTCTAATATTAGCTAACAACCATAGTACCATAGAAAATCTTTTTTTCCCCTACCATAATTATTGCACGGAGGGAGTATTACAAAAATAGTATGGAATAAACGATTTTAGAAGAAAGATAATCATCTTAATGCAAGACCATTTCTGAGTAGGAAAATTTTATAAAATATCCAAAAACCACAAAAGTTTTATGAAAAACCTACCGCAAAATAACATTTTATCGCGTGTCCAGAATTAGCGAAAAATATATAAAAGGGTTCGGAATGATCTTTTTACTCTTCTAATTTATTGAAAACACCCACGAAATCTACTCTTCAAAAAAAAATGTTTCGATTCTTCCTCTTCTTCCATATGCTGTTCACTTTCGAATCTAGGTTTTCTCCTCCAAAATTTTAAACCTTACTTCAAAAACTCGTCAGTGACTCTCCATTCGCAATCTTCACACCATATCGTCATCATCAGTTCCCACTTCATCATCATCAGCAGCATCAACTGGCCATTCCCCGTGTTAAAATGCAGGAGAATGGCCATTTTGCGACAAACGGAGAATGGTCATTCCTCGTGTTAAAATGGAGGTCTAAACATAATTTTTTGCATTCTAAAATTTTGAAAGCCCGTCAAACGGTAAAAGGTTTATCTCATGCTCATCGAAAATACGCTCCTTTTGCAACAAATCAGACATTATTTCGACCTCCCAGTCAAAAGTTATGGTCCTCCAAAGTTTCAACTGGCCATTTTCTGTGTTAAAATGCAGGAGAATAGTCATTCTTCGTGTTTAAAATACAGGAGAATGACCATTCTCAGTGGTAATATCACGGAGAATGACCATTCTCCGTGGGTAATATCACGGAGAATGACTATTCTCCTTGTTAAATGTAGGAGAATGATCATTCTCCGTGTTAAAATCACAGAGAATGACCATTCTCCGTGTTAAAATCACGGATAACGGTCATTCTCCGTGTTAAAATTACGAAAAATTGTCATTCTCTGTGTTAAAATTACGGAGAATGGTAATTCTTCGTGTTAATATCACGGAGAATGGCCATTCTCCTTGTTAAATTGACAGAGAATTGTCATTCTTCGTGTTAAAATACAGGAGAATGATCATTCTCCGTGTTAAAATCACGGAGAATGGTCTCCGTTGTTAAAATCATGGAGAATGACCATTTCCCGTGTTAAAATCACGGAGAACGGTCATTCTTCTTGTTAAAATTACGGAGAATGACCATTCTCCGTGGTAATATCACGGAGAATAGCAATTCTCCGTGTTAATATCACGGAGAATGGTCATTCTCCTTGTTAAATTGACGGAGAATTGCCATTCTCCGTGTTAAAATGCAGGAGAATGATCATTCTCCGTGTTAAAATCATGGAGAATGATCATTCTCCGTTGTTAAAATCACGGAGAATGACCATTCCCTGTGTTAAAATCACGTAGAACGGTCATTCTTCGTGTTAAACCCACGGAGAATTGCCATTCTTCGTATTAAAATCACAAAGAATGGTCATTTTTAGTGTTAAAATGCAGGAGAATAGTCATTCTCCGTTTTTAAAATCCATTCTCCGTTGTTAAAATCACGGAGAATGACCATTTTTCGTGTTAAAATGCAGGAGAACGGTCATTCTCCGTGTTAAAGTCACGGAGAATGGCCATTCTCCGTGTTAAATGACGGAGAACAGTTGACAGAAATCTAATTTTTGGTTTTTTTTTAGAAATTTTTTTGTCAGGAATAAAGATTCAAGAGTTTTCCGTTCTTCTTTCAAAACAATGCTAACTCTTATGGAGAAGAAGAAGATCTTCTCTCCACAATTGACCTAATCACCGAAAAATTTCAAATCTCTCCACGAAGAAGAAGATGATGATGATGATGATGAGCGATGATCGAAGTTCGACTGAAGAAAAGCACAGTGAACTACGAACGATCTTTACGATCTATGCTGAAAATGAAAGCAATGGAATTCAGATCTCTCGTGAAAAGAATAAGACGAAAATCACAATCGTCTGAGTTTGTGAATCCAAATACATATATGACCAAATTTGTGCGAAGGGGTAGTTATGATATTATCAAAATGACAATTTTGTAAATACAGAGCATCTAAAGGAAATCTTGGAATATTTAACGTGAAAATATATAATTTTGGGTATTTCATAAAACCCACCCTGCGGGTGGGTTTTTCATAAACTCCTACCCCGAAATTGGGTATTTCAGCAATTTCCAGTTCTGAGTATGTGCAAGCAATAAGGTCGCACATGGCCGAAAAAATCAATAGGTCCCAATTTTTTAACCTCATTATATACAATTAACATAAAATTTATATTTTAGATTTAAGACTTTCTATTTATTAGAAACTATAATAAATGTCCCCTATAATATCGTAAGAAGGCAAAAAAATAATTAGCGTGTTAAAAAAGGTCATGTTTTAGTATTTGTACACAAGGGCGGATCCAAGTGGATGGGCTGGAGCCCACAAAATTTTTATTTTTTTTTTCCATATAATTTTTTTTTGATTTTTTTATATATGAATTTATCTACTTGTAGTCCATCTAATTTTTTGGTAGTCCACTCCAGTTATAGTTTCTGAATCCGCCCATGTTTGTACAAGATTCTTACAATGCCAGAAACGATCATGTCTAGATGGATAAGTGAACGAGACTTGGAGAAGTTATTATTATTATTATTATGAGCTAACTAGGGATCTTATTAATTAGTGACATTAATTCCAAAAAATTTCTACCAAGAAATAAGATTTGTGGGTCCTATGCTAAAATTGAAAAACAATTAGGAGCTTATATCTAAAAAGCCTCTTTGTTAGGAAGAGAAGATTATAATCATGATTCATATTTAAGAGGGGAGAGAGAGAGAGAGAGAGACATTGGTTCCAAAGCTTGAAATTAATGGGGTTTTTAAAACAATTAGGAAATCATATCTTGGGCTCCTACAAATCTGCCTTGCCCAAGTCAAGTGGACAAACCCCCACCCGACGTCTTTCTTGTTTCTTTTTGTGGATTTGAAGCATTGGTATGCAAGTAAAATAAGAGTAATTCTCTATATATATATATATATAACCAAGCTAGTAGAAATACATTAAAAGACCTGCATGCTCTGGTTACAGTTAGGTTTAGTTGTAGAAATCTTTTAAAAACAACTCTTTTGAAAAGAAAAAAAAAAAAAAAAACCCCACATTTTCTTTGTGTTTCTATCAAACAATATTTGGCTTGTGATTGAAAACATATTGTGATCTGGGTTTTACTTTGGCCTCGTTTTGGCTGGCGGAAACTAAAGGAAAGGAAAGGAAAAAAAAATCAATTATTTGCCTTTCCATGGTAACCTACAACAAATTTTCTTCACGGTGTTTGGAGATGACATGAATATAGTCAGAATAAATCCATAAAATTGGAAGAGAAAGTGAATCTTTGGAGTGGGTGGAGGGAACTATTTCTTTCATATTTTTCTTTCTTTGGAAACTTTTTTTTTTCCTCCTCATTTTCTTTGACATCCAAGCACATAAAATGAATGACCTTTTTTTTTTTTTTTTCTCCAAGATCTTGATTTCGCAAACCAACCGCAGCCTTAGTACTTGTTCTTCAATACTTAGAATTCATCCAACTAACTCACAGTCCAATATCTTCTGATCCAATACATTCTAAAAGGAAATAAAAATGATTAGGCTCTACTCCTTTTTTTCTTCTTATTTTTTCTTTTCTTTTCTTCCTCTTTTGGTTAAACAAAGCAAGAAAAACCAATTAATTAATATTAATTCCACAATCCTTGCAAAATCATTTACATAATCTGTATTGTTGTTATTATTATTTTTTGCTTTGCTCCTAAGCATGATGAAAACAAAATAGTTGTTCTTATAATTTTATGTTATCATCACATCTTGTTGTCAACTTTAGGAAAGGCCCAATTGAAAGGTCTTTTAGGCCCATATGAGTACATTAGGCTGAATGTGGCATATTTTAAACTAAATTCTCCTTATAGCGTTTTTTTTTTTTTTGGTTGCTAAAGAAAAAAGATGAAGAAAAAAAGACATGGTAATGGCTATTATTAGCTTATAATTAATTATAATGTTAGTAAGAAGAAAGATGTTTTCAGGTTTTTTGGGGGCAGTTCTAAGTATATGTTCAACAACTACTGGTACAAACTGGTTCATTATGCTGTAACATTGAACTCTTCTCACACATATCATACATTAAAACATGTAATCCAATGTTCAATACATTTGTGAACACTTAGTTAAATGAGGGTTGCAACATTCTTGTGAAATGTGCAGGGAGAAGTGCCTCAAGAATTTGCTATTGCAGTCTCAAGATTTAGCATAATGGTAGTAGCTCATACACCTCTCATATTTTGAAGTCAAACCTGTGTTTTGACCAAGTTTCGCAGGTATCGGTATCAGACCATTCCTATGAGTATCCGGATCGGCAGAGTATCGATTACTATCGGCAGTTTCGGATCGAAGTATCGAATTTTTTGGTATCGGAAAGAAAATAATTATTAATAAATTATTAAAAGTTTAGAAAGAATTATTTTATACATCCTTGCCGATTGGTTTATGGGTTCATCTGCGACTGATAAGTTTTCTTCTTTTACATGCTTTTATAACCTTACTTTACACCCTTGCCGATTTATCTTTTTCGTTCAATTTTCTTTACCGAACTGAAAAAGAGGCACTCAATGTTAGTATCGGTCCGTATCGGATAGGGACATACCAAACCTTATCGGTATCGGCCGTTACCGCAAACTATGGTTTTGACAAGAGAAAGTACCACCATGTCTTCCTAGCTTAGATTTCATATATGATACATTATAACAACTACCATTACATAGTTCCCAGCTTATATGGATTACATACTTTATAATGAAAGAATGGTGAGATTTAATATCTTCATAAAAAGTGTAATTTGCCACCTCAGGGAATGTACATTAGACTGCTTCCTGATTTGGGTATCGGCCAAAATGGAAGAAATTCAGGCACCCAACAATCTGAAGTTTACCTTAATAAACGTTACTATTGCTTTACTGGAACTGATTTAGATGCATCAAGATGATTCAACCGACATGTTCCGAGGAGCTCCTCGGGAAGCTCGTCTTGTGTATTGGCCTGCACAAAGTTCTCTCGTTATCAACAATAGAGGCACTTTGGTCAGAATCACAACACTGTTACTCCCTGAAAAGAATGATCACCAGTTAACGTTACCTGTATCAAAAACGCCATTTCAATCACCAGATTGGTCAGGTAACTGAGAACAAGACTCACTACACTCTTAGCAACTGTCGACGAGCCAACATCGATGTCAAGCTGAAATTATCATTTGAACAAGTTACACATAAGTTACAATTCTCGAGCATAACTGAAGAAATACATGTAACTATTGTTATATTGAGACTGTTCTCTAGTGACAACTTAGTTAGAACGCTAATAATATTTCAGTAATGATTGTACATTTTACGATTTAAGGAACGAGAAGATAAATTGTTGTTTTTTATTTTTCTTGTATATACCTCCAAGTAGTTGCTTCCACGACAGTATTTGATTTCTAGTGCTTGACCCAGCAAACCTGCTTTCTTACCCACACTTTGTTTCACTATCCAGGATCCCTATAAAAATGTCAGAATATCTTCAGGTGTATGTAACATGATTGATCACAATATTGACAAAGGTCAGTATAAACTGCCAGATTTGAATTAAACATCGTTTAACCGCATGATTGGAACTTAACCAGAATTCTCCAGTACTCTCACCTTAGATATATATGGAATGAGTTTAAACCTCGAATTCCTATACGCATCATCTCCATTGACAAATCTTTCAAGTACAGGAACATTTTCCAAGGGCGTATCCATCATATAATATAGAGCAAGACTGTACCTAGTCGGCCCTGGGATCTGATTTGGTGGAGGCATGGTTAGGCAAAGGAGAATTGAAGGGTTCTGCAAGAAGATGAGCATATCCTAGCTAGCTGCAGTTACAAATATAGAGCAAGACTGTACCTGTAAGTTCACGATGAAGAAAAATTTGCTGGCATCTTCTACTGCATACTTCTGCAAAGTTACCATTTCTTTCTAAGCAAGAATTCCACATCTCTGAAGATAAAGTATTAAGAGGTTAGTAATGACGGAGGTACACCTGAACTAGGCTTCCAGGTCGACCGCCAAGATCATCTTCACGCCTGTCAGAGTTCAACCAGTCAGCTCCAACCATTTGCATCAGAGTACGAGTCGCTTCCATCTGTTGGATCAGGTTAACAAAATAATCATAAATATATATTTGAAGACTGAAAAAGTAAAATTTATCCTGCATTTGAAGTTTCTATGTTATAGCATGTTTGTTCTTTAGAATATGAAAGAGGTAAATCGGGAAAACCTCAAACCAAGGCCAACTAAATTCAAGGTGAGTTACATGGTAGGCTAGTTACTCTTGTCAATGTGGGTCTCAAAGATCACACAAAGACGAAACACGTAAAACATTATACAATGCTATACCACTATTCTTAGCAGTCGTAACATCTGTTAAAAAGAGCTAAGTGGGCAATCACTGGTTTGAGGCTTTACAGAAACAATTACTTTGTTTTTACTAGAAACAGTAATGACATTAGAAAAGAATTATCAGCTGGTTCTTCCAAACAAACACTGAAATTATGTCATTACTAGTGACAGAGTACAAGAAAAGAAAAAGGAATTGATATCGGTTCAAAAAAAGTTCCTATCCTCTGAAAAAACAAGTTTAGGTTACTTCTAACAACTTGGGTCATAAGCTATATATAAGTAGAAAATGGTACCTTGTGATGATCTTGTAAGTAAGACTCGCTGCGAATCAAAAATGTTGAAGGATCTGCACATGTCAAACTGCAGCTCATAGTACAACTTGGGTCATTTAGTAGAGTAGTTCCATATCTGCATGGTACCACATCTTCCACTGAGGCCTCCTGCAATTCAATGTAACCCCTTTTCTGAACTGCGGAAGAAAAAATATATAACAGATACAATACCATCAGTTATAGTCATCACTGGAATTGACAACTTAATGTCTTGCAACTTGCGATTAACCTAGTCAACTGCACCTGGAAGATCCTGCAATCTTTTCACAATATCTGCAGGTGTTGCTTGCCCTGGGTTACGTTGGTCCTGCAGCAACAGGTGTAACAAGAAACCAGTTACACAAGTATAGTTGATGTATATTACAAATGCAGTATTTCTAGAAGGAGATGTATATAGATAAAAGCAATGTGAAATTGGAGTAAAATGGAAGTCCATAGAGAAGGCAAATGGCGTTTATTCTTTTAAGAAGTGCCAGTTAGATATTACGTCCAAGGATTAAGGTACCAGGTGGATGTAAGATATATACGCAATTAGATGACAAAAAGTTGATCCGGAAGCATTCAACATGTAATGAATGACCAAGATACTACCTTAAACCAGAGGAAGTCTAGATACATGTGAGAAGTTAAGTGAAGGATTTTCTGTACAGAACACATTAAATAGGTATCCATTTAACAAAATCTATGTCTAGTCTGTGTTAATTTTACTATCAAAAGGACCTTTCCTTTATACCATATTTTGATCTGGCAGACCTTCATTGCTGCAATATGGGCGTAAAAAGCTAGATATTCTCCCCAACTCCTTCCCGTCACCTCTCCAAAGCAATTCCCCTTGGCTAAAGATAACTTTCTGAAACTATCTTGATTGGTATCCCTGGTTAGTTCAATAGGTGCGAAACTTGTATGTGGTTGGCAGCAGGTGTATAAAGGGGAAGGAAACTATAACTTGTGCTATATCATGTTCTGCAAATTTTAGGCTGATGTAACAAAATACAAGGTGCAGTAGGAATTCATCAGTAACAACTTAACATACAGAACAAAACTTGTTGATAATTCATTACTATCAAGTCTCCTTGTACAAATCGGCCTAAAGTCCATACAAACAGAAATTCAGAAATTTAAATGCACCAAGCCATCTTCCAATGCTACGTTGAATGATTGTTGTTCATCACATGTATGTCCAATTATGACAGTGATATTTTCTTTACTGCAGAGGTTCTATGTAACCTGTAGTGCTGGCCCTTCTTCTTCTTCTTCTTCTTTTTTCCAATTTCACTATTAATATCAACCCATATTTGCTATTAATGGTGTTGATATTGTTTATTGCTGATAATCCTCGTCTCCAATGTCTCAATGAATCTTAACTACCGAGTTTAGGAAGTGAACTACACGTATTAGAAACCTATAAGATTGTAGGTTTATGGCAACTAATTACCTGACACTGTGTGCCTTCATACCATATAGTTTCTGATTGTTCATTATCAGACTCATCAGGAACATCAAAGAATTCATCATCTGTTTCGCTCATTCGTAGTAATAATTCGCCCATGTTTACAGGTTTGGCAGAATCATTTTGCAACCTCTCTACAGAATCCAGATTGTTGTCATTGCATTCCGATTGCACCTCCATCTTGATGTCTTCCTTTTCACCCTTTGGCAGTCCTATCTCCCTTGTCAATTCACCTGATAAGTGGTTGGAGCAGGCACAGTTACCGTGCTTTGCTCGGAAAAGTTCCCGTAGAGCTGCAAAGATAATGTTGAAACGTGCAAGAATGAGATGCAGTCAGTGTATTCTTGCAATCGGAAGATTGGAAGTACAATTGATTGATAATTGGATCATCATAAAAAGTTCAATCATACCAGCAACTCTTGCTAGCATCCGGATGGTAATATATTCTTCAGATGAGGCCAGCAGATAAGATCTCCATGATTTCCAATCAACTGCAAGCATGTGCTTAACAACTGCTTGTCTCCCTTGGTTCACAGGGGACATCACATACCCTCCACCTACAACAGAAAAAGAAAGCATCATGTTTACATACATTTTACAATTAAACAAGGGTTATTTAGTTTTAGGGTCTCTTATAATGTTCGAAATTTGAGTTTAGGTCTCCATATTGTCCAGAAGAGGTCTGGGCCTCGTCCTTGACGGTTGACTTGGCCTGACTGTTATCTCTCTTTTAGGTCTCTGTTATTCAAATTTTGGGTTTAGTTTTAGGACTTCGAAATTTGCGTTTAGGTCTCCATTTTGGACGGTCGTCCCAAGCCAACCTTTAGGACGAGACCCAAAAACCCTCTTCTGAACAATATGGAGACCTAAACACAAATTTCGAATATTACACGAGACCCTCAAACTAAATAACCCATTAAACAATAGCATGACTAGCTTATGACATATTATCTTCTCAAAAAGAGAGATGTCTTGTGTGATACTAAACAATATATTCTAGACTCTAACAAGACATTACTTTTAAGGAAGGCGCGGGTGTAGCCTCTCTCAGGTTGGCAGCTGTGGTGGGATACAGAATGATATGCAATTACTGCAACCAGTTCAAGTAATAGAGTTAGTTTGTGATAAAGCTTTAAGAGTTGGAATTGCCAAATTCTTTCAAGGAAGCACCATATGTTCCATCATCTTCCCTCCTCCAGTGGCGTTGTAGTAGTAAATCTCTTTTATTCATTCCCCTGCAAACTGATAGAGCACTATTAATAACATGTTTACAGTTAATAAGAAAGTAAAAAAAATGGCCAAAGACTTAATAGTTTGTGTTATTTGACCGTGGCAACCAATCCCCACGCAATTTTTTGTGTATAATATCTGTGTGGCCGTCCAGGTGTGCAACTATTGTACCATGCGTTAGACAGAAGTCCCACCTGTGAAGAGCTTGGAACATTTAGTTTATGAAAATAGATCACTGAATTCCCGAAAAAGTACCAGACTATTGAAGAAACGAATCCCATAAATACAATATCTATCATATTTTTGTTATGAAAGTGGTGCCAGCGATGAAGAAGGGCAATCATAGAGACACAAGATTTAACGTGGTTCATAAATCTTCTCCTATGCCCACGGCCTACACAAGTTTTTTTTTTTTTGGAGAGAGTTACAATTACAAGAGATTAGGGCCAAGGTTAGCGGTATCGGAATCGGTATCAGACTCTTCCTATGAGTATCAGGATCGGCGGTATCGACACTATCGACAGTTTCGGATCATAGTATCGAATTTTTTGGTATCGAAAAACAAGTAACTATTAATAAATTATTAAATTTTAGAAAAAATATTTTATATATTTAGGCATAATTTTAAGTTTTTGTATTGTTTCTTAGCCATTATGGAATTAAATGATATAGTAGTCACCCTTGCTGATCGGTTTACCTTCAATAGATAAGTTTTCTTCTTTTTACGTACTTTCACAACCTTACTATGCTTTTACATCCTTGCTGATTGGTCTTTTTTCAATTGTCTTTGCTGAATTGATTAAAAAAGAGGTCCCCGATGTTGATATCGGATCGGGACATGCCGAAACGTATTGGTATCGGTCGATACTGCAAACTATGATTAGGGCGAACCACCAACTTCAGTATAATTACCAAACTACCACTACAACCCAAACTCATATCTAACAAGTTTAATTTGAAAAAAAGTATGCTCAAAATACTTAGACTTGAACAATATCGGGTTGATGCTCCAGTTTTTCAGTTTAAACAATGTAGCAGTGATCTAAATTGTTTAGATGTGCTTGTGCTTCGACTTAAAAATTGCTTGCCTGATTCCAGAAGCGTTGAATGCTCAATTGGCATTCTAAGCAATATTCACAATATCGGTATCGGAATCGATATTGATGGTATCAGCAGTATCGATGGTTTCGGATCTGAGTATCAAATTTTTTTGATATCGAAAAACAAATAATTATTAATACAATATTAATTTTTTAGAAAAAAATATTTTATATATTTAGACATAATCTTAAGTATTTCATGTGTTGTTTCTTAGTAATTTTGGAATTAAATGAAATATTTCACCATTGCCGATTGGTTTACCTGTGATAGATAAGTTTTCTTCTTTTACAATTTTATTATACTTTTACACCGTTGCTGGTTGGCCTTTCTTCATTCAATTTTCTTTGCGGAATTGGCTGAAAAAGAGACCTCCGATGTCGGTATCGGTCAGCATCGGTATCAGATAGGGTCATTCCATTGGTATTGGCCGTATCAGATCGGTATCGACCGATACTGCAAACTATGATTCTAAGTTGAGACATTTAAATGTAACATGATGCAATAGACTTACTCCGATCTTGATGGGCCAAGAGACATCAGAGTCTTGAAAATGGCCTCTGAGGTTGCATCAACCACACCTACTGCCATTATAGATCGATGATTATCCGAATTCTGATGAAGGGACACGACTGTACTGCATTAGACTCTCAAAGAATGGTTACTGCAGGATACATGAATAAATTAAATGTATACCTTCCCTTGTATATCACCTTCCTTTGCTTCTTTAAACAGCCTGAGCCCTGAAACAATTAAAAGAAACAGACACTTTTAGAATTTAGACTGGTACAGTTATCGGTTACATAAGTAACAAGAAAGCATTACCATTTGTACAACCAATTATTGTCCATGATGAAGGTGCAATGACATCAGAAGCCATTGGATCAGCGTGTACGGATGAAAAGATCGTCCAGTCTATTGACAACATGGTATATATTTCAGTGAAGAGTAAAATCCTCAATTGCAGTATCAAGGATAGTTAAGTCTTAGAGCAGTGTTTTGATAAGAAGATCAAATGCAACTTTGCTTACCTACAGAGTGCACACGAGTTCTCTCTTTGCCACAGCTCAACCTACACTATGAAGCACTAATCAATGGCGAGGACAACATTATGATCACCCTTTAGAAAAATTGCCATCCTTATAAAAAAACTATTACGTGATTAGTTTAGTTGTACCAGACACAACAACTAGCTAACACTGGCAAATATGATGTTGCGATGTATCAAATCTTATCATCATAGTAAGTCCTCATCTGGATCCCTTCCAAGACTATGTATCAATGAATATTGTGACCACATTACAAAGTCTACTACTGGATGATACTCATTGAACATAGCTGGCAAGAACTCGACCCACATTTAAGGGTCTCAAAAGAAAGATGGCTCTTTAGAGTAGTAAAACTCATTTTTGAAGGATGCTAGGTAGTGGCATGAGCTCTAGCAAGCTAACTTATATATCAGAGTGTATGATTAAGACAAATCTAAATGGAGAAGGATTACAAATCATTTTATCCAACAGAGCCTAAAAGATAGATTATTAACTTGTAAGTCAAATAGTAACAAGTGTAACTTCATTATAAGGTCAACGATATGTAAAGAATATAATCTTTTTTCTCATATATGTTTTGGGGGAAGTAGATCATGATGAATAAGGTGGATCATTCACTGGATGACCAGTCCAGTGAGTGTAAACAGACACACTCAGTTAAGGTGTTACCTCATTTCTCTTTTCAATATATAAATTTATCTTTGATGTCTAGAATGAAGAATAAGAATCAATTTCACAAGTGTAAACTAAAAAACAGTTCATAATGGCAGCAACGACGACTATAACCTTGAAGGTTGGCCTCTTCTTCCTGAACAAGACACAAACTTTTGTCCTTTGTGAGGGCAATCCTGCAGTTGAGGGGTAAATCTAAGCTTGATTGAGTGAGTGATAAGACTAACAAAGAAAAACAACCAAACCTTCAGTCCAGCTTCCATTAAGGATCTGACCCACTGAGCTGCTTCTTCTGAGCTTCTAGCACCCAACTATATCAGTAATTTAAATCTTAGCAGCCACTTATTGTAGATATACAAAATGCACAAATTATAACATTAACTAGAAAACTTTTGTCAAGGGGAAGTATATTCATCTTTACCTTAAGTTGGTCTCTCTGGTTAGAAGCATTAAATAGTGTAAAAATATAGAATACCTGCAAGTTGCCCACTTCAGAATTATTGAAGAAACTATTTTAGCAGAAGGACATGATGTAAAAAATTGATCCTATTCAGAATTTTCTTTTGAGAGAACCGTACTAAGAAAATGCTCAAGGATATATTCTCACATTTCTAAGCATCGTTTCTCTCCCATTTTCTTTTACACGCACACAGGAATCGATCAATGCACTTCTGAGAGGATCCTGTAAAGTTAATGAATCAATGTTGAGTACATCACCAATAAGAAATTTAGTGCAGCTAGTATTCTATAAACTGGAGGAACAATAAATAGTAGAAAGAAGATATGTATGTATGCATGTCTTCTCAACCATCATATCAACAACAACAACAAAGCATTTATCCCAAATTTCTGGGGTTGATTGTATTAATCCTCTACTTTTGTTAAGAGCCATGTCCTATGTAACGTTAACAACATTCATATCCTTCTTTAACACTTCAAACAATGTTAGTCTAGGCCTACCTCTAGTCCTAGCTGCTCTATTAACTACTATATTATTGTTCCTCTTTACGAGAATATCTATTAGTCTGTGTTGCATATGTCCAAATCACCTAAGTTAATTTTCTTATCGTGTCCTCAATTGGCGCCACACCTAACTTTTTACGTACACGCTCATTTTTTATCCTATTCTTTAATATATTGTCACTCATCCATCTTAGCATTCTCATTTCAATTATGCTAGCTTTCTGAACATGTTTTTTAATTGTCCAACGTTCTGATTCATAAAAGATTATTGGTATTATAGCAGTCTGGTAGAATTTTTCTTTCGACTTGAGAGGTATTTTGCAATCACAAAGTACTCCAAAGCACTCCTTCATTTCAACCATTATGTTTTACTTTTATGCATGACATCCTTCCCAATCTCTCCATAATGATGAATAATTGATCATAAATACCGAAAGCTATCACTCTTATGTATCTCTTGTTATCTACGTGGACCCCCCCTCCCCATTTTTTTTTGACTTCGTATTGAAATTATATTTCATATACTCTGTTTTCGTTCTAATAATTATACATTCCTTAGATTCTTGTGTCTCCCTCAACACTTCTATTTTAGTGTTTTAACCCTTCTCAACTCTCATCAACCAACATTATCATCAGCAAATATCTTATACCAAGGGACCTCCTCCTGGATATGCCTAGTATTTATCTGTAACTATCGTAAAAATGTAATGACTCAATGTTGATCCTTGATGTAAACCAATGGTGATTGGAAACAGGTTACTATCTCCTTTAATAGTTCGTCTGGTCATTGTAACTCTATCATACATATCATTAATTGTCTCAATAAGTATTAGAAACTTGTTTCTTCTTCAAAGCCACCACATCTCTCTCTCTAGGAACTCGGTCATACGCTTTAAGTCAATAAAAACCATACGTAAATTTCTCTTTTTCTTTCTAAATCTTTTCATTAATCTTCTAAGTAAATTGGCTTCTATAGTAGATGTTCCAGCATAAAACCATTGTATCATCAATTATAAATCTATAATAGAAGAGCCAAATCAAGGTGAGCATATGAGATGAAATGAACTTGCATTTGAAGATCCAGAAATCTACAAAAACTAAATAATCAAAAAAGAATTACACTTCTTCTATGAAAAATGTAGAGAATAATTGTTGTATATTTTATTAATTGGCTACTCCACTACTTATAGGGAGTCTAGCTCCTCTTCATACTACATTTTCCAATGTGGGACTAAATCCCTTATTAGTTCTCAATACTCCCCTTCAAGATGGACGATAGATATTAATCATTCCCATCTTGTTACATAGCTTCGACAGACTTAATGAACTAAGACCTTTAGTCAGACAGTCTGCCACTTGTTCTTCTGAGCGAACATGATCAATCTTCAGTATCCCTTGTTCCAGCTTCTCTTTGATGAAGAATCGATCGATCTCGATGTGCTTTGTTCTGTCGTGCTGAACTGGATTGTTAGCTATACTTATTGCAGCTTGACTATCGCTCAGAAGATGTAATGGTGCTTCCTTGTCCAGCTTCAACTCTGTCAGCAACGCTTTCACCCACAGCAACTCCGACACTCCTAAAGCCATTGCTCTGTATTCTGCTTTAGCTGTAGACCGTGCTACCACTGACTGTTTCTTGCTTCTCCATGAGACCAAGTTTCCTCCTACAAAGACACAATATTTCGTGGTAGACCTTCTATCGTCTATGCAGCTCGCCCAGTCTGTATCGCAGTATTCCTCAACTTCTATACATCCATTCTTCTTGAACCATACCCTTTTCCCTTGCGCCCCTTTCAGATATCTCAAGATCTGAAACACTGCATCCATATGACCCGTTCTTGGATCATACATGTAGCGACTTACTACACTCACTGCAAATGAGATATCAGGGCGAGTGTGTCCCAGATAAATCAATCTCCCTACAAGTCGTTGATATCTTTCACGATCAACTGGCTCTTCTGCTTCTGCTCCCAACTTGCACTTCTGGTCAATTGGAGTGACTGCTGCTTTGTATCCCAGCATCCCTGTCTCCTTCAGCAGATCTAGTGCGTATTTTCTCTGTGAGAGAACAATTTTTTGTTCGCCTTCACACACCTCGATACCTAGAAAGTACCTCATCGCTCCTAAATCCTTCACCTCAAACTCCTTCGCGAGTTTTGACTTCAGCTTAGCGATCTCGACTTCATCATTACCTGTGATTACTATATCATCCACGTATACAGCAAGTATAGTGATGTGGCCTCTTGCATGCTGAAGAAAGACCGTATGATCTGCATTTGCTTGATGGTATCCCATGCCTGTAACAGCCTTTCTGAATCTGTCAAACCAGGCTCGAGGAGATTGCTTGAGTCCATATAGCGACTTCTTTAGTTTGCACACTTTTCCATGTGATGTCCCTCCGTCTGATTCTGTAGCGTAGCACCCTGGCGGGAGTTCCATGTACACTTCTTCTTGTAGGTCCCCATGGAGAAAGGCATTCTTCACATCTAACTGGTATAGCTTCCACCCATAGTTTGCTGCAATGGAGATCAGAGTTCTTACGGTGCTCATTTTCGCTACTGGAGCAAACGTCTCATCATAGTCGATGCCATATGACTGTGTGTATCCTTTTGCAACCAACCTTGTCTTGTATCGTTCCACTTTTCCTTTTGACGTCTCCTTTACCGTGTACACCCATTTGCATCCCACAGTTTTCTTTCCTTTGGGTAATGGAACCAGTTCCCACGTCTTATTTTTCTCTAGTGCCCCAAGTTCTTCCATCATTGCAGCTTTCTACCTTGGATCTTTCTTTGCTTCCTGCCAACTTTTGTTCAACTTTTGGGCGTCGGGGGGGGGGGGGGGCAGCAGCAGGGGGGTTCGGCGGCGGCAGCAGGGGGGGCGTCGGGGCAGCAGGGGGGGGGAGGTCGTCGTGGGGGGGGGGGGGGGGCAGGGAGGGGTGGCGTCGGCGGCGGGGGGAACGTCGGGGCAGCAGGGGGGGCGTCGGCGGAAGGGGGGGCGTCGGGGGGGGGGGGGGCAGGGGGGTGGGTTTGCCGGGTTGGGGAAGGGTGGAAATTTTTTTTTTGTGATTATGGCTTTGATACCATGTAGAGAATAATTGTTGTATATTTTATTGATTGGCTACTCCACTACTTATAGGGAGTCTAGCTCCTCTTCATACTACATTTTCCAATGTGAGACTAAATCCCTTATTAGTTCTCAACAAAAAATATCAAATTGAATCATGCTATTGACGGCTTTTATTCCTTATGACCAGGAAACATTGCCCCTGAGAGAAGGGATAACATACTTACATTGAAAGGAAATTTTGTTTTAACTTTGCCCTTACCAGTTCTTTTTGCTCATATTGTTATTTGTTAAACACGATAAGGCAATACATGCTCGGAATCAAAATGGATGATTATTAAAGACAAAATAAATTCATAATGGAAACAGGTTGAACATCTGTGCTTAGTATGAATATTCATAATGGAAACAGGTTGAACATCTGTGCTTAGTATGAATATAATGGAAACATTTCCAGTTTACTACTATAACATGATCTTTTCAAACTCACGACTACTAATGAGTCTTGTATCATACATTTGTCAACTAATTGTACTTCTACAGATCCGAACTACTATCTAAAGTCCTATAATTATCTGACCATCTAACCAAACTTCATAATTTTTTCATCCAATGAGGTACCAAATCACATAATTTTAATTTTTTCGATGATAACCACACTGTAGGGACACATTACATTAACTAACCATCATTCTTAACCATAAGGGTCTGTCTTTTTTCTTCTTCTAATCCCTATCACAGAAAACACCTTGGTAAACCCTTAATTACCGGGAATTTGATTCCTAGGAATATAGAATTTCCGACTATATAGTATTCCGCATACCAAACGCCCCCTTAGGAAATAGATTACTCTCCAAATAATCAAAGCATATTCATGCTGACAATGCTCAAAGAAATACATATCCTTCATCATTACCCATAACATATTGCAATAATATATCTACATAAATAATTCATCCTCATTATATTAAACTAGAATAGAAGAAACCGACAAACCCTATATATTGTGCGCGGGCACACACACATATATACAACAATCAATAACAATGAATACCTCTCCTCTTGATCTAGGAATGGACTTGTAGCAATCGAGGGAATTGGCCCGGAGAATGAAGTAGCGCTTCCTGGAATATTGCAGCCCAAATCGGCCGGACCGGATTAGATACAACCACCCCTCCATTCTTCAATTATTCCTTCAATTAACCAGTCCACAATCCATAGACAATGTTTTTTTTTTTTTTTTTTGCGTGATTCTTGTTCTTCTTCTTCTTCTGCTGAGAAGAAGAGAACAGAAATCCTCCTCTCAGCAGAAGAAGAAGAAGAAGAAAATGGAAGGGAATCAGCAGAGAGGTTCTAATTTCTTTTTGAGGAATCAACAGTTTGACAAATTCCCCAACTCTTCCCTATACCCTTCCTCCTAGGAGAAAACACAGAAAATAACCTATTATTAGATAATCTAATAATTCAGTATTAGTTTTTTTTTTTTCTGAAAAAAGGGAAATAATTTAATAATATTATTTTTCAAGGTTTGCAGGTGTCAATAATTGTCATGGGATGACTGGTTTGGTCAGGAAACAAATCTTTCTCAGGTCATTAAATTAATGGTGGGAAATTAGGATGGCTTAGAATAGGCAATTTACTCAATTAGGCCTAGGTGACAGTTATTTCTGTTTTGAATTGAAGAAGATGATTGAGCCAATAATAGTGGTGAGAGGAATTGGTACATGCTCCCATCAGCCAGCACCCATGAGATTCATGCTATAAGTAGCACCATCTTAGGGGAAAAAAAGGGTAAATATCAGGATACCCCCCTAAGGTTTGACCCTATTTTATTGAACCATTTGATCTTTATAGTTAAAAATTCGGGAAAAAAACAGTTAATCTGCAATTAAGTTTTATTCCAGATAAAATGGTGGAAATAAATCACCCATGTTTACTAAATAAGTAATGGAAAAAAAGGCAAATTAAAAAAAAGGAGATACCGAACTCGAGTGGCTCTTGTGGTTATCGAGGAGAGGTATAAGACCCCGGCTGCATGGCGGAAGATCAGTAGATCGAACCACGGGGGCATATTATTCTTTCCATTTATTTGGTGTGGGTTGGAGGGCAGTGGGCCCAACAGGCATGCAATGCAACGTGCACAAAGTCCCGTGCGTATCGCCGGGCATCTCAAAAAAAGAGAGAGGAGATTACTCTGATGAATAGCAGTAGGAATGATGAAAACAAACATACATACTCCAACAACAAGATTGTTGATAACTCTGCCTGATTTAGCTAGAAGCTATCATTCCATCATAGGAGAGAAAAGATCATTCAAGAGGAGACCAAGTAGACATCCAAGCAAGTGAGTTCTGCCCCGATCGATACTTCAGTGTTCGATCGATTAGTCCCACCCTCTCGTTAAACATTGAACCCAATCGAGTCATGCCCACTGCGGCGTAGGCACTCGATGTGGACCTTCCACACTCGTAGAATCCGCTCTTATCATCAACGTAATGTCATCTCTACCGATCCTTGCTACCCCCTTCATCTCGGGCTGCGGTTGTAGACCCTTGCGGCCGCAAACCCTCTGCCACCCAACGTGGTACGAGACGATGACTCCTCGTTCCCGTGAACCGACTCCCGAACCCGACATCGCGCTCAGGTTACACGGTTGCACCCGATCCGAGAACTGAAAGTCCATGTGGTGCGCCCGTGGTGAAACGAGCAGAGGCGTAGTCGCAGTGCCGGTGTCCCGTACTGGCAGGCTGCAGCTGCCTTTCTTATATTTCTTCATTTATGTTAAAGGAGTCTTATATGATTGATGGCTACAGACTCTTAAAAGCATATTAGCAAACACTAAGGGGGCATAAGGAAGGAAGCTTAGAACTTTGCTTTTTCGCTTCCGCGAGCGCGCGCGCGAGAGAGAGAGAGAGAGAGAGAGAGAGAGAGAGAGAGAGCGAGAGCGAGCTCATTCTTTGAAAAGCAGTTACGAGTTAACGGTCATGTGGCTATTTGAAAAGCAGTTGCGACTTATAGTTCTTTCTTCACTTCCATTTGTAGACTCTGTAATATATGTAGCAGTGCTTAGCCTTCAATATCTGCTATTATGTTAATCTCTAATGCTTTGTATTAATGAAGTTTTGCTGGGATCTTCTTAATCCAAAGCACTTGTACGTACTATAGAACTCAACTGGCTCTTATGGTCAATGAGGAGAGGTATAACCTCCTTGGCTAGACGGACGGTTTCAGAATCAAACCGCAGGGGAGACGTGGACTGTGGGCCCAAATGATATACAACGCAGCGTGCACAAAGTTCCGTGCGTTATGCCGGACATCTAAAAAAAAAAAAGGCACTTGTACGTACTTTGTTTTTTTTAAACAGAAATTTTCATATAGAGTGAAGAATTTTAACGATATTGTAAAAAAAGTAATAAGTTTGGAAAAATTGCAATTGGGGTAACGAAACGACATCATTGGTGGCGTGTGTTGCGCGAGCAGCCTATTCTCCATCACACGCCATCACTCATGGAGTGTGCCCATCACACGCCATCACTCATGGAGTGTGGTGTGTGGTGGCCCACTCATTCCCTATCACACGCCATCACTCATGGAGTGTGGTGTGGCCCACTCATCCAATCCCATCACACGCCACATGCCACACGTGAAGGGAATCTGTTGGGAGGGGGGATGGGACAACGTGCAGGGATAGGCCATCCCCCATGGCGTGTGATGGTGGGGGCCACGGCTGTTGGCGTGTGTAGGGATAGGCCATCCCCCATGGCGTGTGATGTTGGGGATGGAACTCAGCATGGGGGGGATGGGCCTGGCGTGGAGGATTGGCCATCCTCCATGGCGTGTGCAGGGAATAGGCCATCTCCCATGGCGTGTGGGGGCCGCTCCTCTCCCACCGATCAGCACACGCCATCGGTGATGTTGTTTCTTTATCCCAATTGCAATTTTTTCAAACTTGTTACTTTTTTTACAATTTCCTTAAAATTTTCTACTCTGTATGAAAATGTCTGTTTTTTAAACCATATATAAACACACTTTTACTTATTTGTATCATGCTTATTTTTCTGTATTGTATAGAGTTACATATTAATAAATTAAATTTATTTCATCATCTTAATTTTTTCTTCTATTTTATATATATTTGAATTATTGATCAATTCAGTCTTTACCCCTCTTTTATTTATATTAGACCGCATACATTAAACTAATTTACGGTTTAAATTAGGTAATATTAAGTCATGATTTAAGTTTGATAAATTTCAAGTTTTTTTTTAATTACAACTTGAAAATTTCAAGTTTTCTTCTTCTTCTTCTTCTTCTTCTTCTTCTTCTTCTACTTCTACATGGACATTGGCTATAGATAGGTTATGTTAACCTGTGTCCCCACATAATAATAACGTATTGATAAATGTATATTTTACACGAACATTTTTACCAACATATTTTATATTTATCAATATATTAATATATGTCCTTAGGGAAGATGTTAATATCAAAATTCTTATGAGGACACAGTATTTACTATTAAAAAAATAATAAATTATAATAAATAAATTTATAATTTTTAAAATACTATATGTTAATACTAAATTTCATAAATTATTGTTAGATTAATATAAATAGGAACATTATAATATCCAAGGATGACCCTGGCTCAGGATAGGCCGGACAACGACCCAGGGCCCAATGACTTACACACACAAAGAGGGCATTAGTTCAAATATTGGCACTAACAAGATTTTTTTTTGGTTATATTTACTTTTATTTTAGTTAGTTAAAATTTATATTTTTCACATTATGTACGGGGTCTCATTTCGAAAATTTGCCTTGGACCACCACTCGCTCATGGCCAGCCCTGATAAAACCAAACCAATTAATTGATTGACACGAATAGGAACATTATTAGTTTTGGTTAAGTGATCTATTAATTGGGTTGGCTCCGAATAAAGAATGTATTGTCACTATAACCAATTATAATAAAAGTTTAAATGAGCCTATTTACGTTTTGAATCTGACTTTGTTAAACATCTCAAAGTAACATATACTAGTTTAAGATTTCAAGATTGAAAACGGACCACATGAGGTAGTTTGTGTTATATACACATCTTGAGTACCAGTTGGATCAAATTTGAATTGGCTCAATTGAGATGTAGACAATGACATCTACTTCAATCGCTTTCTTTCGTAGACATTCTTATGTGGCTAGAGAAGGGAAAAAAAAAGAGCGGTGAGGACGGATCATTTTCGTATTTAGGTCCAGTATGAATTTAAGTGATGAACAGGTTACGAAAATATGTCTCATAGGAGAACAACAGATATAAGATAACTGAAAAATGTTGACCAATGTGACATTGTATTTCTAATAAGGTGCAAAAGTTAGAGGATGGAGAACAAGAGAAACTCAAAGCAAAAGCTTGTATATATTTCTGACAAATGCAACATACAATAATGGTTTATCCTAACTGTCATGTCGAACTTTGTAGGAACCATGGTATCAATACTTTTTCATTATTCAATAATCAACATGTCTTACTGATGGCATTGTCTAATACTTTAAAGTTAGAAAATAAAAAAATCGAGAGGATGGAGCCTAAGCCCCCGGGAACCATGTAGCTAGGCCACTCTCCTAGCATTATATTTCAAGGAAAATTCTATAGGCACTTCATTTTTTACTTGAGGACAACCAATTTTTTATTTATTTACAAGTTTGCCACTTTTTTTTTTTGTTTGAGGACATCCCAAATTTCGAGTATAAAAGCCAATAAGACTCTAAGCAAATTCTACAGTCCTATATAATATATATATATATATATATATATATATATATATATATATATATATATATATATATATATATATAGGACTATAGAATTTTCCTAAATCCTACAGTCATGGATTATATATGGACTGTAAAATTTTTTACAGTCTTGTTGAAATACAGAGATAAACAACTAAGAAAATTATAAAGTCCTGCTTAAATACAGGTGTCACGCCCCGCTCCCAGAGGAGCTATCGTCCTCGCTAAGGCGTGATGCCGCGTGAGCCTAGGTTGCGCTCATGCAAGACGGGTTCCATAACGGCCGATTACAACAGCTTGCGACGGAATCGTCGCATAGAAGTCTCAAGCAGAAAAGTTGAATAACAAGGTCACATGAGTACACAAATAAAATCCAATCTTTTTATTGATAATGAATAAGATTACAAAAGGCGAGAATCCAGATTACAAGTCGCTCAAGCTCACTCTATCTGAATACAAGTCACTCTGCTCTCTCTCTCTCTCTATCTCTCATCTCTCAATACAAAGCTGGAGGCTACAACTTGCGGATGCTTTAGAAGACGATGTCCATATATTATGTCCCGTATAAGTCTAGACTCCATACGGCCGTACACCTCGAAATGCCAAAGGACTTCGTGCCTCGACGCATCCAAGCGAGCTCTGCGCCAAACGATCTTCTACCTGTGCCTGCACATAAACACTATGTGGGTGTCAGTACACAACCGTACTGGTGGTGTGAGCTCCTCGCCCATCCATACAAAACTAACACGTTCATTTAGTTGTGTGCAACATTACTTTTGATTGCCTTTCTAATCTTACCTTAGGATTAGTTCGATGGCATGGACTACTAGCCATAGATGTGTCTCTAGTCCATCTTCGTGCCAACAACATCAACATGTTGACTCATACTTGCCTTTCGACCCATACTTTGGGACGCAACAACTTGTTTCGTGTCATCGACTTGGTCCGTGCTTCAAACATCGAGCTTGTGCCTCCCAATTCAACATGACTTAGCCAAACTTTGCCTTACGGCCCTTCCTGACTTAACTCGAGACAACTCAATCCTGACCTGTGGAACTTGTGTTGACGACTCAAACACGATGCTACATCTCGTGCTGAAGCATGTGTCTTTGCTATAGCCAAATCTTGGCTTCATAAAACTTGTGGTGCAGACCATGCACACATTTCATAAATCATTCATGCCGTAGTTATACTCTTTGTCACTCAACCAACACCGTGCATGATGATTGCTGCTCAGCACACCGAATCATCTATATGAAGGGTCACTAGCAATGTCAAGCTATCTTGGACATGGCTGAGGATAGACGGCGATCATCCAACGCGGGTAGCTACCCCGTGGAAGTTTTCGAATCTTCTATATGGTACATCCAGCATCCTGCTTTAGCCATCTCGCTTCCCCCTGGCTGACATAATTCCGGTGCCCCGACGATCATATCGAGGAAGACTATGCCTTGTGCACAAGTTGTCCATGACCATGCACCTATGACGACTTCTAGACTCGACGTAAATACAAGGCCTATATATGATATAACTTGCTTTCTTTTCTTTATACTTCTTTACTCTTTACACATGTTTGCAGAGCCCAAATCAGGGATTGGCGACTACCGGTCGCATGAAATTCTCATCTTTGAAACCCGAGAAACGGCTACTGCATAGCCTTTTTACTTGACTTGAACAAGATATGTTCCTTTCAACATAACTTGAAAAAAACGTGTTTCATACGTGCCATAGACCGTGGCATACTTATCTCTGAACCAACCGTGGCTCGTGCCTTAAACCAATTTGTGTTCTGTGCGACACTACCGCCCAAGCCATACTTTATATGACGAGCCTTGAGATCGTGGGACTGTGTGGCACCGCAGAAATTGTAGGACCGTGCTTGTTATAACTTCGATAGCCCGTGGCATAATTTTGCCTAACTTAATCGTATAACAACTTAACTCGTGGGACGAGCAAAGGCTAACCCAAGCTTTGCACCGTAGAAACGTGTATTGAGACTTATAGGACAAATATGCTATGCCAAGCATTGGATAGTGGGACAGTGCATGCTTTATCAAGCATCTATATCGTGCGACGCCTACGACTATGTTAGGTTCATAGTCTTGTGACACATAGACCAACTTTTTCTTCTTCCAAGCCACGGGATGAAGGACCGAGTGTCAATTTGAAAGAACGTCGTGCAACACTTTTAAGCCGACCGTAGGACATTTCCATATTCTAACGCAATCTGATCCAAGTTGAGATTATTGCCTTAGTTATGTGGATTCCTCTTTTTTATTATTAAGCCTACTTGTGCAGTTGAAAACTTTCGTTTTATTAGTGTGAAGGCCAAGCTGAGGCAAGTTCACTGAAGCCACCCACCTGAGCGAGGAGTCGTCTCGACCGAGCAGGGCTTCGAGTAAGCCGTTGCATGGTTAAGTCTAAATATTGTTGGCGTTTTGATTCCTCCGGTTGAACTGAGCGGAACGGGTCATTACAACAGGATTGTAGGAAATTCAATAATCCATATATAATCCATGACTGTAGGATTTCCTACAGTCATATAGATATTATAGGACTGTACAAAAATTCTACAGTCCTATATATATTATACGACTGTAGAATTTGCCTACAGTTCTATTGGGAATTTCTTTTCTTTTTTTGGGGGGGGGGGGTTTGGACAACCCAAAGTAAATTTTGGACTGTCCTGAGTAAAAATTATAAAAATCTGTATTGTCCTGAAGTAATGAGCTGTCCTAAGTAAAATATAAAGTGTGTATAAATTTTTTCTATTTCAATAGCTAATTATTAAATCAACAATATATAAAGAAGGTATCTATAGGTATGAAAATAAACTGAGGATGGTGAAAGTTCAGAAAATTAGAATAACTGAGTAACTAAATATAAAAATATTTTTATTCTAAAAATATTTGTTTGTCTTTAAAGAGACATCTAAACAATCAATAGTTACATGAGTGTAGTGCCCCGTCCCGTTCAGTCAATCGGAGGAAGCAAAACGTCGACGGCGTTCGAACTTAGCCTCGCAACGGCTTGCTCGAAGACTCGCTCAGATGGGGTAGTTTCGATGAACTTGCCTCGTCTTAGCCTTCACATAATAACTCACATGTTTTCAACTTGCACAAGTTAGGCTTGATAATAAAAGAGACGCATCCACATAGCTAAGGAAATAATCCTGACGGGTCGGAATGTGTTAGAACATGGAAAACGGTCCCACGGTCTGCTTAGAAGTCTGCTCAGCGTGCTTTCAAAATGACACTCAGTCCTTCGTCCCGTGGCTTGGGAGAAGGAAGTTGGCCTAAGTTGCCACAACGCTCGAATTAGCCTAAGTCATAGGCGTCGACCGCGTGAATGCTTGATAAAGCATGTACGGTTCCGTCGTCCAAGGCTTGGCATAGCCTTCGCATGTCCCGTAGTTTAAGTCGTATTGCACGACTTGTGGCTTAAGTCTAGGCACCCAAGAACTCGGTTATTAAAGTCGAACGTGTGCACAACATGTTCTCTCGATGCAAGGCTTGGCGTAGCCTTTGCTCGTCGAGTCGTTGCCTGAATAAGTTAGACGAGAGTTGTGTTGGGCTATCGAAGTCATAGCAAGCACAGTCCCCTGTTTCCCGTGGTTGCCAAGTCACTTAGTCCCACGAGAACAAGGCTCGTCATATAAAGTATATGACTCAAGCGATAGCATCGCCTAGAGAACAAGGTTGTCTAAGGCACGAGCCATGGTGGATTTAGTAAAAAGCATGCCACGGACAAAGGAAGTCCATGTGACTGGTTATCATCGAGATCGGTCCCGCTACTTGGGAGTCTCGATAAATCTCGATAAGGAAAGTCACGAGATCGGTCCCGCTACTTGGGAGTCTCGATAAGGAAAGTCACGAAATCGGTCCCGCTACTTGGGAGTCTCGATAAGAAAGTCCACGCGACTGGTTGTTACCGAGATCGGTCCCGCTACTTGGGAGTCTCGATAGAAAGATGGAAAGCATGGTCATGATTAAGGAAGGACTTGATAGATCGAGTTTAGTCTTGCATGGTCATTGGACAACTTGCGCGCAAAGGTAAATTCCTCGAGCGATCTCGGGGCGCCGGGTTCGTGTCGGTCTAGGAGGAATTACAGATATTGTACGGCCTTCATTGACGGTATGACTTGATTGAAGTGAACCATTACAATATAGGCTGCGGGTCATTCGGTGGGAGCTCGTACCTCGCCACGCTAATGGTCACCGTATGCAAAAGATCCAGGATAGCTTGACATTGCTAGTGACCACTCATATAGATGTGTCGGCAAGAGCGGCTATCCGCGTGTATGCCGTTGGATTGCGTCGAGTTCTAGCAAGTTACGTGATGGGCTAACAAGTCACGCTTATTGCAAGCGCTAACCTTGAATCGGCACGGGTTAGGGTGTGCACGGTTGCAACACCATTCTAGAGCCTAAGAGTTGGCAATAGCAAGGATACGTACTGCGACATGAATGTGGTCTCGTCTCGAATTAAGTCAGGAAGGGCTGTAAGGTAAGTTGATTAAGTCTGGTTGATACTTGGGAGGTACGGCCTCGATTCTAAGGTACGAGCAAGTGTATTGGCACGACCAGCACGAGTCGTCCCCCTTGACGTCAATGGCACGAGAATGGTCTAGAGGCACACGAAATAAATAAAAGTCATGGCACGGTCGAGTTTGCATAATTTGCTCCTCGACGAGGCACTGCCTCGAATATATGGAAGTCACGAATAGGGTATCGCACGACCCTGTCGTTGCGTTACCAAGTATAGGCCAAGACGTCTTGTTCCTAAAATTGATCCTAAGGCAAGACTAGAAAGACAATAGAAAGGGATTTAAGCTACACAAAGTAAGTGAACGTGTCAGTTTTGTATGGGTGGGCGAGGAGCTCACTCCACCAGCACAGTTGAGTACTGACACCCATATAGTATGTGCAGGCACAGGTAGAAGCTCGTGGCGCGGAGCTCGCTTGGATACGTCGAGGCACGGAGTTCCTTGGCGATTCGAAGCGAGCGGCCGCATGAAGTCAAGACTTATACGGGACATAATATATGGACATCGCCATCCTGCAGAATCTGCACTCGTCGCCTTGAAGCATTGTATCGAAAGATGAGAGAGAGCAGAGTGACTTGTAAAATGAGAAAAAATGAGCTTAAGAGACTTGTAATCATGGCCTTGTGTCCCATTGTAATTTTATTGTTCAATATCAATAAAGAGCACTTTTGAATAACTTGTGTTTTGTCTCTAAATTTCTGTTGCATGTTCAATGTTTCTGCTTGGGACTTCTGTGCGACGACCCTGTCGCAGCTGCTGTAATCGGCCGTTATGAAACTGCCTTGCATAAGCGCAATCTAGGCTCGTACGGCATCATGCCTTAGCAAGGACGATCGCTCCTACGGGAGAGGGGCGTGACATAATAGTATCAGAGCACGACTTTACGTCCTTGGACTTCAAGTTGAATCTCTCAGTTTTAAAAGCTTATTATTGATAAAGAAGTGTGCGCTCTCTCTCAAATGTCCCACGGTATGTCCATACAATAAGTCTAAATATTTTTAAAATCTCGTACAAGTGTTCAATCGAACGTATCGATAAACGATGGCCTTTGTGCCGAACGGTGTCGACCTTGAGTTGATAGAAAACACATGCTAAAGTCAGCAAGTCGCATGCGTGCCTAAATAGTCCTACGTCGACATTAGCAAATGAGCGTGCAAAATCAGAGTATAGTCCGTACGGGATGGCTATGCACACGGCCTTTTGGCTAAGTTGTGCCGCGTGTCACGAACCTCGACTTTTTGGTGCAAACGAATCGCGAGCAATATCAAGTATCGCTCGGTCGAGAATAGAGATACACTTTGAGTGTATATCGATAGAAACGCTATCGAATCAACGCTTAGGCGTACGCGGAAGATTGGTTTAGATTTTGAGGAACAGTGCGAACGCCTAAGTACGTCGAGACGATGTGAGCGAGTACGCTGGAGATTCATCGAACGAATCTAGAAGGTGTTTTAGCGAATAATGCGAACATGATTGTGGACTAAATAGGATGGCTCGAATCCTTAGTGGTGTATGGTCCATTTTAGAAATCATTCGAGCGAAAATTAAGGATTAATGGTAACAAGGAGTATATCGACGAGGCGATGCGATCGCACAAAGCCTTAGAATGCGTCACGCTTAGTTGGTCTTGACTTCGAATGTCCTGAATTAGAATCATTCGGACAACTTGTGAATGGGCAACGCGAGTTAGAAAATGATTCGAAACGATGAATAAAAATGAATGTCTTGATCGAGGAAACCTAGAGGATCGCACTTATGATTTCGGGTTTGGTCGAATGGAATTATGGTATATCCAATTCGGACAATAGCATCAGTTGTACGACTCGGAGTTCGTTGCAAAAGAAGATCGTCAGGTTACGTACATCATCGATGGTATTGAGGCATATCAAAGATCGATGTACGATAACCCGAGGGTACTCTGATTCGAGGAATGATGATCGTGTAAGATATCATTGTTTCGATGGATGCTATACTCGGGATGTTAAAATATGTCGAGGAAAAGATAGACTTGACTCGAGGATTTTCTAGTTGAACGAATGACAAACAGACTATCGAACTGAGATCTTGGCTTGGATGAAAATAAAATGTTTGGATTGCTTCGACGATAATCACAACGTTGATGTTCTTGTCTTATGTGAGCGCAACTCCAGCCTCGCACATGCGTCACGCCGATTAGGACGATCACTCCACGTGAGCGCTGGTATGGTGATTCATACAGCGGAGGTGATCGAACTTGCATGGCGTGGCAGTTTGATTGCTTCGACTTATAGTTTGATGCAAATGTGGAATCGAGAATGACTCAGTGTACTTGACGATTGAACTTGAGGATTGAGTAGGTCCAATCCGCGTATCGAGAATGAATTAGACTAGACTCAAGCAAGAGTTACGCTCCAATAAGGACGATTATCCTGCGAAAATGTGGCATGGTGATTCATGTCCAACGTAGATAATCGAACTTGCGTGAGATTGGGGCGTGACAAATTGTTGTACTAGAAGACCTCATGATCGAATACATGAATTGGTTAGAATGGATATGTGAATTATGTCGATATGTCGGAAGGAATAGACTATGCAATTGGTGATTTGAACGAATTTAAATTTGTGCAACGATTGTCTTGATGCGAATTAGGTGATCATGCTCGATGTTTAGAAATCTGAGTGATACGGGATTGGGTAGAAAACCCCGTATTATCGACCTTGGTTTGACCCTAGGATTGGGATCAATGTCACGACCCGCACCCGCTTTTCGGATACGAGACGTGTCCAAGCCAGCCTACGCCGCAGAGTAGGCGGTAGAACGCTGTCAAGCCCGCAAGAAAATAAATGCTCAAAAATAAATATTTGCTGCTCATTCACATTTCTACATTTATTACAACATTTATAATTAAAGAAAAATACAAGATTTTACAGTAAATGAAATTGATACATCTGCTATCTATTTCTAGGTTGTCTTCAGCATACCCAAGTCTTCTCCAGTGCTAAGAGTGATCGCGGCTAAACCTGAAAAATATTGGTTTCCAGTCAGGAATGGAACAAGTACACAAACCGACGGCAATACAAAACACAATAGAATTAACAAGACATGAAAATAACATATGGAATACGAAAGCTGGTAAGAAACTGATGACAAAGCACGATAGAGAAGTAAACAAGAAAAAACTAATAAAGACATCTATCTAGGTGGTGTGAAATATCTGTTTCGACATGTGAACGGCTAGAGGGTAAATTCGGCATCTACACGTGTCGTGTGCAGATGCTATTGTTCACGAATAGACATCTTGGGATATTTCTGGGTAGTCCACATGCCTACTAAGATATTTCCCCTCCCGACTACTCCGTGTGACGAGCGTGTCAACAAGCAGTAAGATATATGTATAGACATGAAATAAAAAGACTACTATGAATCGGAAAACAATCAGAAAGTGCACTTGCCTGAGGTCCTTAGCTGGAGAAACCAATAATACCATACCACTCAATGAGCCACAATCAGTCAACACATGTAGAAGTCTCCGGATGCTGAAATAAATAGTACCGACATTCTCAGAATAGTCAAATTAGCTAGGATTGCCTGTCCTTAAGTCCAATTCTGGACACAGAGGCAAAACGGTAATTTCGGGCAAAAACGATGTCCGCCGTTGGAGCCGCTTTGCACCGAAAAGCGTGCCAGAGTCAATGGTCTATAAAGTCGTCAAACTATATGTCTACAGATCCGGTTTTTCGATACGAACCCAACCGTATGTCCAAAGTTGGATTCTGCCGGGCCGTGCACAAAATTGTCCGTTGAGTGGGACCGTGGGGCCCGCAAAACGGTGATTTTATCAACGGTCTCAGAATCGGACCAAACTTGGCATACAGGACCAAAAAAATGATACGATTCTGTTGACGCAAGTTTCGTCTCGATCTGACAAACGTGCACGAAGTAATTGAGAAATTTGCAAAATGTACGATACGGTAAATTTCGACGGATACGCATCAAATTCGTCGCGCACACGCGACCAATTTGAATTCCGTCAAAGCCTACACGACCACGAAGTCGTTACGCAGCTTTCGATGCTTTTGGTTCGCGACCACGTCGCCCGGTTTGGCGGGACGCACGTCGCGTGGAACAATTTTTAGTTTTTTAAAACAAGTTTTTCTAGGATTTTGGAATCAAATATCTCTCCATATATTAGGTGAAAAATAAATCTACAAGAAGGATCCTCATCTCCTATATGTTCTCTATAGGTCTGTTCAAGTAGATTGCTAGATTTCTCGATATGTCGATCTAATTCTGGCTTCCAAGTTGGGGTTCGAGAGGGGTTTCCTGTCCTATTTTGGACAGGTTTTTGCTCGACTTTGGGCTCGTTTTCCGATGCGCATAACGTAAAACAAATCTAAGTACTTGAAGGGAAACATAGTGGGTTATGTCGGGATCATACCTGAAGAGACGGCTCGTTAAACGGACGAGCGTGTATGATGCAGCGTCGTCGCGAACCACCTCCTCGTGGCTGCAACTGCTGCCGTTGTTGCGCTGTCATGTTCACGTTCCCCCCGCGCGCGCCGGCTGTTGCTGACCGGCCGGCTACCGTGCGGCGGCGCGCTCAGCCGCGGGTGGTCACCCAGACATCGGCGAGGTGGCGTCGGTGGCGAGGAGTTTAGGGTTTTGGTATTTTATATGAATTCCTCCTCTGTCGATTCTCAACCTTTAAATGAGTGTTCGGCTGAACCGAAGACCTGCTCTGTTGGGTTTCATAGGGGGGGTCGGGCTCTAGGCTCTCGGGTTTGGTTGTGTTGGGCTAAAGGCTGGGGTCAGCTCAGGTGGGCCGCTACTGCTTCTAATGCTACTGCTACTAACTTTTTTCCTATTCCTATTTCTTTTATACAAATATATATCCTATATATATATTTATATGTATATTATTATCTCTCTCTATATATATATATATTTTATTATATATATATATATATATATATATATATATATATATATATATATATATATATATATATATATATATATATATACATACACAGACACGTATATGTATACACGTATTCATTTGTATACTTATATATACATATATTTATATATATATATATATATACACACACAAAAAAAAAAATATATATATATATACACACACACATACGCTATTATATATATTTATATATACGTACAATTACTTATATAATATATTTATATATATACAATCACATATATACAATTATATATATATACCATATACGTATTTCTATATACATTTATACATTCATACATATACTCATGTATTTATACGCACATATATCACTATATATATTTATCTATATAATATATCACTACGTATATTTCTATTATTTATTTCATTTCTATTTCTATTTAACACTTAATACATATATATATATACACGTACGCACGTATATATATACACATATATATGCCTAAATATATATATTTATTTATATATGTATATACACATACATTTATCTACATATATATATATATATATATATATATATATATATATATATATATATATATATATATATATATATATATATATATATATATATATATATATTTATTCGAAACTGTATCAATATAATAATATAAAATATTTATCCAAAGAATATCAATTCAGTGATAATAAAATTTATTAATCACCACCAATAATAAAATAATAAACTAAATAATTATTTATAAAATCTAGTAATTACCATTTTAAATAAAATAAAATAATGAATAAAATATTTTTAAAATTTTGGGAAGGGGAGCTACAAATCTACCCACCTTAAAATAATTTCGTCCTCGAAATTCTAACTTATACACATGTCTAAAATTTAAAAAATAAAAGTAGAAGAATACAACCACTATTACCACAATCTTCTCAATTTTAATTTTCTCGAAAATAATTGTATCCTCCTTCCAGCCATTTTGTAACTACGAATCTCCGAGGACTTCTACCCCCTTTTGGTCACACTACCCACTCCAAACACCTGACGTCATAACATTGTAACCCTCCAGCTAATTATAAAAAAAATAATTACTGACAGATATCTATAGCATAAGTCATCTACCACGCTCTCCTATCTATCAAGCAAATCAAAATTTAACAAGCAAAAATTTACACAAGTGGCTAAAAAATATTGATAAACTCTAGTAAGCATGACTATACGTCGCTTCGAAGTTGAGAGGACATGAAGATAAGGCAGAATAATCGAGAGCAACTGTGAAGTCTCAAGAGCGGTGGAGAGTTCCCCACGATGCGGGTAGAAAGAAAGTTTACGAACCATTGACTTATTTGCTAGATTGGGCTACTCTAGTCTAGTCACTTGAAGGACTCTTCGTTTTCTAGAGGGCTTGCAATTCGTGCAATACAGAAGTCCTGTTCTCGAAATTAATCCAAAAAAGGTTCCATAATAGAACAAAATTTGAGAAATCAAGGTTGTGATCTTACTGGGTTCTTTATTTGGACATCAGTCGTTGGTTGGATGAACATTGGGTTTCAATCTACATGGACTAGTCAAGATCAATGTTAGAACTATTCCTACTAGATTAGGGTATCCTAGAATAGGGTTCCTTCCAAGTGGTTGAGCTAGTTGCTAGTCGGGTTGGTTAGCTAGGTTTATAAAGCCCAAAAATGCGCCTTCAGTGACTTTTGTGTTTAAGTAGCACATGGGACCTCAATTGGGTGGCACACTGGTGGCTTGTGCGTAGTGGACTTCGAGTAGATCACTACCATATATTGGATCGAATGAATTGAGTCGAGGTTGAGGCTCTAGGGGAAGTCGAAAAGTGTACCGATATTGTGGTAAAGGTTATAGCTAGTCCTTTTATCCTGAAAGTCGTACCATAAAAATAGAGTACACAGGGACGGTTTGAGTGGGACATGACATACCTAGGTGAAGGTGAACTCGTCTAGATCTTGCATATGAAATTTGTTGGAAGGTAACAATTGGTCTCGTGCTCCGAATATTAATGACACGGTCAGGGACACAAAATGATCTAAATGAAAAGTGGGAGTCCAAGGGCACTAATAATCATCCTAATGGAAATTATTCTAATCACTCGGTAGTCTTGGTATATCCTAAAATTTTTAGAAGGCTAGCGGTCTACCCACCTTAGAAGCTAGGACATGGTTTTAGGAATAATGAGATTAGAAGAATTTCAAAGTCCGGATATTGTACATCGACTCTGGTCAATAAAGAATAAGGTACGACGTATCGGGATACAGTAGATATAAGTCAAGTCAATGGTCGTTCCTCAATAAATGGGAAATGAGTGCGTGTGCAATGACACATGGTCGATAAAATAGAATGACCTACTCGTCCACAGTGTACATGAGTTGTCGACGGGGTAACCAACTTTAAGGCACATCCTATGAAAGGATTTCTAACAATTGAGTCATAAATTTCTATTGGTGTCAAGCCTGTCAGACTATTGCCACAAGGGCTCTAGTGAAGGCAAGCTTCGAACATATGATTAGAGGCTCACAACATTTGGTTTCTGGAGAATAGGTAGTCTCCTAGGTTGGCATTTGATCAAGGGAAATATCCTAATCATTCTCGGATTCCAAGGACTAGAAGATTAGGATAGTAGGTTTAGGGGCGAAGGGAGGACAAATAACTCGAGGCAAGGTTCCAGTCACAGGGCTGGCCGATGGTAGTTACACTTGCGTATACCACTATCATAGCCATGGGGATACTCTATATCTATCTATCTATCAATTACGAGCTTTCGTCTTTCTAATCGGTGAAAGACAAAACAATTAAAGAGTTCAAGAGAGACGTCACTGAATACAATTTCGTGATTCAAAAGGCGAATGCATAATTCAAGAGAAATTATCAAAGCAATCGGGGATGAGATCCTGGATACCTCTATATCTCAATCCACGTAGGTTAATTAAATGAAAAGCGAACCAAATGCATCATGGTTGATCAGACCGTGATACAATGATTCTGATTAGACAATATGTTAGCGGGCGTCCCCAATAAACATATATCTTGAATCAAGCTCGATAAAAGAGTAAGCTTGCAAAACTAGGCTGTAATAGCAGTATTGGTCAAGATAGTCGAAATACAAGTACGCTAGATTTTTGGAAGGAGGAGATAGTAGTTCGAGTTTTGAGATAATCAAAACCTTACCTGGTGTTCTTGCTTATACAGTCTTCCTATTATCTTCTATCCATTTGGCCTTAGTCGACTAATGGGTTATGGAACCCTAAATTCTATATTCTAAGTAATCCTGTTAGTGTCAGCTAATTACCTCGTCAATGGATCACAAGGACCACGGAAGACCAGGTTGGAAGGCACGCTATTCAACTGGTAGAACTTTTACTAGTTTTGGCTTTGGGTCTTAGGGTCATACAGGGCAGTCCCTATCCTCTATAGTATCCTAAACTTGTAATCACGTCTGAAATCATTTTACCGAGGTTTATGCCTTGCCTATATACTCTGGCTGTGACAAACCCTTGGTTCCGTGATTCAGGGGTGATAGGCTATCAGGTACTCTACCTTACATTGACACAAGGGTATCTTAAGATCTAAAGAGGTCAACTAGGACATAGTTTTAGCAATGATCCATAACCTACAATTCTTCGAAAGGATTTCGATTCTATGGGTTGTGCCTCGCCAGTGCGCTGCTGGCTGCAGTGAACCCACATTCTCTACTCTCTAATAATTGACGACAGTGCGCTGCTGTCTAACCGTTTTGAGCTATCTAACATTCATTTAACTATATCCGTAAAAATTCACGAGCCTCTAGAGATTCAAACAAGTTGACTAAAAATAGGGCATAGGTATTTGTCCTAGCAGTCACAACGTTTTAAAAAAAGACTTAACATGGAGGGAATAACTAAGTACTAAAGAAACACAAACATTCTAGTATCTATTTCATATGCATTTCAATGGTTGAAGGAATTCTCGAATCGATCTACCTCGAGATTCTATACAAAATAAAAAATCAGTAATTTTAAATCTATTCCTTACATCAAAAATAGAATTTAAATAGACAATTCCAATTTATGATATAAGGTTTATATCTAATACAGCAAAATAAAATTAAACAGTTCATCAAGATCAAAGTCTTAATTCTAGGTAAGCCTAACTAATCAAGCAAATAGTATATCCGCGTTGTGTCACATTGTCATATCAAAAGAGATAGTGTGCATATAAAGATCTGGCAAGCAATCTAAATTTACAATTCTATATCTAAATTGCATGGCCTATCTAATAACCTTAACTACCCAACGGTCAACTTGAACAAGGGACTCCTATTTCTAGTTATTTTTCTAAATTATTTTAATCCTAATTGTGAATGAGCATTTCCTGGGTACAGGCTCGTAATAGTACGACTACGTACCATCACGAGTTCGCAATCTTTTGCGAAAACAAACCTGCATGGGCCACCACAAAAACTTGTCACGACCCACACCCGCTTTTCGGATACGAGACGTGTCCAAGCCAGCCTACGCCGCAGAGTCGGCGGTAGAACGCTGTCAAGCCCGCAAGAAAATAAATGCTCAAAAATAAATATTTGCTGCTCATTCACATTTCTACATTTATTACAACATTTATAATTAAAGAAAAATACAAGATTTTACAGTAAATGAAATTGATACATCTGCTATCTATTTCTAGGTTGTCTTCAGCATACCCAAGTCTTCCCCAGTGCTAAGAGTGATCGCGGCTAAACCTGAAAAATGTAGGTTTCCAGTCAGGAATGGAACAAGTACACAAACCGACGGCAATGCAAAACACAATAGAATTAACAAGACATAAAAATAGCATATGGAATATGAAAGCTGGTAAGAAACTGATGACAAAGCACGATAGAGAAGTAAACAAGGAAAAACTAATAAAGACATCTATCTAAGTGGTGTGAAATATCTGTTTCGACATGTGAACGGCTAGGGGATAAATCCGGCATCTACACGTGCCGTGTGCAGATGCTATTGTTCACGAATAGACATCTTAGAATATTTCTGGGTAGTCCACATGCCTACTAAGATATTTCCCCTCCCGACTACTCCGTGTGACGAGCGTGTCAACAAGTAGCAAGATATATGTATAGACATAAAATGAAAAGACTACTATGAATCGGAAAGCAATCAGAAAGTGCACTTGCCTGAGGTCCTTAGCTGGAGAAACCAATAATACCATACCACTCAATGAGCCACAATCAGTCAACACATGTAGAAGTCTCCGGATACTGAAATAAATAGTACCGATGTTCTCAGAATAGTCAAATTAGCTAGGATTGCCTGTCCTTAAGTCCAATTCTGGACACAGAGGCAAAACGGTAATTTCGGGCAAAAACGATGTCCGCCGTTGGATCCGCTTTGCACCGAAAAGTGTGCCAGAGTCAATGGTCTCTAAAGTCGTCAAACTACATGTCTATAGATCCGGTTTTTTGATACGAACCCAACCGTATGTCCAAAGTTGGATTCCGGCGGACCGTGCACAAAATCGCCCGTTGAGTGGGACCGTGGGGCCCGTAAAACGGTGATTTTATCAACGGTCTCAGAATCGGACCAAACTTGGCATACAGGACCAGAAAAATGATACGGTTCTGTTGGTGCAAGTTTCGTCTCGATCTGACGAACATGCACGAAGTAATTGAGAAATTTGCAAAATACAAGATACGGTGAATTTCGACGGATACGCATCAAATTCGTCGCGCACACGCGACCAATTTGAATTCCGTCAAAGCCTACACGACCACGAAGCCGTTACGCAGCTTTCGATGCTTTCGGTTCGCGACCACGTCGTCCGATTTGGCGGGACGCACGTCGCGTGGAACAATTTCTAGTTTTTCAAAACAGGTTTTTCTAGGATTTTGGAATCAAATATCTCTCCATATATTAGGTGAAAAATAAATCTACAAGAAGGATCCTCATCTCCTATATGTTCTCTATAGGTCTGTTCAAGTAGATTGCTAGATTCTCGATAGGTCGATCTAATTTTGGCTTCCAAGTTGGGGTTCGACAGGGGTTTCCTGTCCTGTTTTGGACAGGTTTTCGCTCGACTTTGGGCTCATTTTTCGATGCACATGACGTAAAACAAATCTAAGTACTTGAAGGAAAACATAGTGGGTTATGTCGGAATCATACCTGAAGAGACGGCTCGTCAAAAGGACGAGCGTGTATGACGCAGCGTCGTCGCGAACCACCTCCTCGTGGCTGCAACTGTTGCCGTTGTTGCGCTGTCTTGTTCACGTTCCCCCGCGCGCGCGCCGGCTGTTGCTGACCGGCCGGCCACCGTGCGGCGGTGCGCTCAGCCGCGGGTGGTCGCCCAGACATCGGCGAGGTGGCGTCGGGGGCGAGGAGTTTAGGGTTTTGGTATTTTATATGAATTCCTCCTCTGTCGATTCTCAACCTTTAAATGAGTGTTCGGCTGAACCGAAGACCTGCTCTGTTAGGTTTCATAGGGGGGGGGGGGTCGGGCTCTAGGCTCTCGGGTTGGTTGTGTTGGGCTAAAGGCTGGGGTCAGCTCAGGTGGGCCGCTACTGCTTCTAATGCTACTGCTACTAACTTTTTCCTATTCCTATTTCTTTTATACAAATATATATCCTATATATATATATATATATATATATATATATATATATATATATATATATAATAATATATATATATATATTTATTGTATATTATTATCTCTATATATATATTATATATATATATATATATGTATACATACACAGACGCGTATATGTATACACGTATTCATTTGTTTACTTATATATACATATTTATATATATATATACACACACACATACGCTATTATATATATTATATATACATACAATTACTTATATAATATATTTATATATACAATCACATATATACAATTATATATATACCATATACATATTTATATACATTTATACATTCATACATATACTCTTGTATTTATACGCACATATATCACTATATATATTATCTATATAATATACACTACGTATATTCTATAATTTATTCATTCTATTTCTATTTAACACTTAATACATATATATATATATATATATATATATATATATATAGAATATATATATATATATATAATATTATTATATATAATATATTATATACACGTACGCACGTATATATACACATATATACGCCTAAATATATATATTAATATATGTATATACACATACATTTATCTACCTATATATATATTTATCCGAAACTGCATCAATATAATAGTAAAATATTTATCCAAAGAATATCAATTCAGTGATAATAAAATTTATTAATCACCACCAATAATAAAATAATAAACTAAATAATTATTTATAAAACTAGTAATTACCATTTTAAATAAAATAAAATAATGAATAAAATATTTTTAAAATTTCGGGAAGGGGAGCTACAATCAGTGTTGGCATTATTGTTGGAGAACTATGATTCCAATCCTGACATTGACTTTAGCCTTGAGAAATGGCCTAGCGGTTAGGTGAGACGCCCCTGTTTCAAGAGTTAGCAATCGAAAGATTGATCTTGAGGATTGGTATGGATGGATAGAGTGCATCAAGAGTATAGAAATAC
Source organism: Iris pallida (assembly GCA_029216955.1). Classification (NCBI taxonomy): domain Eukaryota; kingdom Viridiplantae; phylum Streptophyta; class Magnoliopsida; order Asparagales; family Iridaceae; genus Iris; species Iris pallida. Next base: position 3,414,892 of record JANAVB010026200.1, read on the forward strand.
TCCTCACGAGATTCGGCTGACATGCATATATTTTAGGGACGCCTGAATATGTGCACAATGCGACTCGAGTGAGAATGACGAATTCTCTATCATGCGGCTTGGCTGAATGTATGTATTTTGGGGATGCCTGGAATATGTGCACGATCCAACCAAATGATACGTTGAATTCAAGTGAGACTCAAGGAATGGAAAAGGGTCGAGAATTTTAAAATCGTGTTAAAGGAAAGATTGATAATAGTACGAACGTGGCTCAGAATCGAAGAAACGCGTAGGCGGAGTGTGTACGAGAGTCCTTGGATCAAAGTGGTCCATAAATAAGTACTCAGTTAGTTTTAAGGACGAAACTTTTTCTGAGTGGTATATGATGTAGTGTCCCGTCCTGCTCAGTCAATCGGAGGAAGCAAAATGCCGACGGCGTTCGAACTTAGCCTCGCAACAGCTTGCTCGAAGACTCGCTCAGGTGGGGTAGTTTCAATGAACTTGCCTTGTCTTAGCCTTCACATAATAACTCGCATATTTTCAACTTACACAAGTTAGGCTTGATAATAAAGAGATGCATCCACATAGCTAAGGGAATAATCCCGACGGATCGGAATGTGTTAGAACATAGAAAATGGTCCCACGGTCTGCTTAGAAGTCTGCTCAGCGTACTTTCAAAATGACACTCGGTCCTTCGTCCCGTGGTTTGGGAGAAGGAATGGGCCTAAGTTGCCAAGTTGCCACAACGCTCGAATTAGCCTAAGTCATAGGTGTCGACCGCATGAATGCTTGATAAAGCATGTACTGTCCCGTCGTCCAAGGCTTGGAATAGCTTTCGCATGTCCCGTGGTTTAAGTCGTGGTGCACGGCTTGTGGCTTAAGTCTAGGCATCCAAGAACTTGGTTGTTAAAGTCGAATGCATGCACAACACGTTCTCTCGATGCAAGGCTTGGTGTAGCCTTTGCTCGTCAAGTCGTTGCCCGAATAAGTTAGACGAGAGTTGTGCTGGGCTATCGAAGTCATAGTAAGCACTATCCCATATTTCCTGCAGTTGCCAAATCACTTAGTCCCACGAGAACAAGACTCGTTATATAAAGTATATGACTCGAGCGATAGCGTCGCCTAGAGAACAAGGTCTGTCTAAGGCACGAGCCACGGTGGGTTTAGTGAAAAGTATGCCACAGATAAAGGAAGTCCATGCGACTGGTTGTCGTCGAGATCGGTCCCGCTACTTGGGAGTCTCGATAAGGAAAGTCACAAGATCGGTCCCGCTTCTTGGGAGTCTCGATAAGTCTCGATAAGAAAGCACGCAAGATCGGTCCCGCTACTTGGGAGTCTCGATAAGAAAAGTCACGAGATCGGTCCCGCTACTTGGGAGTCTCGATAAGGAAGTCCACGCGACTGGTTGTCGCCGAGATCGGTCCCGCTACTTGGGAGTCTTGATAGAAAGATGGGAAGCATGGTCATGATTAAGGACGGCCTTGATAAATCGAGTTTAGTCTTGCATGGTCATTGGACAACTTGCGCACAATGGTAAATTCCTCGAGCGATCCCGGGGCGCCGGGTTCGTGTTGGCTTAGGAGGAATTACATATATTGTACGGCCTTCATCGACGGTACGACTCGATTGAAGTGAACCATTATAATATAGGCTGCGGGTCATTCGGTGGGAGCTCGTACCTCGCCACGCGAATGGTCACCGTATACAAAAGATCCAGAATAGCATGACATTGCTAGTGACCACTCATATAGATGTGTTGGCAAGAGAGGCTATCCGCGTGTATGCCTTTGGATTGCGTCGAGTTCTAGCAAGTTACGTGTTGGGCTAACAAGTCAGCTTATAGCAAGCGCTAACCTTGAATCGGCACGGGTTAGGGAGTGCACGGTTGCAACACCATTCTAGAGCCTAAGTGTTGCTATAGCAAGGATACGTGCTGCGGCATGAATGGCTTCGTCTCGAGTTAAGTCAGGAAGGGCCGTAAGACAAGTTGATTAAGTCTGGTTGATACTTGGGAGGCACGACCTCGATTCTAAGCACGAGCAAGTGTATTGGCATGACCAGCACGAGTCATCCCCCTTGACATCATTGGCACGAGAATGGTCTAGAGCACACGAAATAAGTAAAAGTCTTGGCACAACCGAGTTTGCATAAGTTCTCCTCGGCGAGGCACTGCCTCGAATATATGGAAGTCACGAATAGGGTATCGTACGACCCTGTCGTTGCGTTACCAAGTATAGGCCAAGTCGTCTTGTTCCTAAAATTGATCCTAAGGCAAGATTAGAAAGACAATTGAAAGGGATTTAAGCTGCACAAAGTAAATGAACGTGTCGGTTTTGTATGGATGGGCGAGGAGCTCACTCCACCAGTACAGTTGAGTACTGACACCCACATAGTTTTCATGTGCATGCACAGGTAGAAGCTCGTGGCGTAGAACTCGCTTGGATGCATCGATGCATGGAGTTCCTTGCTGATTCGAAGCGAGCAGCTGCATGAAGTTAAGACTTATACGGGACATAATGTATGGACACCGTCATCCTGCAGAATCTGCACTCGTCGCCTTGAAGCATTGTATCGAGAGAGAGAGAGCAGAGTGACTTGTAAAATGAGAGAAAAGTGAGCTTGAGAGACTTGTAATCATGGCCTTGCGCCCTATTGTAATATTATTGTTCAATATCAATAAAGAGCACTTTTGAATAACTTGTATTTTGTCTCTAAATTTCTGTTGCATGTTCAATGTTTCTGCTTGGGACTTCTGCGCGACGACCCCGTCGCAGCCGCTGTAATCGGCTGTTATGAAACTGCCGCTGTAATCAGCCGCTGTAATCTGCTTGGGACTTCTAGTGTCCACATAGCGTGTCTAGTTTAGTATTTATTATCATTTTCAAAATTTAATTATTTTTATTATTTATAGAAAAGATAATTTGAATTTATTATGATAATTTAAACTTGGATTTATTTTTATTAACAGATAGTATAATTTATGTAAATTAGCTATATTTAAGTTGATATAGATTTATTTGGATTAAATTAGACCTTGTTTTAATTGATTGATTTAAACTAAAATAGTGATATCTAAGGGGATTTAAATGAATCCAAATCCTTATCCAACTAGGAGCACCACCTCCTATATAAGGAGAGGCTCCATATTCTCTTCTCCCATAATTTCTACCAAACCAATTCCACCACGTGAGTGCATCGTGTCCATATATCTCCCGTCCATAATCTTATTCCATATTTACATATACATCATCCCTTCGTGTCGACAACCCCGAAACGATACATCATAAAATCCTAAACCTAGTTTACTGCTCCGTCCCCGCTCGTGTCCCTTTTCTGCCTCCAACCTGCGATTGCAACCATCACCTTTCCGACCTTTTCCATCCCCAGCAACAGCCATAGCCGTGCCGCCGTACCATGGCCGCAGCCACCCCCACCAGCCCTCCATGGGTTCACCACCACCTCCTTCATGTCCAACCAGGCCAGCCTCGACGCACTGTCACCCCTCCATCTCTCCGTCTCTCCGATCTCCACCGAGCCATAACCTTCTTCCCAAGAAACCCCGCACCACCGACCAAACGGCCCTGGCCGAGCATCTAGCCGCCACCCTGCTGTTCCCTTCGACCGACTAACAAATCTAGCCCCCTCATCTTTCATCCAGATTTTTCAGCTGCCCTCACCCGCCATCCACCGCAGCAAACCACCATTAACCCAGTATCACCACCCAGCCAACCCCCATCATCACCGCTATCACCAGGCGCCGTCACCGACAACTCGCTGAAACCCCTCTATGTCCGCACGATAGACCCACTCGGCCATACCACCACCACCAATACACCGGTCATCACCAAAACTCGACCCACACCATGTAAACCACCACACCAGAATCAAAGAAAGAAGAAGAAGACGAAACTAACCCAATCTCTTGTCACGACCGGCAAGCCGCGACCGTGCGTCGGCAAGCCACGGCTTTTTCTCTTCCTCGGCCACAGTGCAATGCCTGATGGCCCAGATTGGCCCCCTTTCGAGCGTATTGCCACTACGAAGACTCTCCTCCGGCACCTCCACCGTCTTTCGTGGACGTCGAGACTCTAGATCTGCCACTGGCGTCATTCCCAACCACCGAGCTCGGCTCGACGGTACTGTACCGCCAGAACTAGACGCCACTGTACGTTCCTCCTCAGTCCAGGCCGCTTTCGGTCACCGTAGCGCGTGAGTCGACGAACCATGCGACGGTGCCTCCCATCAACACCAGCCAGCCTCAAAGGAATCCTTTCCTCCCTCTTCTTCTCCGTCTCCCTTTCTCTCGCGCTCACTCTCTCTCTCCCTCTTTTCTATGTTCCCACGCTTCTTCTTCTGCTGATTCATTTATTTTGTTCTTTTAAAATTTTCTTTGACTATTACACACTCTCGCCAAATGAGGAGGAGAACAATTTGCTATTTATTATTATGTTATTAAGTAGGTGTCAGTATTTGTATCCTTATTAGTACACTACTGTTATTAATAAGTACATTTGATTAGTATTAGTATGTTTCAACCCATATTTTTATATTAAATTATAACAATTAATTATTTACCACTAAATATTTTCACTAAGTAAATATATTTCTCTACAATATATATATATATATATATTTATATATAATATTATATATATATATTATATATTATATATATTATTATATAATATATAATAATATATATATATAATATTTTTACTTTGACAATTAAGGTTTATTGCCAAAAAAATTTTTTTTATAGAATTTAAACATATTAATATTTTGACTAAATATAAGTATAGTATGCTATCAAAATCATTAGCCTAAATCGGTTTTTCCATATTTTTATGTATTTATCAAATATTAGTTTTACCAATAAAAATATAGCTTCCATCTAAGGAGTATATTTCACAAATCTAGGGTTTTACCTAAAAGCAATCTTTATATATTTATCTCAAAGCTAGTTTTACCATAAAATATTTTATCAAGTATTATAAATAGTTATCTAAAAAATAGAATATATATTATTATTATCATTTTCTTTTGAATTTCTCATGACCATGACCAATCCCAATCTTTCTATTCCTTTGCCAATTCTATACTACCTTATGTCCACCCTAACTAATTTGACCATTCTGGACCCAATAAACTGTCCGTGCCACCATCAGAGGCTACCTTGTGTAGTTGTTACCCGAAGTCGCAGTTCGTGCCACATTGATCATTGTAGTACACCAAGCGTCCTACCAGGCAAGACACCTTGCCATTTGTTGTTTATTTATTTTAGCTCATATATCATGCATTATTCATTATTTTCTTTGTGCAAAATAAACTGGATACATGGCATAACTTGTTAGAACTTATTGTTCAGTTATATTTTCTACTATGTATTATTTTCATACACATTAAACCTAGATTTAAGGGACCACCTTGTGTGTTGCATTCATTGGCCTTGACACGTTGTATCACGAAGTTGTGTGTCGCATAGAACACGGACGTACGTGATTGGCTGGCCACCGGTACGTATAAGCCGTATGATAGGAATAACCGCTAATAGAGGTTGCATGCTTAGTTTGACTTAGTGGTTAATAGAGGTTTTGTGTTGTGGATACAACATAGTAGACATGGGCGGGGAGGACAATACCTTAGCATATAGGCTACTATGCACTTTTTTTGTGACCCGGATGCTCCGCTGGAGATACGGGTCGATGATCCATTGATTACTGACGGCCACTGACGTTCTACGGAACGTTATGCTCTTATTGATTGGGCCTCTGGTGCCCCAAGGGGGGACCATGCCGATCCTATTTTAGCCAGGGCCCATGCGTTGAAGGATGTTCTTAAAACTGCATTTCACTTAGATTGGCTAGACTACCCTTATCCGTTAGGTATGAGTACTTTTGGTTTGGGTACTGTATCTGACCGTGGCTTAGAACAATAACTTGTCGCAGATTAGTTTGCCACACCTTGTCCTTGTTTGGTTGTAGGTGTGGCTTACTACTCCGATGAGAAGGTATTGAACCTTGTTGGGATCCGGATACCATATTAGATTCATAGCATGGAAAGATACGTCATCGTGAAGTAGTTTACCATCTCCTGTCCTTGTTTGGTTGGGAGGATGGTACGCTAGTTCAATGGTGTGTAAGGACCATGTATAATTCAATTGACTTATTTATTTGAGCAATTTATATTTAGTTATATTGGCATGATATTATGTGTCTTGTTACGTCCCTCTGAGGACCTGATTATCTTCTCAGGTGTGTGTTCATGTCTTCCGCAGGTATTCTAGCCGAGGTTGTGGTCTTCTCCATTTATTCGAAGATGATGTGTCTTGGATCTATACTGCTACCTTATTTTTTTTGTATATCATGTACCTCTTCCTTTTATTTTGTTGGTAGTAGATGTGTCTCCACCCAACATATTGTATCAAGACAATCATTATCATTATATGATATCTTATATTCATTATTTTGTGTGGATGAGATTAGTCATGGTTCTACTGCATTTTACAGCTTACGTATTTATTATACGACTGGCATATCTACGTTTCTAGTCCTACGTATTTTGGGACTGGGGCGTTACATATTTTTGTGGTAGCCCATGCAGGTCGAGATAAATTGTTTGGTTACTTTACCGTACCACGCAAGCCTGCGAATAGGATTAAAAGTCTAAGATCTCATCCACATACTTGATCTCTTTCTTCGATTCCATATTCGAACTACCGTTCGACTCATCGATTGCATCTTGCTTGATTCCTTCTATCATAATTCTTATCTTCCTTCGTACTTGCTAGAGGTTAGACATGTGATCCCTACTAGATAGACATGTTCCAATTGTTCCAAAATACCATAAGTTTAATTCTTTTAAGTAGGGTAGAATGCGTTATGACCTAGTAATCCTTTTGTCCTTATGACCTATATTAGCAAGTTCACTTAGGTTCTAAAATTTAGAGGATCCTAACCCATCTAGCCAACCAAGGACTTGGACAAGAAGACTATAGGCTGTATAGAGACCAACACAGGATATGACTTAGAATCGTAAGGAGTTTAAACTAATTATGCTTCCTTTCAATCTTAATCTCATATGTCTATGTTTTTACCATCTTGACTAATGTTGCTACAATAAAATAGTTTTGCAGCTTGTCCATTATTCGAGCTTGTTCATGACATATGCTATTGAGCGTCACTAACATATTGTCTAATCGGAACCGGTGCATAATGGTCTGATCAACCTAGTGCACTTTGGTTCGCTTATCTATTATTCTATGTGGATGGAACATAATTAAACTTGGCCTTTAGAATCCCATCTACGACTGCCTTGACAATTCTTTTGAAATTATTCGGTCATCTTTGAACCACGTTTCGTATTCGATAATATCGTCTTTGAACTCCTTATTGCTTTCGCCTTCACCTATTTTAGAAGGACAAAGGCGTTGTACTAGAACTCTAGCCTTCCTATCGATTATGACCATTATCATTCGATGTTGCTATATCTTCATCCTAAACTACTCGCCCTTTTTTCGGCCCTATATTTACTATCATGACCTCCTAATCGCTTAATTTAGGAGTAAATCTAATTCCTTCTCTTAATCGTGCCCTCAACCTACTCTCAAGAAATCATATCTTCTAGGTCTCTAATTTATTTTTCTTGAACCCATACTATTCTTTATTGCACGTTATCTTGATCATTTTCTTTCTTGCGTTAATCCATGATTATCTTCGCCGTTATTGAAATTACGACTCTAATGCATGTTGCGTAAACGTCATTTCTTTGCCTCGCCGGATAATTTGTGCTGTCTTATCGATATACCCTTGTACCTTCTCACCCCCTATTTATTCTTAATTTCGAGGACGAAATTCTTATAAGTTGGGTAGGATGTAAACTTCCTAAATTTTTACTATGATTTTTTTATTTTAAATTTGGTACTAATCTTTTATTTTTGAATTTGCTCGTCGAGTGCGAATATGTGCGAGGGTACATATTTTTAGAAAAATGTTTTGATTATAGATTTTTATAGTTTCAAAATAATATATAGTAATTACTCTTATTTACTTAAAGTTGTGAAAAGCGTAGTATCGAGATTGCAAAAATATTATTTAATTTAATTATTATAAAAAGATGAATTTTTTTATTGGCGATTCAGAAAACTATGTTTCATAAAAATACCTTCTTCTCATACAAATACGTAAGATGTAATCTATGTATAAATTAATTTTTGAAATATTTTTTATTTATTTTAATTTACTAAAAAGGTATTTCGAATAGTTTTGTATTTATTATCATTTTCAAAATTTAATTATTTTTATTATTTATAGAAAAGATAATTTGAATTTATTATGATAATTTAAACTTGGATTTATTTTTAATTGATAGTATAATTTATGTGAATTAGCTATATTTAATTGATATAGATTTATTTGGATTTAAATTAGATTGTTTTAATTGATTGATTTAAACTAAAATAGTGATATATCTAAGGGGATTTAAATGAATCCAAATCCTTATCCAACTAGGAGCACCACCTCCTATATAAGGAGAGGCTCCATATTCTCTTCTCCATATTTCTACCAAACCAACTCCACCACGTGAGTGATCGTGTACACGTCCTCTCCGTCCATAATCTTATTCCATATTTACAATACATCATTCCTTCGTGTCGACAACCCGACACGATACATCATAAATCCTAAACCTAGTTTACTGCTCCGTCCCCGCTCGTGTCCCCTTCCTGCTTCCAATCTGCGATTGCAACATCACCTTCCCGACCTTTGCCATCCCCAGCAACAGCCATAGCCGCGCTGCCGTACCATGGCGCAGCACCCCCACCAGCCCTCCATGGTTCCACCACCACCTCCTTCGTATCCAACCAGGAGCCTCGACGCACCGTACAGCGCTGCCATCTCTCCGTCTCCGACCTCCACCGAGCCATAACCTTCTCCCAAGAAATTGTATCACCACCGACCAAACGGCCCTGGTCGAGCATCTAGCCGCCACCCGCTGTTCTCTTCGACTCCGACTAACAAATCTAGCCCCCTCCTCTCTCCAGATTTTTGGCTGCCCTCACCCGGCCATCCACCACAACAAACCACCCACTAACCCAGCATCACACCCAGCCAACACCCCATCATCACCGCCATCACCAGGCGCCGTCACCGGCAACTCGCCGAAACCCCTCTATGTCCGCACGGTAGCACCAACTCGGCCACTCTGGCCATACCACCACCACCAACACACCGGTCATCACCAAAACCTGACCCACACCATGTAAACCACCACACCAGAATCAAAGGAAGAAGAAGAAGACGAACAACCCAATCTCTTTACGCGACCGGCGAGCCGCGACGCGCACCGGTAAGCACAGCTTCCTTATCTTCCTTGGCTACAGTGCAATGCACCGATGGCCCAGATCTGGCCCCCTTTCGAGCGCGTCGCCACTACAGAGACTCTCCTCCGACGCCTCCACCATCTTTTATGGACGCCGAGACTCTAGATTTGCCGAGGCGTCGTTCCCAGCCACCGAGCTCGGCTCGACGACGCTGTACCGCCAGAACTAGACGCGCTGTGCGTTCCTCCTCAGTCCAAGCCGCTCCGGTCACGTAGCGCGTGAGTCGACGAACATACGACGGCGCCTCCCCAATCACCAGCCAGCCTCAAGGGAATCCCTTTCTCCCTCTTCTTCTTCGTCTCCTTTCTCTCGTGCTTACTCTCTCTCTCCCTCTTTCCTATGTTCCCACGCTTCTTCTTCTGCTGATTCATTCATTTTTGTTCTTTTTAAAAATTTCTTTGACTACACACTTTCGCCAAACGAGAAGGAGAGAACAAATATGATATTATGATTAAGTAGGTGTCAGTATTTGATCCTATTAGGTACACTACCGTTATAAAGTTACATTAGTAGTGTTTAGTATGTTTCAAACCCATATTTATATTAAATGTAACAATTAATTATTACACTAAATATTTTCACTAAGTAAATATTAGTTTCTCTACAATATAATATATATAGATAGATATATATAGATATATATAGAGATATATATATATTATATATATATATTATAATAATAGATATATAATAATATATAATATATTAAAATATAAATATATATATATATAAATATATATAATATATATATAGTTTTTTTTAAAAAAAAAAAATTATATATATATATATATATATAATAATATAATATATATATATATATATATATAGATATATATATATAATATATATATATATATATTATATAGATATATATATATATCATACATACATATATATATATATAAATTTTTACTTTGACAATTAAGGGATCTTGCCAAAAATAATTTTTTTTATAGAATTTAAACATATTATTCTAAAAATATTTTGACTAAATATAAGTATAGTATGCTATCAAAATCATATTTATCATTACAAAACATAGAATTTTAGCCTAAATCGGTTTTTCCATTTTTATGTATTTATCAAATATTAGTTTTACCAATAAAAACATAGCTTCCATCTAAGGAGTATATTTCACTAATCTAGGGTTTTACCTAAAAGTAATCTTTACATATTTATCTCAAAGCTAGTTTTACCAAAATATTTTATCAAGTATATAAATAGTTATCTAAAAATAGAATATATATTATTATCATTTCTTTTGAATTTCCTCATGACCATGACCAATCCCAATCTTTCTATTTTTTGCCAATTCTATCTACCTTATATCCACCCTAACTAATTGACCCTTCTAGACCCAATGAAACTGTCTGTACCACCATCAGAGGCCACCTTGTGTAGTTGTTATCCAAAGTCGTAGTTCGTGCCACATTGATCATTGCAGTACACCAGGTGTCCTACCAGGCAAGTCACCTTGCCATTTGCTGCTTATTTATTTAGCTCATATATCATGCATTATTATTATTTTTATGCAGAATAAACTGTGATACATGGCATAACTTGTTAGAACTTACTGTTCAGTTATATTTTCTGCTATGTATTATTTTTTTACGCATTAACCTAGATTTAAGGGACCACCTTGTGTGTTGCATTCATTGGTCTTGACACGTTGTACCACGAAGTTGTGTGTCGCATGTAGAACACGGACGTACATGATTGGCTGGCCACCGGTACGTATAAACCGTGCGATAGAAATAACCGCTAATAGAGGTTGCATGCTTAGTTTGACTTAGCGGTTAATAGAGGTTTTGTGTTGTGGATACAACATAGTAGGCATTAGGCGGAAAGGATAATACCTTAGCGTGTGGGCTACTATGCACTTTTCCTTATGACCCGGATGCTCCGCTGGAGAAACGGGGTTGATGACCCTTGATTACTGACGGCCACTGGCGTTCTGCGGAACGTTATGCTTATTGATTGGGCCTCTGGTGCCCCAAGGGGGGACCATGTTGATCCCATTTTAGCCAGGGCCCATGCGTTGGAGGATGTTCTTAAAACTGCATTTCACTTAGATTGGCTAGACTACCCTTATCCGTTAGGTATGAGTACTTTTGGTTTGGGTACTTGTATCTGACCGTGGCTTGGAACAATAACTTGTCGCGGATTAGTTCGCCACACCTTGTCCTTGTTTGGTTGTAGGTGTGGCTTACTACCGATGAGAAGATATTGAACCTTTTTGGGGTCCGGATACCATATTGGATTCATAGCCTGGAAAGATACGTCATCGTGAAGTAGTTTACCATCTCTTGTCCTGTTTGGGGGGGAATGGTACGCTAGTTCAATGGTGTGTATTGGACCATGTTATAATTCAATTGACTTATTTATTTGAGCAATTTATATTCAGTTATATTGGCATGATATTATGTGTCTTGTTACGTCCCTCTGAGGACATGGTTATCTCCCCATGTGTGTGTTCATGTCTTCCGCATTCTAGCCGAGGTCGTGGTCTTCTCCATTATTCGAAGATGATGTGTCTTGGATCTATCCTGCTACCTTCATCATTTCTTTTGTATATCATGTACCTCTTCTTTTATTTTGTTGGTAGTGGATGTGTCTCCACCAATATTGTATCAAGACAATTCATTATCATTATATGATATCTTATATTTATTTATTTTGTGTGGATGAGATTAGTCATGGTTCTATTGTATTTTACAGCTTATGTATATTTATTATACGGCTGGCATGTCTATATTTCTAGTCCTACGTATTTTGGGACTGGGGCATTACAATGGCCCCCACCTCCACACCAAATTTGGTGGGTCCACGTAGCCTGTGCATTGAGCACGAAGCTCGTGGCAGCAGGACAATGCACGCAGTATCGTGTGACGTCCCGTATCCTGATTTCGATACGAAAAATGTGTCAAAATTGACTCAGTCAAAGGGATACATGATCTACACATCAACGTAAACAAATCTATGTAATTAGTTTTACAAAATATGAATATTAAATTCTAAGTGGTATTTCACCAAATACTTTATACTACACTTCGATACGCCTCCGATACGCATATCAAATGGACATAAAATCCTACCAAACTTGGTCTACAGGTGTATGATACCTAGGCATGCATTTTGAAGAGAAATCAGAACTTTAATAGGTTTAGAAGCCATTACCTATTGAGAGTTAGAATCTCATTGAAAATATCTAGAAATGAGATCCTTCACCAACTTGATATGGTCCAAGAGCCTTCAATCCTTGCTAGCTAGCCTCTATTGACCTCCTACATTAGGGGAGTGTTTTGCAAAAGATTAGGCTCAATTTGGAGTTAATTTGAAAGAGAGAGGGTATTTGGGGAAGAACTCAATTTAGGGTTTATGGATGTAATGAAAAGAGGCAATGTTGTGCTAACATGTGCTTATATAGGGGAGGGGACCCTTTGATGGCAGCCAAGGGGTTATCTAGGGTTTGGATAGATATTTAGGTAATGGGTTGGCTTGTAAAATATCTTAGGCTCAACAAATATCTTCTTAGCCAAATATCTAGATATTTCTAACTTAGCCATTAAGTTATAATCCTCTAACTTAGTCTCTAGGATCATGACTAACATCTAGGTTAGGGAAAAACTAGGTCAAGGTTCAACACAAAGATGAACACAATATTAATTATCAAAAATTCAAATTAAATCCAATAAATCACAAATGACCAAAATGCCCTTAGGCTAAAAATGTGGTAGTGACAAATCTACCCTCTTAAAATAATTTCGTCCTCGAAATTAAAGGCAAAACTAAATTGATGAGAATGATAGAAAATTATACCTCAAGGTCCAAAAAGATAAGGGTATCGCTCGCGCATCTCATCCTCCCTCACCCAGGTAGGCTATCCTGGAGAATGATGCCTCCATGTGACACGAACCAAGGGTATCATCTGGTTCCTCAGTACCTTCTCTCGTTGATCCAGAATCTGTTCTGGATAGCTAAGAGTGAAGAACAAGTAGGCAACTCTAGAGGGGGGGGGGGTGAATAGAATTTATGACAAAATATCCAATTAAAAATTAAACTCTTTCACCAACAGTAAATAATCAGAGTAGATACGGAAATTATATAAAGAGCGAGAAAGCATACGCAAACACAGCCGATTTTAACCTGGTTTCCCTCGTGGAGGACTAGTCCAGGCCTGAGAACTCTAGCTCAGGATTAAATCTACTATTTATGAAATAGTAGTTACACCCTGTGCCTTTTCTTTAGAAGAGCACGTCAACTTCTTACAGAGATCGCAGTGGCGATGCTTGGAATTTTCCAAGCGACTTTTGAACTCTTGCACAAACTCCTAACTGAAAAGCACTGAGCACTTTGAGGCTTAGGGAGCTTGTGGCTAGTAGATGAGAAGGGTAAGGCTTGTATAAGGCTTTAGAGAGAAGAGAATAGAAGATTGGATGATTGAAAAAGTGAGAATTCAAGGCCTATTTATAGGGTTCTGGATAGGCAGAATTCGGCCAGAATTCTGGGTCAAGAATTTAAATTTTTGATCGTTGGACAACTAGCACAGCAAACCCTAAAAATTAGGGTCCTAGATTTTAGGGGACAGAGTTCGGCCCGAACTCTGTGTGGAGGCAGAGTTCGGCCCGAACTCTGTCTCCAGAAGACAGAATTGGTCCAGTAGTTTGTATGGGCTAGTTTGGTTTAGTAGATCTTTTGGTTTGTGGTATAGGTATAGGTAAAGGCCCAAATTGCTCAGTGCAACTCAGTTTACATTTTCTCGACTCAAGAAAAGTGTAAAATACAGACTCGAAATATAGTACGCTGCAGGTACGAGCCGTAGTCTATCTTGTACTGAGTTCAGTCTTGATGTGTCATATTGAATTATGACAAGTATCATATTGTCAATTTTATCAATATTTGGTTGACTGTGATTTTGTGTCAACAATCTCCCCCATATTGATAATTGACAAAATAATATTTGTATATTCAATGTTCATACTTGGACACATTTAAAAAGCAGTAGCTCTCCGTAATTAGTGCAGAACTAGCAATAGCCCCCGTAAACATTGCTTCGATGTAATGTCCTGATAAATACAAGCTTTCCCAAAACAGAGATACATAATACAATATAATATGATATGATAATGTGAATATCAAATAATTCCCCTCTTTGTCATTTATCAAACACAAATAACCAGAGAATTTATAAATAGAAATAACTGGCAAGCACACCAAAATACTAATAAACTGTATCAAGTGTCTCAAGAGTCATAGAACATAACGAAGTCTAATACATAAAGATCAACTACATAAACTAGAAATCCATAATACATAAAACGAAAACATAAGATCCTCAGCAGCAACAGCAAGTAGGAGACCACATCCACACGGAGCTCGTGAAGGTCCAGCGTCGTCAGATGGATCAGTGAATGAACGACGAGGATCCACGAAAGCCGCATCCAGATAGCGTATAACCCAAGGGTCATCGATACGGTATCCGTCGCAAGCAGGGTCCCACTCCATAGGGAGAGGCATGGAAGGATGACGAGACATAGAGTACCAAATGTCATGCATTGAGTTGCTAATGGCACTCATCTGCAATGTAGTACGGTAGTCAAGCTGGGTCCAACGATCATCCTCTAATACGAATCGATCGCGGAGCATAGTCTGAATCGACTCAAGAGTAGCAGAAAGAGGGGGCACATCCTGTCCAAGAGCAGGTGCGTCAGCCTGAGCATCGGAGTGCTCGGACTCGGCAGGAGAACCGACAGCTGCGCGAAGCCGCCGTACCTTAGATAGGAAGGCAGGGGCATGAAGGAACTGACACTCATCAAGGGGGACATAAAAAGCACGAAAAATTATAGAAAGATAGAGAGCATAGACCAATGACCTTGGCTCTTCCTAGCATTAATCATCCAGTCCATCATGGTAAGTGAAAGATTGAATGGGACATGAAAGTGTAGGTGATACATAGCAGAAATCTTAAAATATATAACCTCATCAGTTGATCCCGCTTTGGGTAGAATTGTGTTTTGAGAAGTTTAGAAGGTGGCAATGGAGGAGAGAGAGAGAAAGAACCCGGTTATAATATTGGGGTTCGAATGGTCGGAAGGAATATGGACCATTGGATCAATTTTAGATCAGCGGCTGAGCCCGCATGCAGTTCTGGAATGGTCAGACCGAATTCGGCTCGAACTCTGTTTTAGGCAGAGTTCGGCCCGAATTCTGGGTTCTGTCGCCAGAATAGAACTCAGACTAAAATGAGTTTGAAACTAATGATAGATAAGTAAGAATAAAGTAATAAATATGCCAGTATAAGAAATGCAAGTAGAGAATTGGCAGAGAGTGACAACTGAATCAAGAGAATAAAATTGAAGTTCGAAAATTTGAATTAAGTATGTGATAAATGAAAGTAAACCATGTAATAAACAAGGAGTTATGACCCAATCATTACGGTGAAACTGCCATGGGGTAGCTGCAGGTGCCGGATCCCAGCTAGCGGTAGTCCTGAGGACTAGTGCACCGTGTCGCTTAGGCTTTTACGCCTTGTTGTCAGAAGGACCCTTTCGACTTGTACCCATAACAGATTCATCATAAAGAACCAAGACATAATCGATATTTACGCATATCACTTTAATGAATAATAGCTTCATCCAAAATTCCTAGTTCACGACACAAAAAGTTGAAATGCTCTTCGGATAGTAGTTTAGTAAAAAAAATATGCTAGCTGATGATCAGTGTCAATAAATTCTAAGTTTATAGTACCATTTAGCTGGTGATCACGTAAAAAGTGGTGACGAATTTCAATGTGTTTCGTGCGTGAGTGACATATAGGGTTCTTAGTGAGGTTTATAGCACTAGTGTTATCACAGAATATAGGAATATGCATAAAAGAAAGATTGTAGTCTTCAAGGGTTTGCTTCATCCACAGAATTTGTGTACAACAACGATCAGTTGCGATATATTCAGCTTCTATTGTGGTTAGTACGACAGAATTCTGCTTCTTGCTAAACCAAGAGACTAGAGCATTGCCTAATAAATGACACGTGTACTTGTACTTTTACGGTCGACTTTACATCCTGCGAAATCAGCATCCGAATAACCAATAAGGTCAAAGGATGTGAATTTGGGATACCATAAGCCCACTGTAATAATACCCTTAAGGTATCGAAAGATACGCTTAATGGCGGACATGTGTGATTCCTTAGGACTAGCTTGATATCGAGCACACAGCCAAACACTAAACATGATATCGGGACGACTAGCAGTTAATAAAGTAAACTACCAATTATACCTCGATACTTACATTGATCAACCGGTTTGCCGCTTTCATCAGGTTCCAGCTTGGTCGAAGTAGCCATAGGAGTGCTGATTGGTTTGACATTGTCAAGATCAAATTTCTTCAGTATATCCTTTGTATATTTTGACTGACTGATGAAAGTTCCTTGCGAAGTTTGTTTGACTTGCAATCTAAGGAAGTAGGTGAGCTCCCCCATCATGCTCATCTCAAATTCGTTCTGCATACACTTAGCGAAATCTTGGCAAAGATTTTTATTAGTAGAACCGAATATGATATCATCTACATAAATTTGTACTAAGAGAATAGTGTTTTGAAAACTTTTGATAAACAGTGTGGTGTCAATTTTCCCTTTTGAAAAGCCTTTATCTAGCAAAAAATTACTTAGGCATTCATACCAAGCTCTAGGGGCTTGTTTGAGGCCATATAGCGCTTTCTTGAGTTTGAAAACGTGGTCAGAAAATTTGTGATTTTCAAAACCAGGGGTTGTTTTACAAAAATTTCCTCCTTAATAAATCCATTCAGAAAAGTACTTTTAACATCCATTTGAAACAATTTAAAATTTTGAAAGTTAGCAAATGCACAAAGCATTCGAATGGATTCCACTCTTGCAACAGGAGCATATGTCTCATCGTAGTCGATACCTTCCTCTTGGTTGTATCCTTGAGCTACTAGACGAGCTTTGTTGCGTGTAACTAAACCATCTTCATTTACTTTGTTGCAAAAGACCCATTTCGTACCAATAATCGAATGATTAGCTGGCCTAGGAACAAGTTTCCACACCTGGCTTCTCTCGAATTGGTTGAGTTCTTCTTGTATGGCAGAAATCCAAAACTCATCATTAAAAGCTTCTAAAACAGTTTTAGGCTCAATTTGTGAAATGAAGGCAGTGCTAGCAATGGAGTCTCTTAACGATGATCGAGTACTTACGCTACGTGAAACCACACCTATTACCAAGTTTTCTGGATGTGACGGCTTGAAAGAGAATTTCTTTGGCAAGCCCTCCAGAGAATTGGTTTTAGTGGTGGTATTCATCGGCGTAGAAGTTGATGGCTCAACATCATCGTCGAGAGTAGCTGCTGCACTGTTATCCTCATCAAAAGTCACATTGGTAGACTCTTCCATAATCAATGAGCGTTTGTTAAACACTCTATATCCCTTGCTCTTGGACGCATAGCCAAGGAAAATACCATCGTCAGCTTTGGCATCAAATTTGCCTAAGTTGTCTTTGGTGTTAAGGATAAAATATCGACAACCAAAAACTTTAAAATATGAAACATTTGGAGTTCTACTAAACCAAAGCTCATAGGGTGTTTTCTTCGTAATAGGTCGAATGAGCACCCTATTTAAAATATGGCACGCTGTACTGACAGTTTCAGCCCAAAAATATTTCGGAAGTGAAAATTTATTCAACATAACTCTATCCATATCGCCAAGAGTCCTATTCTTCCGCTCCACAACACCATTTTGTTGAGGAGTTCTAGGACAAGAAAACTCATGATCAAAACCATTTAAATCACAGAACTTTTCAAAATCAGTATTTTCGAATTCGCCTCCATGATCACTTCGGATTCGAGTAATCATGTAGCCTTTTTCGTTTTGAACATTTTTAGCAAAAATTTTGAAAACAGAAATGGCATCACTTTTATTTGTAAGGAAGAAAACCTAAGTGAATCTAGAAAAATCATCTAAAGTTTTCTACCAAGACTGGCTACTCTACTAGGACCAAATAAGTCCATATGAAGTAATTACAAGGGTCTAGTAGTACTGACAGTATTTATGGAATGAAATGAGGATTTGGTTGTCTTATTTAACTCACATTCGGCACAATCCGTGTCCTTTTTGAATGTGATGTCGGGCAAGTCTCTTACTAGCTTATTAGTCGATAGCCTGAATATAGTATCCATGTTGGTATGACCAAGACGCTGGTGCCATAATAATCTCTCATCCTTGTGGGCGTAGAGGCATCTCCCTGAACCTTCCCTCTTCATCGATAGTGATGTGAAAAGATCTGCGTCTTCCGTCATATGTCACGAGCATCCACTATCGAGAATCTACTTACTTTCAGTTGAGGAGGGAAGGTCCACCTACATCAAGAGTAGATGTGACCTTTGGTACCCAAGTTCTTGTGGGTCCTGAAATGTTAGTTTTTGGCACCCATGCATATAGATTTATATCTACTAATCTCCTAATTCTACATTGTGGTGAAATGTGTCCATGTAATCCACAATATGTACAGGTAGCATGCCTATTTGTATTGGAAGCATGTTGATGATATCTATATGTAACATGGTGAGAGTGGTGTGAAGCAGCAAGATAGGGACTATACATGGTAGCAGAATGATGGTTATGTCTATATGCAGCATGGTGATGGTTATATCTATGTGTAGCATGATGATTTTGTGTAGCAGTAGAATAATAGTTATGAGAATAATTTCTACGTGCATGTGCTGTATGGAAGTGCGTGTACATGTAGGCATGTTTGCGTGCTACAGGTGGATAATGTGTTTGACTATTTTGAGTGGTCTTGTGCTTTGTGTGTGTCTTATGTGATTGGGTTTAAGATTGAGCAACCTGTTTTTCCAATCTAATCTCTAATTTCTTAGAGGCAGCATGCAGTTCATTACACTTAGCATTCAAACCATCGATTTTAGACAATAGAGATCTTGTGTCTCTTCTTTTCTTCAGCAAGCTCAGTGTTGAGTGCTGTGATCTCATGTGTTTGCTTTTCAATATGTGTTTCGGCATCATGTAGGCTTAACTTAAGCTTAGATACCTCATTAGTATCTTCCGTGGGTGGAGTGTCTCTAACATTATCAAGCAAAGAAGAGAGTTTTTGAATCTCGACTTCATAGCTTTTGATCTTCTCCTTGGCATGTATTTACTAATGACTTTCTTATGGTCATTTAGTAAATCATTGAATGCATCGCTAAGTTCATCAAAAGTGAAGTCATCGAGAGTATCGCTAGTTACCTTATCGGATGTTGCCATTAGGCATACATTGGCGGTGTCTTGAGGGGAGTCCTTTTCATCCTCGGAGTCACTAGCTTCGCTTTCATGCCAAATGCTTGTGTTGGCATATTTTCTTGAGGAAGACTTCTTATAGGGCTTCTCATATCGGTTGCTTTTCTTTGCGAATGGACAGTCTTTTCGGACGTATCCAGTCTTCTTGCAGCTGTAGCATGTTGGCTCTTCTTCGTCATCTTCTTGTTGTTCCTTCTTTCTTCGATTGAAGCGAAAGAACTTCTTGAAGTTGCGGACAAGGAGAGCTTGATCATCATCTTCTGAATTGTCGTCATCAGTCTCTTCAGGATCTGCCCTTCGACGATGAGCTTTAAGGGCAATCTCTTTGCCTTTGGAGCAGGCTCTTCAAAGTCTTTGAGGTCAAGCTCGTGAGTCATCAGCTTTTCCATCAAAGTCTCCATACACATTGTGGTGAGATCATTGCCTTCTATGAAAGATGTTACCTTAGGGTTCCAAATTTTTGGTAGCCCTTTAAGTAACTTGCGAATCTTCTCGTGATTTGTATATTGTTTGCCGAGAGATGACAAGGGGTTGATGACGTCGAGGAATCTTGTAAACATTTGTGTGATTGTCTCATTAGGTTTCATCTTGAACGCCTCATATTCTTGAGTGAGACGACTTATTTTCGACTCCTTGATCTGGGTGGTTTCTTCATGCGTCACTTCTAGAAATCTCCATACTTCGTGAGAGGTGGTGCATGTTGAGACCCTGTTAAACTTATTCCTGTCTATTGCACAAAATAAAGCATTAATAGCTCTCGCGTCTAGACTCGCCTGTTTCTTTTCCTCGTCAGAATATTTGTCATGGGGTTTCTCAACGAGATCACCATTGACAACTATCCTGGCGGACTTTTTGTAACCATCGGTAACAATGGTCTACAGGTCGAAGTCTAGCGACTTGAGATAAAAACTCATCCTTATTTTCCAATAGGTGTAGTTTGTTCCATCAAATAGGGAAGGCCTATGAGTGGACTGCCCTTCACCGTGATTGGAAAACATGGGTTGTGTGGTTGCCATGGATTAGCTCTAGGATGTTAGTCCTTGTTGAGAGAACAGAGCTCTGATACCAATTGAAGAACAAGTAGGCAACTCTAGAGGGGGGTGAATAGAGTTTATGACAATAATATCCAATTAAAAATTAAACTCTTTCACCAACAGTAAATAATCAGAGTAGATGCAGAAATTATGAAGAGCGAGAAAGCATACGCAAACACAGCCAATTTTAACCTGGTTTTCCTCATGGAGGACTAGTCCAGGCCTGAGAACTCTAGCTCAGGATTAAATCCACTATTTGTAAAATAGTAGTTATACCCGGTGCCTTTTCTTCAGAAGAGCACGTCAACTTCTTACAGAGATCGCAGTGGCGATGCTTAGAATTTTCCAAGCGACTTTTAAACTCTTTCACAAACTCCTAACTGAAAAGCACTGAGCACTTTGAGGCTTAGGAAGCTTGTGGCTAGTAGATGAGAAGGGTAAGGCTTGTATAAGGCTTTAGAGAGTAGAGAATAGAAGATTGGATGATTGAAAGATTGAAAAAGTGAGAATTCAAGGCCTATTTATAGGGTTCTGGATAGACAAAATTCGGCCAGAATTCTGGGTCAAGAATTCAAATTTTTGGCCGTTGGACAACTAGCATACAGCAAACCCTAAAAATTAGGGTCCTGGATTTTAGGGGACAGAGTTCGACCCGAACTCTGTGTGGAGACAGAGTTCGGCCCGAACTCTGTCTCCAGAAGACAGAATTGGTCCAGTGGTCTGTATGGGCTAGTTTGGTTTGGTGGAGCTTTTGGTTTGTGGTATAGGTATAGGTAAAGGCCCAAATTGCTCAGTGCAACTCAGTTTATATTTATCTAGACTCAAGAAAAGTGTAAAATACAGACTCGAAACATAGTACGATGTAGGTACAAGCCATAGTCCGTCTTGTACTGAGTTCAGTCTTGATGTGTCATATTGAATTATGACAAGTATTATATTGTCAATTTTATCAATATTTGGTTGACTGTGATTTTGTGTCAACAAAGAGTAGGTCCCACCTCGATCCCGGAATGATCGAGTACATGGCTACGGTCTGCCACATACCGTCTCAATTGCGATACGTAAAATACGTTGTAGACTTCCTCTAATACAGGTGGCAAATCTAGCCTGTATGACACATCACCGACTCTTCCGCTGATAACGAAAGGTCCGATGAAGCGCGGTCTAAGCTTCCTACCTCCACCAAAGCGTATAGCACCACGTGTCGGAGATATCCACAAGAATACCAGATCTCTAACCTATAACAAACAAGGTCTCAAATTAACTATAATAATCAAACATGATAAAATAAAATCATAAAATCAAACCAATCCTAATCCTAATCCTATCTCTAAGTTGTACCGCAAACTCCAAAAGTTTGCGGTGGCTATCGGTCCAATGCCGATGTCTGTCCTATGCCACACGAAGTCGATCCCTGATGAGCTTCACCTTTCGGCTTTGTCCACAACCATCTCAGGTCCCAATAAAGCTCGCTCTCTAACGTATCCCAAGACAAGGGAGTACGACATCTGTGTCCGTACAACGCCTCAAATGGTGACATCTCAATACTGGCCTGGAAGTTGTTGTTGTATGCAAACTCCACCAAGTACAAATAATCCTCCCAAGAACCTCCAAAGTCCATGACACAAGTCCGTAGCATGTCCTCGAGAGTCTGAATAGTCCTCTCTGACTGTCCGTCCGTGAGGGTGGTATGCAGTACTAAACTTGAGCTGAGTGCCCAAACTAATCTGCAGACTTCGCCAGAAATGGAAAGTAAAGCGACTATCACGATCCGAGACAATACTCACCGAAACTCCATAAAGTCTGACAATCTGACGTACGTACATATCTGCTAGGCTCTCCGTAGACAAACCCACTTTGAATGGCAAGAAGTAGGCTGATTTGGTCAACATGTCTACGATGACCCAAATCGCATCTTTTCCTTCTGGTATATGCGACAATCCTGAAACGAAGTCCATCGTAATATACTTCTACTTCCATTCCGGAATAGACAATGACTGTAACAGTCCTCCTGGCCTCTGCCTCTCTGCCTTTATCTGCTGCCAGACTAAACATCTGGCTATGAAGTGTGCTACCTCCGCTTCATCCCATACCACCATACATGCTCCTTCAGATCCCTATACATCTTGTTGGCACCCGGATGCATAGAGTACTGAAAACGGTAGGCCTCTGCATAACCTGCTCCCGAAGGTCTCCACTGGGCACACACAGTCTGGAACTGTGCCTCAATAAGCCATCCTCTGTAATGACGAACTCCTCAACAAGTCCTACTCAAACCTGCTCTCGGATACACCGCAGAGCAACATCGTCAAACTGAGTTGACTTGATCCTCTCTATCAAGTTTGACTGAATCTGCAGACCCCACATCTGCATCTCAACTTTCGACACTATCACCTCGATCTCCAGGCTCTCTAGATCTGCTAACAAGTGACGATCTACCGTCAAACACATGGCTACTAGATATCTGCTCAAAGCGTCGGCAACCACATTGGTCTTTCCTAGATGATACTGCAATGAAATGTCAAAGTCCTTCATCAACGCCAACCATCTCCGCTGCCTCAAGTTGAGCTCTTTTTTTGTAAACACATACTTCAAGCTCTTATGGTATGGAAAGATCTCCACTCGCTCTCCGTATAAATAGTATTTCTACAACTTCAGAGCAAAGATAACTGCTGCTAACTCCAAGTCATGGGTAGGGTAGTCCTTTTCACGCGGACGTAACTGCCAGGAAGCATAGGCAATTACCTTCCCATGTTGCTGCAAGACACAATCCAAACCCTTCCTTGAGGCGCCATTGTAGATAGTGAACCTGAATGATCCTGATGGCAGTGTCAGAATCGGAGCTGTCGTCAACCGTTATTCAACTCATCAAAAGCGACCTGACACTCCTTTGACCAGATAAACTCTGCACCCTTCCATGTCAGCCTAGTCAACGGTTCTGCAACCCAGAAGAAATCCTGAACGAACCTCCTGTAGTAGCCTGCCAATCCCAGGAAGCTCTTGATCTCTGTAACTGAACTCGGTACTGTCCACGCCTCAACTGTCATGATCTTCCTCGGGTCAACTAAGATCCCATCCCCGGTCACAATATGACCCAAGAAATCAACTCGATCCAGGAAGAACTCACACTTCGAGAGCTTTCCATAAAGCTCCTCCTTTCTGAGAGTCTCCAGAACCACTCTCAAGTGCTCCTCATGCTCCTCTGCGGTCTTTGAGTACACCAAGATATCGTCGATGAACACCACCATAAACTTGTCTAAGTACTGGTGGAACACCTTGTTCATCAGGTTTATGAACACCGTCGGGGCGTTAGACAACCCAAACGGCATCACCATAAACTCAAACTGGCCATACGCGTCCTGAATGCTGTCTTCGGGATATTCTTCCTCTTCACCTTCACCTGATGGTAGCCTGACCTCAAATCAATGTTAGAAAATACCTTCGCTCCGCTTAACTGATCGAAGAGATCATCGATCCTCGACAGCGGGTACTTGTTCTTGATCGTAAGGTTGTTGAGTGTCCTGTAGTCGATACACATCTGTACCGACCCATCCTTCTTCGGCACAAAAAGTACCGGTGCACCCCATGGTGAAGAACTCGATCAGATGAAGCCCTTGTCCTGTAACTCATCCACTTGTTTTTTCAACTCCACCAACTCGCTGTTGTTTACCCTATAGACGTGCTGAGATATCGGCTCTGCGCCGGGCACCAAGTCTATAGAGAACTCTACATCTCTATCCGGTGGTAGTCCTGGTAAGTCCTCCGAAAAGACATCCATGAACTCTGCTATCAATGGATATGGCATCGTCTGCTCCTTCACTGAAACTCCGCAGAAGACTCCGCTGCTCTGCTCTGCCTCCCGTCTGGCGAACTCGAATTCTGGCTCTCCTGGCACTCTGAAAAGAACTCTGCCCCCACGACAATCTATACTGGCTTGGTGCCTGCTCAACCAATCCATCCCGAGTACAATATCGTAGTTCGGTAATGGCATTACGAGCAGACTCAAGATATCACTGACGGTAATGGCATATCGTAGTTCTCGGTCTCTCAGTATAACTCTCCGATCCTTGCAAATATCACTTACGAGGATGATGCCACCCCCAGTCGTGATATTGCAAGTCCTAGGCAACGATTTAGAAGCAAGATGGTGTCTAATAGCAAAAGATACAGACACAAAGCTATGAGAAGTGCCAGAATTGAATAATGAAAAGCGGGAATAGAGTCGAGAAGAACAGAACCTGCGATCAGATCTCCAATAGCCTCTGCATCCTCGGCTGCCATGGCGAATGCTTGCCCCTGTTGGCCTCCCCTGGCCTGCTGCTGGTGCTGGATGAACCTCTGCTACTGCATCTGCAATGGTGGTCCCCTCTGCTGGCTTACTGGAGCTTTAGCTCCTCCTCCTTCTGGTGCTGGACGAACGGAAGCTATGGGACAGTCTCGCATCTGATGGTCCACCGATCCATGTTGGCTCATTCCATGGTCACATCCGATTTTGATAATCGACAATGACTTAAGTCAATGCACAAAATATACGAACTGCTGCTAAACATTTCAGGTCAAATGAAATCAATATCAAAAAGCGTACTACTACATCAGCAAGTATGCAAATCATTATTCTGAAGCTCGTTCTTATTGGAATCAGTCCGAGTCATTTTACAATTTATTATGTATTTTATCTTTATTGAGTCTAGGATATAAATTATAAGATCGACTGGATACTACTGGCTTAGGTTAATCACAGTCCACTCTCCTACACAGCCTACCCATCCAAAGTCTACTTACCAAACATACCATTCACTTTTGTGCAACAAAATTTGATAAATTTTATATTTGTACTGAGACAGAACTCAGGTCGAGTTTGGTCAGTTTGAATTTAAATATTTGTTGCCTCCAAATCTACATACAACGTTCGTTTGCAAGATCTTTGCATCAGAACTCTATCCGAACTCTGTCCGAGTTTGGTCCTCGAAAACACCTATAAATAGAAAAGAATTTCTCATTTCAAATCACTCATTCATTCATCTTCTCTTCTCTATTTCAAAGTGTTTTTCATTTGATCTAAAGCTTTCATATTCTATCTATACATCTCTTAGCCAAAAGCCAGTAATATCTATTTGATCTAGAGTCTTTTTGGTTCTCAGAGTGTGAAAGAGGTCGTTCAAAGTTCAGAAAACTATCTATGTTTTCGGAGCCGGTCGTGTGCTCGTCGCCAAGCACGGTATTGTAAAGTCGGTCATGCACTTGTCACCAAGCACGGTGTTGTAAGAGACTGCAAGCTCTCAATTAGCTTGTGCCATAGTGGATTAACATCGAACAAGAGTACTCGGGACTAGATTAATCCTCTCAGAGGGATACCAGTATATATCGCTGTGTCACTGAGTTTGATCATTCTATCTCTTGCTACATTTATTTACTGTCACTTTATTCACTGCCATAGTTATCTGCTTTTAACTTTTAATTAGTAATTATTTTCTGCTGCACTCGCACTCACTGTATTCACCCCCCTCTAGAGGTACTCAACGGTCCTACAATTGGTATCAGAGCAGGTTATATTCTAATATAACAAATCTCATAGAGTATATATGGCAGCCGTGAAATCAATATTCAACGGTGAAGGATAATCCACAAATAGACCCCCACTATTTGATGGTACAAACTATACTTACTGGAAAATACGAATGATATTCTTTTTAAAATCTCTTGACTTTGATCTTTGGTCTATTGTAGTTGACGGTTATAATAAACCGACACCTACAGTAGTTGATGGCGTGCTTGTAGACAAGCCTCATGATAAATATACAGAGACTGAAAAAGCAAAGGCTAGTCTATATGCTCGATCCATCAACGCACTATTCTGTGCAATTGACAAAACAGAGTTCAACAGAGTTTCAACCTGTAAGACGCCTCATAAGATTTAGAAACTTCTTGAGGTAACTCATGAAGGTACTTTTCAAGTGAAGGAATCCAAAATCAGCAGACTAACACAAGAATATATGAATCTTTTAAAATAAAATTCGGTGAGTCAATTACACAGATGTTCACTCGTTTCCTTGATATTACTAATCCTTTGCAATCTCTTGGTAAGGATTATAGTAATCACGAGAAGATCAGAAAAGTGCTACGGGCTCTAACCAAGAACTAGAACCCAAAGGCAACGACAATCATTGAAGGAAACGATCTCACCACCATAACTCTGGAAACACTTATGGGCAAGCTTATGACCCATGAGCTTGATCTGCAAAAGTTTAAAGAAGCTACCCCAAAGGAAAAATCTTTAGCCTTTAAAGCTCAAGCCAGAAAGTCAACATGCAATGATTCTGAGGAAAAATCATCAAGTGGTGATGAATAAGCCCTACTAGTAAAGAACTTCAAAAAATTTCTAAAGTTTGAGAAATCAAACAGAAGGAAGAGAGTATCCAAAAAAGCAATGAAGAAGAAATAATATGCTTTTGATGCAAGAAATCAGGACATATGAAGAAGGACTGTCCAACTTTAAAGAAAAGCAGTCCATACGATAGATCAAGATGAAGCAGAAAAGCAACAACTAGTCGAAAGTACGCAAATACAAGTATCTGGCATGAAAGTGATGCCAGTGATACAGAGGAAGAAGACAGACCCTGCAGAAATGCCAATGTTTGTCTTATGGCTTTTGATAAGGTATCCTCAAATCCTTTGTATGATGATTTTACTTTCGATGAGTTAGAAAATGCCTTCAGCGAACTAATTGAAGAACACAGAAATGTGCTTGACAAGTATAAGCAATCTCTAAAAGAGGTTAAGGCATGCACAACCGAAGTAGCTAGACTGTCCAGTCTTATTGAAGACATTAAAGAGACATCTACTACCGGTAACACGAAAGAGATAGCCAAGCTTAAAGTAAACTATCATGAGGCTATCCTCAAAATTGAAAACAAAGAAAGAAAGAGACTATGTCAAGATACAAGAGTTATATTACATAGAGAAGAAGAAGCACTTGGTCACAGAACAAAGACTCATAGATATGACTGCTAAATATGAAGAGTCTTATGCGATTTCTAAAAAGTTAAAAATCAAGTTGGCAAACAGGCTATACCTTTGACACAGCCTAAGTTTAGTCCTAATGCTAAGCATACACCTAAGAGGACTAAAACATAGAAAACACGTAAGAAACACGAATATCACCATGCTTTCACTTATAGGTTTTCAAAGAAACCACATATGTATGTCAACACAAACTCTACAAACACGTTTTCAAAACTTACTTGTACATATTGTGGTACTCACTGACACATATCATAGTATTGTTTAGCAAGAAAGCTTGTTGACAATCGCACATTTATTTGGAGACCTAAGACTAATCAATATGGACCCTTCAGTAAATGGGTACCAAAGGATTCATCTACTTGTTTTGTAGGTGGACCTTCAACCCCCTCATGCTAAAAGCAAGTAGATCCTCGATAGCAGATGTTCGCGGCATATGACTGGTGATGCATCTTTGTTTGCCACGCTATCGATGAAGAAAGAAGGATACGTCTCCTTCGAAAACAACCCGAGAGGTGATATCATTGGGAATGGCACTGTTGGTATATCTCCTTATCCTGTAATAAAAGATGTTTGTCTAGTTACAGAATTGAAACATAACCTATTAAGCATAAGTCACTTGGCTGATAATGGTTATGGTATCAACTTTGTAAAAGACAAATGTACCATATATGATATGTCATCTGCTAATTCCGTATATGAAGGGATTAGAGAAGACAATATTATGTTTTCTTTCTAGAGAGTACTAATAATGCAGGAAAATGCCCAGTAGCTAACCTAGACGAAAGCTGGCTATGACATATGAGGCTAGGACATGCTAATATGGACACTATCTCACGGCTAAGCACTAAGAAGCTGGTAAAAGGACTCCCTGAGATACCGTTCAAGAGAGATATGGTATGTGCTGACTGTGAAAAGAACAAAGCACATAGGTCTACATTTAAATCCATCAACGCTGTAAGTACTTCTAGACCTTTGCAGTTGATACATATGGATTTATTTGGTCCTAGTAGAGTCGCTAGTCTTGGCGGTAAGCTCTACGCATTTGTTATAGTTGACGATTTCTCTCATTTTACTTGGGTTTACTTTTTATCAAACAAAAGTGATGCAATTTTTGAATTTTAGTTATTTTGTAAAAATGTTCAAAACGAAAAAGGCTTCATGATTACTCGTATCCGAAGTGATCATGGTGGCGAATTTGTAATACTGATTTCAAAAAGTTTTGTGATGATAGTGGATATTACCACGAGTTTTCTTATCCTAGAACTCCTCAACAGAATGGTGTTGTGGAACGGAAGAACCGTACTCTAAGCGAGATGGCTAGAGTCATGCTGAATCAGCATAATCTTCCTAAATATTTTTGGGCAGAAGCTGTTAGTATAGCCTGTCATGTTTTAAATAGGGTGTTAATTCGACCCATCTCAAATAAAATACCTTATGAACTTTAGTTTGGAAGGATTCCAAATATTTCTTATTTTAAAGTTTTTAGATGTCGTTATTTTATCCTGAACACCAAGGACAACTTGGAAAAGTCCGACTCTAAAGCAGATGAAGGGATATTTCTCGGATATGCTGCTAAGAGTAAGGGATATAGAATTTTTAATAAAAGATCTATGATTGTTGAAGAATCCATTAACGTTACTTTTGATGAGCTCAATAGTCACAGATCTAGCGACAGGGATGATGAAAATGTACAAGCCAAAATCGATAAAAGTCCTGTGGAAGATCTGAATCATAGATTTGAATCATTGAAGTTCTTGCCAGATCATCCATAGACGCTCATTATAGGTGATATATCAAAAGGTGTAAGTACACGCTCTTCTTATAAAGATTCTGAAATAGCAGCAAATGTAGCTTCTATTTCACAAAAAGAACCTAAAATGTAGCAGATGCTTTTAATGATGAGTTTTTGATTGATGCCATACAAGAGGAACTTAATCAATTTAAGAGAAATCAAGTTTGGGAACTCATTCCTAAACCTATTGGTCAATCGATAATTGGTACCAAATGGGTGTTCCGAAATAAACTAAGTGAAGATGGACAAGTTCTATGCAACAAAGCATGTCTAGTAGCACAAGGTTATAATCAAGAAGAAGGTATTCATTATGACGAGACATATGCTCCTGTTGCTAGACTAGAAGCTATCCACATGTTTTGTGCATTTACATGTTTTAATGATTTTAAATTATTTCAAATGGATATAAAAGTGCATTTTTAAACGAATTTTTAAAAGAAGAAGTGTTTGTGAAACAACCCCCTGGTTTTAAAGATTTTCAAAAATCTGATCACGTCTTCAAACTTAAGAAAGCACTCTATGAACTCAAACAAGCACCTCGTGCTTGGTATGAACGCCTAAGTGCCTTCTTACTTGAAAATGGTTTTTCAAAAGGAAGAGTTGATAAAACTTTGTTTATCAAGTCTTTAGATGATATTCTTCTTGTGCAAATATATGTTGATGACATCATATTCGGATCTACTAATAAAAACTTTGTCAAGAGTTTGCTAAGTGTATGCAGAATGAATTTGAGATGAGTATGATGGGAGAGCTGAACTTCTTCCTAGGACTCCAGATCAAACAACACTCAAATGGAACATTCATCAATCAAGCCAAATATACGAAGGACATACTGAAAAAGTACGACTTCAAAAATGTAAAGCCAATCGGAACTCCAATGGCTACATCTACAAATCTTGACACTGATAAAAGTGGCAAACCTGTCGATCAGCGTAAGTATTGAGGTATGATTGGTAGCTTATTATATTTAGCTGCTAGTCGCCCTGATATTATGTTCAGTGTTTGCATTTGTGCACGATACCAGGCAAATCCTAAGGAATCACACCTATGTGTCGTTAAGCGTATCTTCCGATATCTTAAGGGAACTTCAACAGTCGGCTTATGGTATCCTAAAACTAAATCCTTTGACCTGATAGGTTACTCGGATGCGAATTTTGTAGGATGTAAAGTAGACCGTAAAAGTACCAACGGTACGTATTATTTCCTAGGGAAAGTCTTAGTTTCATGGTTTAGCAAGAAACAAAATTCTGTAGCATTATCAACTACTTGTAGGAACAATTGGTATGATAGCAATACCTATATAAAGAGAACCTGCTTTGATACCAATTGTAGGACCGATTGTAGGAACGAGTTGTAAAGCACAATACTCTAGAGGGGGGTGAATAGAGTAGGCAGCGGAAATTAACTATTTAAAAATGTTAGTAACAAGATCACATAATATATCACAGATATGTAAATAAAAAGTAGAGAGTAGAGAGCAAACGCAAACACAAGGATGTATACTGGTTTTCCTCTTATGAGGACTAGTCCAGTCGGAAGAACTCTAGCTTCCAGTTGAATCCACTATGGAAAATCACCACAAGTTTTCATCCGAAGTTCTTGCAACTTCTACAACGCGAGCTTTGATCCGAAGTACTCGATCAACTTCAATTGTGAAGAGTCTTTCTTCAATCAAGCCTCTGATTACAATCACTCTGAAACTTCTAGACCGTACCGTACTGGCAAATCGACTAGAGGATTGTAACTGGCTTGGAATTTGAAAATGAATAGCTCAGAACACTATGGAAGAAGTAGTAAGCTTATAGAGAGAGATATGAAAGTAAATTGGTGTATGAGTGTATTGAAATGATCGAAATCCTTCTCTATTTATAGTTTTTCTAAAGGCAGAATTCTGACAGAATTTGGACAGAATTCGGGCAGAACTCTATGAGAAAATCTCGTTGGGATCCGTAACTGCGGGAAGACCAAGTTCAAAAAGCAACGTTCACTAACCGAACTATGGTCGAATTCGGGCCGAACTCGGGCCGAATTCTGTTGGAGTTCTGTCAGAGTTTTTGTAAATTGGTTTTTGGGCTTTTTGAAAAGTCAAACAGTTAGGAAGTAGTTTGGGCTTTTGTAAGTGTACTTGTTTTCAAAATGAAAGGGTA
This sequence comes from Iris pallida, assembly GCA_029216955.1. Classification (NCBI taxonomy): domain Eukaryota; kingdom Viridiplantae; phylum Streptophyta; class Magnoliopsida; order Asparagales; family Iridaceae; genus Iris; species Iris pallida. Next base: position 3,446,549 of record JANAVB010026200.1, read on the forward strand.
TTTTGAAAACGTATCTTGGGTAGCCTATTTGTCAGTATGATGCAGTATACATCGTATTCATAGACTTAATAAATATAAAAAATTATATTGATAAATAGAAAAACTAATAGCCCTTTGATGACGTATTTCTTCAAATATTTGAGCAGACTTAAAGATGCCTTTTTCACTTGACAGCGGTCGTCCAAAGATAAATAGATCTGAAAATCTGAATACCTTTCGGGGGCTTCACCCCCGAACCCCCACGGGGGGCGCTGCCCCCTCGACCCCTGTCCGTTGACCGGGCAGCGAAATCCCCGATACGAGGCCCCGGATAGGTCGTTAGGCGGTTCAGAGAATCTTCTTATATAACGCCGTCTTTGGCCCATTGCATATGTCCTAGTTTGACAAAACTTGATCATGCTTATTGCATGTCTACAACATGTTAGACAAACAAACCAATATGATACAAGCATAGCAATATGATATAGAACATTTAGGACAATGCTAACATTAGGACAATGCTAAGTTTAAGTAGCAACAAGATAGTGATTACATGAATATTAGTGATGTCATTATGGTAAACTTAATTGATTAGCCATATTCAAAAATATGATATAATTATTGGGCTAACAATCTCTCCCTTTTTTATTATGGCAATTTTTTTAAGTTTAATATATATACAATAAATGCATGTATCACTAATAAACACATAATACTAAAATATTGTGTACTGACTTAAACTTATTTCTCTCCCTTTGATATGATCAAAAAAAAAGCTTCCCCGTAATTAGAGCGAAAATGAACTCAAGTATAAGTAAAGGAGGAAGGCAAAAACAATCATGATCAAGGATTAGGAGAACAGTGTAACGACAAGTTTTAGAAAATTACATAACTAAAGAATAAAAACTTTTCAACACAGTATATTTGGTTTACAAAAATCAATAAATAGTTTACCAACTAGAAATCCAAAAATAATTTCAAAACACATTTTGTTCATCATATTGTATTTTGAAATAGACCAAAATATCAATATAGTAGGAATCAATCATTGGTCATAAATAATTCATGATGAATAAAAATTCGCAGATCTTGTATATATAAAAGAATCAAAAATATAATGAGACTTTTAACAATGATCACAAAAAAGTATGATTCATAATTTGTCCATACAAATTAGTAAATCAATTCCATAAAGAGTATAACCATTGAAAAATAAATCAAAATAAATATACTAGATTCTATTCAAAATCTATACCAAAGTTCATGCATTTAAATTCAATAACCTTAGCATAATATATGAATATCCATTAGATAAACATGAAGGTAATGAAGACAAAATACTTGAGAAGGAAAATTCCAGTCGACTTGAATGCTCCCCCGCAAAGTATGATCAGTCCAAATATAGATAATCATGAACTTTGAGATAAAACCTCAATAAGAAATGCACAATCAATTTAAACTCAAAAAGATTATCAATAAATTAAACCAAAATTAAATTAATTTTTTCAGGATAACTTTTAGAAACTCAAAAATGAGAGAATTAAAAATAATATTAATAATCATATATTCTCTCATCCAATCCAAATATCATGAACAACTCAACAAGATATTTAACTAAGACAATATAAGTCCATGGTGAACTAGGTATACCACATATTAAGGGCATAAACTAATTGAAACAATTAATTTGCTCTCCCTTAAAATATGCGTATATAGTTCAAAAATAATTTATATGCATAAAATAGATAAAATAAACAATCATAAGATCTATGGGATATCCAAGATATGCATCTTTTCTTTCCTTTGATCAAATGTGTATAAAATTCCAAAAACAAGTGTCATCTTTAGGCAAATAAAAGAAATATCCAATTAATAAATGCTTAAAGATGAAAAAACAAAATATATCTCCAAAAAAAATATTTCAAGACATTAAAAGATTTTGAAAAACTGTCTTAGTAAATGTTCGAATGCATTCATTTAGTCCTCAGACTGAAAGCTGGCGATTCGAATCACAAAAACAATTTTAATAAAAGAATCCATAAATTTTAAATAAATCCATTTGAACAAATAAACATAACTAGATAAATGTCCAAAGAAAAGTGTATTCTAGATATATGGCATGTCAAGGGGATAATTGACTTGAAACAATTAACTGCTCCACCTTTACATGGCTATATCCAAAAATAATAATATTGACAAAATTTTAAAATAAAATTCAGAGATATATTTTCGAAAGTAGGAAACTAATTCAAAATATTAGGTCTTCTTATCAAAGTTTATTTCTTTCCTTTTAAAGCCTTAGCACGGTGTCCATCAGATAACCATAGGGTTAAAGAAAAGAAATGCTTTGAGAGAGAGATTCAATTTGCCTGCCTTCTCTCCCGCAAAGAATTACTGTTGTAGACAGTAAGTAACTTGAATAAGAAGATAATAATATAAAGCTCAAAATTATTGAATATTACACAAGTTAAAGGCAAAATCACAAGACCATAATATTCAATGAGTAGTCACAATATCAAATTAAGTTTATAGAATAGAGTGACAGAAAAATAAGTATATCAAAAGATGACAAATATTAACCTATGAAGATCAATATATGTTACCTTTTGTAAAAAATATCATTAAATAATATTATCCATAAATCTAAAATCCAAAAACCATCAGATAATAATTGTAACTAGATCTCGATAAATCTTTAATTTATAAAGCGTTGATCAATCTTGGGTTAGCTGTAGGAATACTGTCCCAGCTAACGGAGGTTCACCGGGGAACACTTAAGTACCGCTTCTCTTCGATCGTAGTCGTGGTGACAGACAGACCCTTTGTAGGCTTGTACCCAAAATAAATCTCTTCTTTAATAACCGAGGATTTAAGAAGAATTAGTGCAATATGAAATAAATTATATTCTATGGACTTAAAAAAATCGTAGAACAATATAGCATACGGTATAAGATGTATGAATTACATTTATCCATATGTGCTACAAAATCATTGGATAACAATAAAATATAAAACATTTGTAAATCAAAATGTAGGACCTAGATACGTTGATGTATTTTGGAACATAGGGGACTGGGTTCAGTACATTGGATCCAGAATTAGACGATAGTTGTAAGTACATCTTAATAAATCTTAAGTCTATAAAGTATTGATCACTTCGGATTAGCTGTAGGGGCCGGTTCCCAGCTAGCGGTAGTCCGAAGACTAGTACACCGTGTTGCTTCAGGCTATTTACACTTGTATGACAGAAGGACCCTTTCGACTTGTTCCTAAAATGATCTCTACTCTTAAGAACTTAGATTAAAAAGAATATATGCAGTATCATCGAACATCGTCGAAATCCAGAATCCCTAAAAGTAAATACCCAAGGAATGGTTTATCAAGATCAAGATATTAAAAAAATATTTCAATAAGAGTCATGTATCCAAAATGTCAACCAAAAAGCCAAAAAAAAACATCATTAAAAGAGGCTTTGAGGAAGAAGCTAATAAAGAGAAGAACATAAATTTGTTCAAAAAAAAGCTTAAGTATGAGATAAGCACAAGTTTGAAACTACTTTTCAAAATAATATAATATAGAAGTTGAACTTAACTCATATATCCCCATAAAGATATTTATACAATATAAGAAACATGTGAAAAATATATGAATGATAATGAATTATTCATGTATCATTAACAAACATAAAAAAAATTATCACAAGATCAAAAATATGCATAAATAAACTTTATTAGACAAAGATGTAATTGATTCATAAGAAGTTGATCAAAATAAAATATGAGAATCAATAGTGAATATATTATGCAAGCACAAGGTTAAAATAAAATTATATGTATATACTTTTCAAGTAAATAGGAGACTTGTGCTAACATACATACTCACAAAATATCGATCAAAGTAAATATGATATGTTAACAACAAATCAGTAAGAAGTGACCATTAAAAAATATTAAATACAGAGAGTCAAAACATATTAACTCAAAAAAAATCAGCTCCTATGCATGCTTCAAGAATAAAGATTAAAAGTAAAGAGCATACATAGACAAATGTGTCACACTAGTAGAAAATAACATACTATATAGTGTGAACTAATCATTTAAGCTAAACAACTAGTCAAGCTAGGATTATGTCTCATATTGATTCAAACAATAAATAAATTAAAAGATATCAATGAAAGCTAATAGCAAAACATCAGTAAGAACATGCTAGATATTAAAAACTATTTAGAAAGCATGTTACCGAAGTGGTTCTAGTGACCACACTTCTGTTGGTGCAATTGCATGGAAGATGACCTTTGTAGCTTTGCAATCACCAACATGCTCCATGGTTCTAAGGTTCAGCATAAGTTGCTCCACCTGAAATATTAGGTGAAGACTTTGGTATCCAATACTTGGATCCACATTTGTTAGCTTTGGGAACCCATTTGTACAGGTTCATATCAACTAGTTTTCTAATCTGACAATGATTAGAAACATGTCCATTTATACCACAATAATAACAGAAAGTATTAATATTAGTACTATGTGCAACAGTATGAGAATGTGCAGTAGTGTGATATGATGTGCGTGGATACTTGTAATAGAAAGCATGGTTGTGTGAAGCTTTAGCTTTGCTTATTTCCTTTCTAGATGATCTGTCGTGTGTGACTTTGTGATATGCTAAGTGTCTTGTGTTAGACTGAGTCGTAGGTTGTACTACCTGCTTTCCCAGTCTAATCTCTAACTTTTTAGAGTTAGCACAGATCTCATCATATTTAGCATTAAGAGCATCAATTCTACATAAAGCAATAGAATACTTCTTTTTTTTGTTTCTAATTCCTCCTTAAGTTTAGCATTTTTTTGAGTGTTTTTCTCAATGCAATCAGGTACCTCATGCAATCTTAACTTCAGTGTAGAAATCTCAGTAGAATTATCAGAAGTAGAACTATTTCTAGCATCATTCAATAAGCAAGTAAGCTTTTTATTCTTCTGTTTATAGGATAGAATATCCTTTCTAGCTTGCTTATACTTATCTAATACTTTCTTGTGTTCTTCTAATAGATCACTGAAAGCATCAGATAACTCATCATATATAAGAAAATTCATTCTCTTCAAGAAGTAAATTATTTTGTACCTCGTTAGATAATGCCATTGAGCATGAATTTCCAGCTTTATGAGGTCTCTCTTCTTTTTTTTCTTCTTCTTCAGAATCTTTTGCTTCGCTTTCATACCATATGCTCGTACTAGTGTACTTGTAAGACGATGATCTTCCTTCATTTGATTGTTCGTAGTGACTCTCCTTTCTAGCAGTAGTACAATCTTTTTGGATGTGATCTATCTTCTTGCAGTTGTCACATACAAGCTCTTCTTCTTATAAAGGATTATGTTGTACCTTAAATTCCAATTTTGTCATGTACATATTTGCATCATTATGAAGACTATCCTTCTCTTGGGAGTTGCTAGCTTTGCTTTCATACCTGCACTCATAAGTAGCTTCAAGAACTTTCCAAATTTTATGAGATGTTGTACAAGTATTAATAAGATTAAATACATTTGTGTCTACAGCACAATAAAAGATATGCATAGCTTTTGCATCAAGGCTAGCTAACTTCTTTTCTTCATCCGTGTAACTATAATAAGGCTTATTGATTATAGAGGATGTAAGAATAGAAGTGATAGTAGACTTTTTGTAGCCATTGACAACAATTGACCATAAGTCAAAATTTAGAGACTTCAGATAGAAGCTCATACGTGTTTTCCAATAACCATAGTTTTGTTCCATCAAATAGTGGGAGTCTATTTGTGGATTGCTCTTCAATTGTGAAGTACATACTTGACTTATGTGATACTGTGATCTATGTAACAACAGTTATAATAAATAAGAATATAATAGCAATGTTACCTCGCTTTACCTGTATAACCCGCTTTGATAATGAGGATCTGCTCCAAGGATGTTAAGCCAAATAATAGAGTCCTTGCTAGGATACCAATTGAAGGAGCAATTGGTATAAGCAATAATATCTCTATAAGGAGCACCTGCAATAATATCTCTAGAAGGAGCACCTGCTCTGATACCAATTGTAGGAGCAATTGGTATGAGCAGCAATATCTATATAACAAGCACCCGCGCTGATACTAATTGTAGGAACAATTGGGATCAGAATATAATACCTCTAGATGGAGCACTGGCTCTGATACCAATTGTAGGAACAATTTGTATGATAGCAAAACCTATATAAAGAGAACCTGCTTTGATACCAATTATAGGTCCGATTGTAGGAATGAGTTGTAAAGCACAATACTCTAGAGGGGGGTGAATAGAGTAGGCAGCAAAAATTAACTATTTAAAAATGTTAGTAACAAGATCACATAATATATATATCACATATATGTAAATAAAAAGTAGAGAGTAGAGAGCAAACGCAAACACAATGATATATACTGGTTTCCCTCTTGTGAGGACTAGTCCAGTCGGAAGAACTCTAGCTTCCAGTTGAATCCACTATAGAAAATCGCCATAAGTTTTCATCCGAAGTTCTTGCAACTTCTACAACGCAAGCTTTGATCCGAAGTACTCGACCAACTTCAATTGTGAAGAGCCTTTCTTCAATTAAGCCTCTGATTACAATCACTCTGAAACTTCTAGACCGTATCGTACTGGCAAATCGACTAGAGGATTGTAACTGGCTTAGGATTTGAAAATGAATAGATCATAACACTTTGGAAGAAGTAGTAGGCTTATAGAGAAGAGATATGAAAGTGAATTAGTGTATGAGTGTATTGAAATGATCGAAATCTTTCTCTATTTATAGTTTTTCTAAAGGCAGAATTATGATAGAATTCGGGCAGAATTCGGGTAGAACTCTATGAGAAAATCTCGTTGGGATCCGTAAATACGGGAAGATCAATTTCAAAAAGCAACGTTCACTAACCGAACTCGGGCCGAATTCGGGTCGAACTCGGGCTGAATTCTGTTGGAGTTCTGCCAAGGTTTTTGTAAATTAGTTTTTGGGCTTTTTAAAAAGTCAAACAGTTAGAAAGTAGTTTGGACTTTTGTAAGTGGGATTGTTTTCAAAATAAAAGGGTATTTTGAAAATGTATCTTGGATAGCCTATTTGCCAGTACGATGCAGTGTACATCGTATTCCTAGACTCAATAAATATGAAAAATTACATTGATAAAATAGAAAAACCAATAGCCCTTTGATGACGTATTTTTTCAAATATTTGAGCAGACTTGAAGATGCCTTTTTACTTGACGGCGGTCGTCCAAAGATAAACAGATCTGGAAATCTGAATACCTTTCGGGGGCTTCGCCCCCGAACCCCCACGGGGGGCACTGCCCCCTCGACCCCTGTCTGCTGACCTGGCAGAGGAACCCCTGATACGAGGTCCTGGATAGGTCGTTAGGCGGTTCAGAGAAATCTTCTTGTATAACGCCATCTTTGGCCCATTGCATATGTCCTGATTTGACAAAACTTGATCATGCTTATTGCATGTCTACAAGTACATGCTAGACAAACAAACCAATTTGATACAAGCATAGCAATATGATATAGAACATTTAGGACAATGCTAACATTAGGACAATGCTAAGTTTAAGTAGCAACATGATAGTGATTACATAAATATTAGTGATGTCATTATGGTAAACTTAATTGATTAGCCATATTCAAAAACATAATATAATCATTGAGCTAACAGTATTGAGGCTGAGTATATCGCTGCAGGACGTTGTTGTGCTCAAATTTTGTGGATGAAGCAAACCTTAGAAGACTACATTCAGCACTACACTAAGATTTCTATTTACTGTGATAACACTAGCACTATAAACTTGACTAAGAACCCTGTATGTCACTCACACACAAAGCACATTGAAATTCGTCATCACTTTTTATGTGATCACCAACAATACGGAGACATCTGCTTAGAATTTATTGACACAGATCATCAATTAGCAGACATTTTCACAAAACTACTGGCTGAAGACCGCTTTAACATTATGCGTCGAGAGCTCGGCATACTTGAATTTTCAGATTCATAATGTAGTATGTTTATTAAATTTATTTATAACTCGAAACTTTGTAATTTATTAATGGAAACTATTTTGGGTACAAGCCGAAAGGGTCCTTCTATCATACAGGCGTAAATAGCCTGAAGTGACACGGTGCACTAGTCCTAGGACTACCACTAGCTGGGATCCGGCCCCTACAGCTAACCCAAAGTAATATAAATTATTAAATAAAGGAGTACAACAGTTATAGATTTAAATTTTGAACTCATACTGTATTTATGACATTGGGAATGCAAGCAGCCGAACTCGGACCGAACTCTGACCGAGTTCGGACCGAGTTCGTTCGGCGCTGTACGGATTTCCAGAACCGAACAGCCGGCCCTAGCCTAGTTAATCATCTTCTTTCCTTCGGTTTTCTCCACAACTTAACCGAGAAAACTCCTCCAAATCTCAAGAGAAGCTCATCCTCCTCCTCTTCAAGTATTTTGGAGTCTTGTGGTCGTCCTCTCCACCTTCTTCATCTTCATCCCCTACTTCAAGGTATCCAACTTCCTTTCTTCTTTATCAATGGCACCCAAACATCAGAAGAGACAGATCGATACCTCTCAAGCAGGATCGTCTTCCTCGGATTATGTTCCGACCAACGTCTTCAGTCCAGCCCGTCCTACTGGAACTGATGACTACGACTCCGAAATTTTTCCTAATGGGGAATTATCTGATCTTTGGTTCGATTCATTTTCAGGTTGTAAAATTTGTGATGGGGCACGTGTAAATTTTACTATCTTTTCTGAGTATGCCCCTACTTACAACTGTCTTGGTTTTCGAGATTTTTTCAAAGTTGCTGAAAATATCTATGACAATGATGTTCGTATGTTTTACTGCAATTTGCAAGTAAAAGACAACGACAACTTTTATTCTTGTGTAGCAAGGCAGAAATTAGAGTTCAATACCACATATATCAGCGAATACTTTCATGTTCCTGATATAGGTGAGGCATTAGTGGATATTCACCATGTCCAATTCGTTGAAGGTGTCACCCTTTATTCCTTCAAAGAATTATTGTGGCACCCTAAACCTGTTCCTCGAAGGGTGTATTCCAAACATTTGAATCAAAACTTCTTTGAACTCCATTGGTTTATCTTTTCTGTTTTTCTTCCAAAGAAGGGATCTTCTGACGAGATTACCTTTATGGAGTTATCAGCTATGTACCATATTCATTTTGGTATCCCCTTCTCTGTTCCAAAGACTGTCATGGCAAGGATGCTTAACTGCAAAGGTGCAGGATGCAACCTTGTCTATCCTATGCACTTGGCTTCCATTTTTAGGAGCTTTAAAATTGATCTTCAAACATGTCCTTACTCCGCCACTGCCATTGAACTCAGTAGGTCTAGGTTGTATCATACTCCTCTTCTGCCTCCTGGTGCTGAACCTGCTGCTCCGGTTCAAAATAATAATCCTGAGGCTCCTCCTGCTGCTGCTGCTCCAACCCCTGCTTCGGGTTTCGACCCCAATTTCTATCAGCACTTTGATGATTTTGTTGCCCTCTCAGCGCAACGACATCAAGGTTATCTTGATTCTGAGTTCCGCCATATCATCCAGGCTCAGATGTTGTGAAACAGTATTGCTGACCTTCACTGGAGTCTTTCTCATGACCCTACACATACAGTCACTATGCTTCATCACCCCAGCTTTCCTGGACCTAGGTTCGATGATGAGATGACTTTTTCTCATTTCGATCCTACTGCTGCATATTTTCCACCGGATGCTCCTGGAGGCGACGATACGCCGATGTGATGAGGATTTCAGTTAGTGGTTCTTTTGGATACAGTTTACTAGATGATGATCTTTTATAGTTTTCTTTTGGGAAAATTTATAAAATGCCCAAAAAACGAAAAAGTTTTATGAAAAATCTACCGCGCAATAACATTTCATCGTGTGCCCAGAATTAGCAAAAAATATATAAAGAGGGTTCCGAATGACCTTTTTGCCCTTTCTTCTAATTTATTAAAAACACCCACGAAACTACTCTTAAAAAAATATTTCGATACTTCATCTTCTTCCATATGCTGCTCACTTTTGAATATAGATTTTCTCCTCAAAAATCTTCAAAAATGCGTCAAAAAATTTCGGAAAGACCAAGACAAACGGCAAAAGTGCTAAAACGGAGGTCCAAACATCATTTTTTGCGATTCTAAAATTTTGGAAGGCCGACAAACGATAAAATGATTCATCTCAGGCTCCTCGAAGATATGCTTATTTTGCGACAAACAGGGCCTCGTTTCGACCTCCAGTCAAAAGTTTTGGCCCTCCAAAGTTTCAAATGACCATAAAATACAGGAGAATGGCCATTCTCCGTGTTAGAACACGAAGAATGTTAATTTCGCATGAGGGTGGCCATTCTCCATGTTAGTAACACGGAGAATGGCATTCTCCGTATTAATTTACACGGAGAATGGTCATTCTCTGTGTTAGTAACATGGAGAATGACATTCTCCGTCTTAATTTACACGGAGAATGGCCATTCTTCGTGCTAAATTACACGGAGAATGGGCATTTTCCATCTTAATTTACACGAAGAATGGCCATTCTCCGTGTAATTTAGCACGGAGAATGGTCATTCTAGTGTTAAAACGTAGGAGAATGGCCATTCTTCGTGTTAGAAACACGAAGAATGCCATTTTTCGTGTTAATTTATACGGAGAATGACATTGTCCGTGTTAATTTACACGGAGAATGGCCATTTCCAGTGTTAAAACGTAGGAGAATGACCATTCTCCGAGTAATTTGTGCTAAATTACACGGAGAATGGTCATTCAAATGTTAAAACACGGGAGAATGACCATTCTCTGAATTAGAAAATGAAGAATGCCATTCTCCGTTTTAGTAACACGGAAAATGCCTAATTTACACAAAGAATGGAATTCTCCTTGTTAAAATGTAGAAGAATGACTATTCTTCGTGTTATATCGACGGAGAACAGTTGACAGAAACCTAATTTTTTATTTTTTTGTTTTGTTTAAAGAAATTTGACATGAATAAAGATTCAAGAGTTTTCGTTCTTCTTTCAAAACGATGCTAACTCTTATGGAAAAGAAAAAGAAGATCTTCTCTCCATAATTGACCTAATTGTCAAAAAAGAAGAAGATGATGAGCGATGATTGGAGTTCGACTGAAAAAAAAGCACGGTGAACTACGAACGATCTTTGCGATCTCTGCTGAAGATGAGAGCAATGGAATTCAGATCTCTCGTGAAGAAGAAGACGTCGAGAATCGCAATCCAAATCTGAGTTTGTGCGGAGGGGTAGTTATGGTATTAATTTTGTAAATACAGAGCATCTAAAGGGAATCTTGGAATACTTAACGTAAAAATATATAATTTTGGACATTTCATAAAACCCATCCTGCAGGTGGGTTTTTCATAAAAACCAACCACGAAATTGGATTTTTCAGCAATTTTTAGTTTTTTTGGTCTAAACTTTATAGTTAGACATTTATTAAGCAGCTTGTGTTGGATGTATCTTTCTTTATGTATGACATTTCCGTATTTCATTTCTAGTTCATTTTGCTATAACTTGTTATTTGTGTGGATATCTTATTCTTTGTGATTATTACTTTATCATTACTCTCTTTGTCTTATGATGAACATTGTTGGCTTCACACATTACGGGGGAGCCAAAACCATTTTTGACATTGACAAAGGGGAAGAAAGAGCAATACCAAAAAGCAACAAAAAGCAAACACCACCATTTACCATTTTTTTTCAAAACGAACAATTCAGGTATTTTATTTCATTTTATTTTAGATATATTTTGGTATAGACTCAAGTTTGTCAATTATCAAAATAGGGAAGATTGTTGGCTCATTCCATGGTCACACCCGATTTTGATAATCGACAAAAACTTAAGTCAATGCACAAAATATACGAACTGTTGCTAAACATTTCAGGTCAAGTAAAATCAATATCAAAAAGCGTACTACTACATCAGCAAGCATGCAAATCATTATTCTGAAGCTCGTTCTTATTGGAATCAGTCCGAGTCATTTTACAATTTATTATGTATTTTATCTTTATTGAGTCTAGGATATAAATTATAAGATCGACTGGATACTACTGGCTTAGGTTAATCACAGTCCACTATCCTACACAGCCTACCCATCCAAAGTCCACTTACCAAATATATCATTCACTTTTGTGCAACAGAATTTGACAAATATTTTACATTTGTACTGAGACAGAACTCTGGCCGAGTTCGGTCAGTTTGAATTCAAATATTTGTTGCTTCCAAATCTGCATGCAACGTTCGTTTGCAAAATCTTTGCATCAGAACTCTACCCGAACTCTGTCCGAGTTCGGTCCTCGAAAACACCTATAAATAGAAGAGAATTTCTTATTTCAAATCACTCATTCATTCATCTTCTCTTCTCTATTCAAAAGTATTTTTTATTTGATCTAAAGCTTTCATATTCTACCAATACATCTCTTAGCCAAAAGCCAGCAATATCTATTTGATCTAGAGTCTTTTTGGTTCTCGGAGTTGTAAGAGGTCGTTCAAAGTTCAGAAAACTATCTCTGTTTTCGGAGCCGGTCGTGCGCTCGTCGCCAAGCACAGTATTGTGAAGTCGGTCGTGCACTTGTCACCAAGCACAGTGTTGTAAGAGACTGTAAGCTCTCAATTAGCTTGTGCCATAGTGGATTAACATCGAGCAAGAGTACTCGAGACTAGATTAGTCCTCTTAGAGGAATACCAGTATACATCGTTGTGTCACTGAGTTTGATCATTCTATCTCTTGCTATATTTATTTATTGTCTCTTTATTCACCTCCATAGTTATCTGCTTTTAACTTTTAATTGGTGATTATTTTTCGCTGCCCTCGCACTCACTCTGTTCAACCCCTCCTCTAGAGGTGCTCAACGGTCCTACAATCCACACATCAGACACTTCTCCAAACTCTTCCTACAATCGTTCTACCCATGCCCTGGCTTCTTATAAAAGGTACAACTGGTGGCCTGCTGGTGTCTGGGTGCCTGCTGCTACTGTCTCGGCTGCTGCTGCACTTGCTAAAAAGGTGCACAGCCCTGTCCCTGAAACTGCTGCTGGAACGGCCTGTGCTGGTACTATTACTGAAAATAGAGCCTCTTGGCCTGGCCTCCACTGCTACTGGCTCCATGCGCATCACGACCCCTCTTCAGCTTCAGCTCGAGGTCGTCTTTTGCTGACATGGCCCCCGATAGAATCTCTTCAAAGGTGGCATCTCTGTCGCTCTTGGTCAAGGACTTGACTTCCTTGACCAAGCCCTTCCTGAACCTCCTAGCCTTCGTCGAATCGTTAAGGCCCTCAATAAATCTGCCCAGGCGACAGAACTCTCCGGCGTACTCCTCTACTGTCTGGTTCCCTTGAACCAGACTCTCAAACTGTGTCTCCAAGGCGCCGAGTGCTGTGTCGGAAAAGAACTTCTCCTTGAAGAGCTTCTTGAAAGCTCCCCATGTCTTCCCCTCCGTACCAACTCTGGGGTCTGTCTGGTACCATGTGCGAACAAGGTCCTGCATCTGGATGCCCGCCGCCTCTATCTGGATTTTGGCTGGTATCAGTGCCAGGCGAAAGATCTTCTCTATATGCTCGATCCAGTTGTCGGCATATATGATACCCTCAGAACCTCAGAAGTCTCGTGGCCGCATCTTCTGGAAGTCCTGAATGCCCGGGGTCCTCGGTTGGTACTGTTGTATCTGCCCTCCCTATGGCTGGGCAGTAACCCTTTCCACTGTCGTCATAGCCAGCTGGTGGGCATTGTCTATGCCATGCCTGAAATCAGCTGACTGGCACTGCTGGGTCTCTATCATCTGTTGGAAGAAGGCAAAAAGTTGAGCAGCGTCGATCGATCCTGAAGGTGGCTGCTGCTGGAACACATCTGGGATAACTGGGGTCGGCCACCGAACAGGTGGAGGTGCACCCCCAAATGAGACAGATTCTCGAAAATAAGAAGGAACAAGGGAAGCTGCGGTCCCGGGGCCCTGCTGCATCGGGTGAGAAGTGGCAGACCTCTCGGTGGTATCCCCTAGGCTGAAATGATGAGATCGTGTCTGCACCATCCTAGAGATAGATCAAACAAGGAAATCAATAAAGAGAAAAAAATGGTATAATCAAAAGAGGATAGTTTATTTCAAAAGAAAGCAATATCAGCAAGAATTTAGATGGCAAAAATTTAGATAAGAGTTTTTCCTAAATGTGATTGAGTACCTCAAAAACTTATATCATATATCCTACTGCAGGCTGTAGTGATACTCTAGTTCGAGTACCACCACGAACTGAGACATAACTCAGAACTCTAGGCTTGCATGGGCCACCACTAAAAACGTGTCATGACCCGCACCTAGTATAGGGATACGAAAAGTGGGTACGTCTAGCCTACGCCACAGTGTCGATGGTAGAATGCTGTCCTAAGTCACATATATCTAACACAGTATAAATGTACATATATAAGATATACTCTCCAATCGGAGGACAATACAGAAGGTACAACTCAATCACAATTATAAGGTAGAAATAGTACGAATAGATAGATATGAAATCTCAAATGAAGATACAAATAGAAGGAAATAAGTCTAAGTGTCTAAACGACACAAAATCTCAACATCCAAAAATAATACGACTCATAAAGTCAAATACAAGACATAAAGAAATAAGATAAAGCCTAGCTATCTAGCCTAGGCAATAGGGATAATATCCTCAGCTAGAGCTGGATCCTTCTATGGGTCCAACTCACAAGTGTCATCTAGGCCTGCTCCGTAATAAGTAGGACAGAACTCCTCGGTATCATCTGTAATATTTTAATAGGTCCAGTCAGGACATGAATGAATATATATCTCTCACGCAGTTCATATCATGGCAGAAAATATAAAACAAGCAATAGAGTAAGATACATAAAGTGTTGTAAGATATGTACATGAAAGATAAAAGATATATTTGTAAACTGGAAATATCGATATGGTAAGTAAAAACTGTAAGTGACTAAGTGATTTAGAGCACAAGATGGTTATGTAAACGGCTTGATGTTGTACACGAGTAAGCTACTGAGTTTGCACACGAGTAAACGAAAGGAATGATCACATAACCACTTCTACTCTTCCGTCCCGAATCAATACATAAGGATCCATTCAAGTTATGTTATTGCACACGATGATAAGTTCGCACACAAAGATCATG
>JANAVB010026200.1:3464220-3661720 GCA_029216955.1 Iris pallida
TATATATATATATATACACACACATATATATAGGAAAATTGGGGGTAAAGTGTGCCCACACATGTGTCAACATGTGGGTGTCATGAATGTGTCCATATTGTGTCAAAATCGTGTCCAAAACCAAGTGTCAAACCCAAGTGTCCACACGTATCAGAGACAATGTATGTGCACTGTCTCGTGCACAGGTGTCGAGTCCAATAGGATACGACACGTGCAAGCTCGTATGTCGTGGTCGTGTATACAAGTAGGGTAGATATAGGGCTTCTTGTCTAGGTGCTTGAATTGTGTCCAAAATATGTCATGTTCGATATGAAGGGCATATCAGAACACGTTTACTCGTGTTCGTGTGTGTGAGTAAATTCAGTACGGATACGATTACGAGTCCGACACGACACCACACCACCCTATATTTAGGGGACACAATGTCAGTCGTGTCTCCGACCTCTGTGTCAAGTTACATGTATCCAATTTTCACGCCCCAATTCCATCGAATCGATAGTCGTCCTCCGGGCGTGATGCCATACGAACCTAATTTGCGATCGCACAAGACATAGTCATAAGGTAATTCGAAATACGAGAATCTAAGAGAGCAAGCAGGCAAATTGAATCACACATTAAGTAAAGAGAACTTTGATCTTTATTGATAATGGATATCATTTATAAACTCCAGTACAGGACTCATGTCGCGTGGGCTACAACATGACTCAATTACGAAAGAGTGCCAATGAGATAGCCGTTCCATACATTGCACAGATCCTTCAATAACAACAGAGTACTCCAGTGACCTGGAATGGAGGGACGCTGAGCCATATTTCTTGGACAGTTAAGAGTCTTCAAAAGTGGAGTTGCGGGGAAAGTCTTTGACGCGCTGCTGAAGCTTCAAAATCACGAACGTCACCGAGCTAGTTGGCGCGTCCTTCTTGATTCATGGGACCTGCAAAGAGCGAGGATCAGTACGATCACATGTACTGGCAAATGGTTAATTAAAATCCAAGCTCTGTATTTGATTCAAGCAATTTTATAAACGTGTTAGCTAGCTATTTTTGTGATCTTTCTAACCATACTGATCGATTTGCATGTTAACTTATTTTGAGGCAAGCATATAAAATTTTATACATTAATCAGCTATCATATTTATCCCGTATTACGTGTATTAGTTAAGCAGTGAAAGGGTATGAAGGTCACTGGCAATGTCATGCCATTACGGACTATAGCTGGGTTAGACGGCGACCCTTTAGCGGCAGGTAGCGATCCTTGTGCGAAAGTTCCCGAATAACCCACGCCGATGTAAGGCTGGCGCTTGCTATACACGTTCCTCCCGAGCCGAATCGGTTCTTTGGCCTAGACAACCGTTCGAGGAAACTACACCTTGTCGACAAGTTGTCCAATGACCATTTTGCAGAGTCTTGAAAAATGCTCTCTCTTTTCTAGAACTTTATCCTTTCTCTTTTAGTTGTAAAAATTAGCCTTTCTTTTGAACTTAGTCGATTTACTCACTTATCCATATCGTTGCGATAAACGTTAATCGATTCATTCATTATTTTGCATAGGCTAAGTAGAATTGCATAAGAAAGCACGTTTTCCATTTTTAATATCGGCAGTTTGATAGCAAGTATTTCGTGAAGAATCGTGCCATAATTTCTTTGATTCTATACTATTATGATAATCATTTATTTAACTTCATATTGATTTTGAAATAGAGGGTCGAGGCGAAGGAGGTCAGCCACTCGCCTTAGACTTGCTTCAAGCGAGGGACTGCTTGGCTGCGCTGGCGTCGCCTATGCGATCACCTGCAATCGCATAAGCAACTGATTAGAACACTATGTAATTCAAGGAATTTCGATATGAATGCGAAGCTCGAAAATATAAGTCATAAAAATCCATCAAAACGTTCACGAAAATGCATTCACGAAAACCAAAGCCAAAGCCAAATCAGGTACGGCATGAAAACCAGAGCAACGGAAGGTCTCTTCTGACTCAGCCGCAGAGCCAATCATTGAGGCACAACCCACTGAATATGGGACTTGGTTCCGAAGAAGCCATTCCATAACGTGGAATGGATCTTAATTCAACCGTTCGACCGATTCGGCCGATTCAAACCTATCGGTCCCGACCGAATCGATAGCGACGGTGTTCCGTTCTCCGCGCACCCCGTGGACAAAAATAGGGCACGATGTAGGGACGGGGTACTACACCATGACCAACTAATAAAAAGTTTCATCCTCAAAACTTAAGGATAGAACCTACCTCTACGAAAACAATGAAGAAAATTTCTCCTTCATTTTCGATTCAAGCTCCCACGTCAACTCTTCGACCGAATGGTTACTCCAGAGTACGCGGACGAGAGAAATTGCTCGATTTCGCAGCAGCTTATCCTTGTGTTCTATGATTTGAACTGGCTCTTCAACGTAGGATAAGTCGGACTTCAGCTCTAGTTGGCCAAAATCTACCACGTGGCTAGGGTCGTGCACGTACTTCCGCAACTGAGAGACAAGAAAGACATTATGTACACCTTCTAGCACCGATGGTAGGACAATTTTATAGGCCACTGGGGTGACCCGTTCGAGTATTTCGAACGGTCCAACGAATCTCGGACTCAACTTTCCTTTCGCGCCGAACCGAGTAACTCCTCATATGGGTAACACTTTAAGAAATACGTGATCGCCTTCTTACAACTCAAGGGGTCGACGATGAACATCCGCATAACTTTTCTGACGACTCTGTGCGGTCTTTAATCATTCCCGAATGAGCCAAACTTTTTGTACGGTCTGTTCTACCAGTTCCAGGCCGAGAATCTGCTGCTCTCCGACTTCGTCCCAGCAAATGGATAATTGGCACTTTCGTCCATACAGGGCTTCATACGGTGTCATTTGGATGCTGGATTGATAGTTATTATTGTATGCAAATTTGCCAGAGGTAGATGAACCTTCCAACTCGACTGAAGTCAATTGCGCAGAATCGTAACATGTCTTCTAGAATCTGATTGACGCGTTCTGTTTGGCCATCGGTCTGGGAATGATAGGCTGAGCTAAAGTTCAACTTGGTACCTAGAACCGACTGAAGGCTACTCCAGAATTGTAACATAAACCGTGAATTTCGATCAGAGACGATGGATACTGGAACTTCGTACAGCCGTACTATCTTATCAAGATAAATCTGTGCCAGGCGATCAACGCTCCAAGTAACTTTAATGGCAATGAAGTGCACTGACTTGGTTAGTCGATCGACGATGACCCAGATAGCATCATTTTCCAGTGACATCTTCGGTAAACCAATAATAAAATCCATGCATACGTGCTCCCACTTTCATTCTGGATTTGCCAGATTCTGTATCTCCCCTCCCGGTCTCTGGTGCTCAGCTTTCACCTGCTGATAGGCCATACATTGCGATACGAAGAGTGCCACATCTCTTTTTATTTCGTGCCACCAGAAATTTGTACGGAGGTCCTTGTACATCTTTATGCTACCGGGATGCAAGGTATACTTCACATAGTGCACCTCCGACAATATCTCCTTTCTAAGTTCTGAGTTATCTGGAACGCATAGCCTACCCTTCAATCGAAGCATGCCGGTTTCATCTTCCACAAAGTCGGTCGTCCTACCCATCGAGATTAGCTCTCATATTTTCTTCAGGTACGGATCGTTCTTCTGAGCGGTCTTGATCTTTTCTTGCAAGCTCGGCTCTAACTGTAACTTTGCCAACTGTACATTCCTGAATTGTGTTCGAAGTTTGATGCCCATCTTTTCTAGGTCACGTAGCAATCTGCGGTCGATGGATAGCGAGGCGATATACTTTCGACTCAGAGCGTCCACCACAATATTTTCCTTTTCCGACGTATAGTCAATAGTCAAGTCGTAATCTTTGATCAGTTCAAGCCAACGCCCCTTTTGCGTGAATAGATACTTGAGGCTCTTGTGATCGGTATAGATCATGCATGCCACACCATAAAGATAGTGACGCCATAATTTCAATGCGAACACAATCGCTGCTAACTCCAGGTCATGAGTAGGGTAGTTCTTCTCGTACGGCTTTAGCTGTCGGAAAGCAAAAGATATCACCTTGTTTTGCTGCATCAGCACACACACCAAGCTCTGACCAGATGCATCGCTGAATATCTGGAAACCCTCAGTCCCTTTTGGAAGTGCGAGTATCGGGGCCAAGACGAGCTGTTGCTTTAATTCCTGGAAGGAAGCTTCATAGTCGTTTGACCATTCAAATGCGACTCCTTTCTGGGTGAGGCGAGTCAGAGGCGATGCGATCTTTGCGAAGTCTTTCACAAAGCGTCGGTAGTATCCCGCTAAGCCAAGAAAACTTTAAATCTCGCCGACGGACGCTGGCCGTTTTCAATCGACAACGACTTCAACTTTCTTTGGGTCGACTATGATACCTTCAGCTGAAATGATGTGTCCGATGAATGCGATGCTGCTCAGCCAAAATTTGCATTTGCTTCGCTTCGCATACAACTAATTTTTTTGAAGGGTCTGAAGCACGGTCCGTAGATGCTCAGTGTGTTGCTGCCTATTCTTCGAGTAGACGAGTATATCGTCGATAAAGACTACTACGAACTTGTCGAGGAATGGTCGAAACACCCAATTCATTAAATCCATGAAAGTAGTTGGGGCATTCGTTAGGCCAAACAGCATTACCAGAAATTCATAATGGCCGTATCGAGTGTGAAAGGCGGACTTCGACACACCGTTCGACTTGATTTTGAGTTGATGGTAACCCGAACGCAGATTAATTTTAGAGAACACCGTAGCTCCTTGCAGCTGATCAAACAGATCGTCTACGCGGAGCAGGGGATATTTGTTCCAGAAGGTGGCTTTATTCAGCTCGCGGTAATCGATACAAAGACGCAGTGAGCCATCATTTTTCTTGACGAACAGTACGGGCGCTCCCCATGGCGAGACACTGGGTCGTATGAATCCCTTGTCGAGCAACTCTTGTAACTGTACTTTGAGTTCTTTAAGCTCTGCAGGGGCCATTCTGTATGAGATATTTGAAATCGGTCGGGTATTTGAGAATGTATCAATAGTGAACTCAATCTCTCGATCAGGTGGCATGCCGGGCAGTTCATCCGGGAACACATCTGGGAATTCTTCCACAATGTCGGTCTGACACGCGTTTGTACCATCCTGTCGCATGTCTCGAACGGACGCTAGATAGCCTTCGCATCCGGAATACAGCATCAGTCGAGAAGATATTACAGAGATAACCTTACAGGTCGACGATACCTCATCACATGAATAGCAGAATTCAGGCACTCCAAGTATACGGAATGTGACCTTCTTTTCAGCACAGTCTATGGTTGCATTGTACGGACCGAGCAAATCCATCCCAGAATGATATCGTAGTACTTAATATCTAGAACTATCGCATCAAGACTGATCTTTTGACCACCTATACAGATGATTTCATCTCCGTAGACTAAATTTATAAGTAGTGGCATGCCCGACGGTACATTAACAGTAAGATCGAAACCCAACGATATTAGGGGAAATTTTTGCTCGGCGGTGAAGTCCGTCGAGATAAAACTATGCGTGGCACCTGAATCAAACAATACACGAGCATGCTTATTATTGAAATACAGTATACCTGTCATGACTGTGTCAGATGCGAACGCTTCATCTCGAATTATGGCATAGATATGGCCCTGAGCATTGGGACGACGGTCTTGGCCATTTTGTTGTACAATCTGTGGAGCCGGAGGTGCTTGGCCTCGGTTCTGTTGATGTTATTGGGGGCGCTGGTTCGGTTTCTCCAGACAATTGCGTGCAATGTGGTCCATTCGGCTGCACCCAAAGCATGCTCCATTCTTCAATCGGTACTCGTTGGCCATGTGTTCCTCCTTGTGGCAAAAATTACAGACTATTCGATCCTTTGCCTGGTTGCCGCCTCCGTTGCCGTGATTTTGATGATTGTGCATATTGTTGCCTCCCGTATTACTATGGCGTTTGTTATTAAAGTGAACAGCGCCAGTAGTAGCAGGAGGATACTCGGACTCCAGATGTGTCACGCCCCGGTTCGGTAAAATCGATAGTCGTCCCCCGGACGTGATGCTGTACAAGCCTAAGTTGCGCTCACACAAGGCGGTTCATAAGGTTATCCGAAACAACAGCATTTACGAGAGTATATAGAGAAACTGAACACATTTATATAGATAAGGAATCTTGAAATTTTATTGATGACAAGTTAGATTACAGACTCGATTATAAAAGAGGCCTCTCGGGCTTACAACCGACATCGATGAGATAGTCATTCCATACATTTACATCCCTTTTTAAAAAACATCAAAATGACTCTCTAAGACCTGGGATCGGTGAGAGTTGGCGCTGCATAATGCAGTTGAATTGGAGTCTTCAAAATGTTGCAGAGTTAGCCTTCACGCTAGCAAGGCTTCAAAAGAAATGAGCGTCGTCTTCAGTCTCTTGGCACGCTATCCTGGTTACGGGTACCTTTTGAGAGCGAGGGTCAGTACATTATACTTTGTACTGGTGTGTGGCAATTTAAATCTCGTGCTCTTATTTGTTGAAAAAAATTAAGTGAACATGCATGCATATGTTTGGTGAACTTTCTAGCCATCCTAATCAATTCAAACCTATATTTGAAGGCACAACAGTATAACGACGATAGATCTTACCCCCGGTAGAGCGTGTCGTTGCAGCATAAACTTACCATGTTCTTCCATGTCATGTTGATAATAAGGAAATATAATAGAGTGCATTCGTGAAGGTCACTGGCACGACAAGCCATCCTGGACATATAGCTTGGTAGATAAAGGTTCTTCAGCGCAGGTAGCGAGCCCCTTGAAAGCTACTGCCTATCGTGGCATGCATCCGACATAGCTATCCGTGTTTCTTGTTAGGCCGGAACGGTCCCGTGGCCTCGGGATATCGTTCGAAGTAACAATCGCCCTTATCGACAAGTTGTCCATGACCATGCAAAGTTAATTGTTATTTCAAGGCACATCTTTATGGTATTATTGCGACTTTCATTTAATCGATTCGTCTTTTCTTAGCACGGTTCTATATAATATGGTAATTGCAAGCACGATAAAGTTATAGGACCAGCAGTTATATAGTTCGTGTACGTGAGACGTCGTGTAACCGTTTATTGGAATATCATTCATGTTGTTGTATTACATCTAGCATAACACATGTCTAGTATTGATAATGTATTGGAGAAGAGGGTCGAGGAAAGAAGGGTCAGCCACTCACCTTAGTATTTACTTGAGGCGAGAAACTGGTTGGCCACGCTAGACGTTGCCTATGCGATCACCTGAAATCGCACAAGCAACTGATTAAAATACTGTATTATTCAAGAAAATTCGATACGAATGCGAAGTTCGAAACGCAAGCCATGAAAACCATCGAAAACATTCATGAAAATGCATTCAGAAAACTAAAGCCAAAGAAGCAATTGCGGCATAAAAAGTAGAGCAACGGGAGGTCTCTTCCGACTCAGCCGCAGAGTCTATCCTCGAGGTGAAACCCGCTGAATATGGGACTTGGTTCGACCGAAGAAGCCACTCCATAATAGGGAATAGATCTTAATTCAACCGTTCTCGTTCGACCAATTCGATCGATCCCGACCTATCTGTCCCGACCAAATCAATAGCGACAGTGTTCCTTTCTCGTGCACCCCGTAGACGGAAAATGGGGCACGATGTAGGGATGGGACACTACATCATAACCAACTAAGAAAAAGTTTTGTCCTCGAAACTTAAGAACAGAACCTACCTCTATGAAAATAATGAAAAAAAATTTCCTTCATCTCTGACTCGAGTTCCCATGTCGACTCTTCCGTCGAATGGTTCCTCCAGAGTACGTGAACGAGAGGGATTGCCCGATTTCGAAGCAGTTTATCCTTATGCTCTAGTATTTGCACTGGCTCTTCCTCATATGATAAGTCCGCCTTCAGATTCAGCTGACCAAAATCTACCACATGGTTCGGATCATGTACGTACTTCCACAACTAAGATACGTGGAAGACATCGTGTACATCTGAAAGCGTCGGTGGCAAGGCAATTTTGTAAGCTATTGGGGCGACTCGCTTCAATATTTTGAAAGGACCTACAAATCTTGGACTCAATTTTCCCTTCACACCGAATCTGGTAACTCCTCGCATGGGCGTCACCTTCCGGAACACGTGATCGCCCTCCAGGAACTCAAGTGGTCTTCGATGGGTGTCGGTATAGCTCTTTTACGAAGCGTCGATAGTATCCCGCCAAACCAAGAAAGCTTCGAATCTCACTAGCAGACGTAGGCTGCTTCCAACCAGCAACATCTTCAACTTTCTTCGGATCGACTGCAATACCTTCGGACGAAATGATATGACCAAGAAAGGATACGCTGCTCAGCCAAAATTCGCACTTACTCTGCTTTGCATACAACTGATTCTTTTGAAGTGTCTGGAGCACGGTCCGCAGATGTTCTGTATACTGTGCCCTGTCCTTCGAGTAGACGAGAATATCGTCAATAAAGACTACCATAAATTTATCAAGAAAGGGTCAAAATACACGATTTATCAGATCCATGAAGGCAGCAGGAGCGTTCGTCAGGCCGAATGGCATCACCAGAAACTCGTAGTGGCCGTACCGAGTACGAAAGGCTGACTTTTGCTCGTCGTCTGACTTGATCTTGAGTTGATGATAGCCCGAACGAAGATCAATCTTCGAAAATACCGAGGCACCTTGTAACTGATCGAATAAGTCGTTAATGCGGGGCAATGGATACTTGTTCCGAATGGTGGCCTTGTTCAGCTCTCGGTAATCGATGCACAGACGCATGGACACAACCTTTTTCTTCACGAACAACACGGACGCTCCCTACGGTGAAACACTAGGCCGAATAAACCCTTTGTCGAGCAACTCTTATAACTGGACCTTGAGCTCCTTCAGCTCGGTGGGGGCCATTCTGTACGGGGCCTTGGAAATTGGTCGAGTATCGAGAAATGTATCGATGCTGAACTCGATTTCTCGGTCAGGGGGCATGCCGGGTAGCTCGTCCGAAAACACATCGGGAAATTCTGCCACAACGTCGGTCTGACCCGCATTTGTACCATCCTGTCGCATATTTCGAACGGAAGCCAAATAGCCTTCGTACCCAGAATGTAGCATCCTTCGAGCAAAAATTGCCGAGATCAGCATGCAGGTCGACGACGCCTTACCATACGAAAAGCAGAATTCAGGCACTCCTGGTATACGGAAGCTGACCGTCTTTCTGGCGCAGTCGATGGTTCTATTGCACGGCCCGAGCCAATCCATTCCCATAATGATATCATAGTCCTTAATGTCTAGAACTATAGTATCAAGACTAACTTTTTGACCACCTATACAGATAATTTCGTCTCCGTAGGCCAAGTTTGCAAGTAGTAGCACACCCGAAGGTACGTTAACACTAAGATCGAGACCTAGTGGTGTCAACGAAAATTTGTTTTCGGCGATGAAGTCCGTCATATAAAACTGTGTGTGGCACCTGAATCGAACAGTACAAGAACAGACTTATTATTGAAAAACAAAGTACCTGTTACGACCGTATCAGAGGTGAACGCCTCATCTCGAGTCATAGCGTAGACGCGCCCTTGGGCATTGGGGCGGCGATCTAGGCTATTTTGTGGTGCGGGCTGAGGTGCTCGAGGCATCGGAACTTGATTCCCCAGACGGTGCTGTTGATGCTGAGGCGTGTTCAAGTTTCTTCTTCGATTCGGGCAATCTCTATGATAGTGATCCCTTTTTTCGCAGATGAAACATCCTTCATTATGAACTTCACAGTCAACGGCAAGATGTCCGTTCCGGTTGCATTTGGTACAGTGAGGTCCCTGATTTTGTGCCTGATGTCCGCCCTGGTGCCCGTTGTTTGAATGTTTGTTTATGTTGTTACCTTCCATATGGCTAAGACGCTTGTGATGGTAGGTATGCACAGTGCCAGCAGCAATTGGAGGGTATTGGCGTTCAAGGCGGAGGGCGTAGTTGAGAGACTCCCCCATCGTTTTGTATTTCGGAACAGACACATGGGCAGAAATAGATGGTCGTAGACCCACTTCGAACCGTCGTGCACGACTCTCCACGGAGGGCAGGAATTCTCCAACAAATTTGGCTAACTTGTTGAACTCTGCTGCATACAGCCGCACCGTCATATTCCCTTGCTTTAGCTGCATAAATTCACTTTCCTTCTCTTGTTGAACGGCTGCAGGGAGGTACTCGATCTCGAACGCCTTTCGAAAGGTGGCCCAAGAGATTGCCGCTGTCTCATCGTCGTGTCTGATCGCTCGCTTTTGTACGGCCCACCAGTCGTGCACGTTCAATCGGAGTAGAAGTTGAGCGCATGCGACTTTCTTGGACTCATCGACGCCCAGAAGCTCGAACCGGTCTTCCAACTCCTCCAACCAATCGATCGCCACAGAAGGGTCTTCAGTACCGCAGAAGGAAGTACGAAAACTTTTGCTGAATTTTGACACCTCAAAGTTGGAACTTCTCGGTACTGCAGGTAGAGGCTCGGGTACCTCTGGTTCGACTTTACTTTATCTGGCCTCAGGCTCTGTTATGGCATGGGTTGTTGCAAAGTTGTTGTTGGCCACCACTGTCTGAACGATCTGCTGAAGAGTATCAAGCTGCTTCTGCTGCAACTTGAATTGTGCATCGAATCGGGCATCAAACTGAGTCTGGCGTGCCTCCGTCTGTCGTCGATGGTGCTCATTCTGGCGTTGATTCTCCTCAGCTTGTCGTTGTTGTGTTTCCAGCATACGCAATATCTGTTCCATAGCATCGTTAGAGGGTCCGGGCCTCGAGCTACTCGAGCCGCTCGAAGCGTTTCTTCGTTCGCCGCTACGTTCACCGCCGTGCCTTCTGGGATTTTTGAAGGCAAAATAAATTAGTCACAAAACTTATTACGGACTCACTCGTATGGAACGATATATCTCATCTATAGGGAATCAAGAGTTTGAGGCTTAGAACGGAAGGTCAAAGGACGTAAAGTCGTTCTCTGATACCATTATGTCACGCCCCGGTTCGGTAAAATCGATAGTCGTCCCCCGGGCGTGATGCCGTGCAAGCCTAAGTTGCGCTCGCATAAGGCAGTTCATAAGGTTATCCGAAACAACAGCATTTACGAGAGTACGCAGAGAAACTGAACATATTTATATAGAGAAGGAAGCTTGAAATTTTATTGATGACAAGTTAGATTACAAACTCGATTACAAAAGGGGCCTCTCGGGCTTACAACCGACATCAATGAAATAGTTATTCCATACATTTACTTTTTACAAAACATCAAAATGACTCTCTAAGACCTGGGATCGTTGAGAGTTGGCGCTACATGATGCAGTTGAATTGGAGTCTTCAAAATATTACAGAGTTAGCCTTCACGCTAGCAAGGCTTCAAAAGAAATGAGCGTCGCCCTCAGTCTCTTGGCACGCTATCCTAGTTACGGGTACCTTTTGAGAGCGAGGGTCAGTACATTACACCTTGTACAGGTGTGTGGCAATTTAAATCTCGTGCTCTCATTTGTTGAAGAAAATTAGGTGAACATGCATGCATATGTTTGAACTTTCTAGCCATCCTAATCAATTCAAACCTATATTTAAAGGCACAACAGTATAACGACGATAGATCTTACCCCCGGCAGAGCGTGTCGTTGCAGCATAAACTTACCATGTTCTTTCTTGTCATGTTGATAATAAGGAAATATAATAGAGTGCATTCGTGAAGGTCATTGGCACGACAAGCCATCCTGGACATATAGCTTGGTAGACAGAGGTCCTTCAGCACAGGTAGCGAGCCCCGTTGAAAGCTACTGCCTACCGTGGCATGCATCCGGCATAGCTATCTGTGTTTCTTGTTAGGTCGGAACGGTCCCGTGGCCTTGGGATACCGACCGAAGAAACAATCGCCCTTGTCGACAAGTTGTCCATGACCGCACAAAGTTAATTGTTATTTCAAGGCACATCTTTATGGTATTGTTGCGACATTCATTTAATCGATTCGTCTTTTCTTAGCATGGTTCTATATAATATGGTAATTGCAAGCACGATAAAGTTATAGGACCAGCAGTTATATAGTTCGTGTACGTGAGACATCGTGTAACCATTTATTGGAATATCATTCATGTCGTTGCATTACATCTAGCATAACACATGTCTAGTATTGATAATGTATTAGAGAAGAGGGTCGAGGGAAGAAGGGTCAGCCACTCATCTTAGTATTTACTTGAGGCGAGAAACTGGTTGGCCGCGCTAGACGTTGCCTACGCAATCACCTGAAATCGCACAAGCAACTGATTAGAACACGGTGTTATTCAAAGAAATTCGATACGAAGTTCGAAATGCAAGCCATGAAAACTATCGAAAACATTCACGAAAATGCATTCAGAAAACCAAAGCCAAAGAAGCAATTGCGACATGAAAAGCAGAGCAACGGGAGGTCTCTCCCGACTCAGCCGCAGAGTCTATCCTCAAGGCACAATCCGCTGAATATGGAACTTGGTTCCGAAGAAGCCACTCCATAACGGGGAATGGATCTTAATTCAACCATTTTCGTTCGACCAATTCGATCGATCCCGACCTATCGGTCTCGACCGAATCGATAGCGACAGTGTTCCTTTCTCGCGTATCCTATGGACGGAAAATGTGGCACGATGTAGGGACGGGGCACTACAATATGAAGGACATGGTTGAGTGCCTCACCCATGGTTTTGTATTCAGGCACCGAAACATGGACACGAATAGAGGAACGCAACCCCACTTCGAATCGTCAAGCTCGACTTACAGTTGTAGGTAGATATGCTCCAGTAAATTTGGCCAATTTGTTGAATTCGACCGCTTACTGTCGTACTGTCATATTCCCTTGCCTCAACTGCATAAATTCATTTTTTTTCCTGTCGCACGACTGCAGAAAGATATTCGATCTCGAACGCTTTTTTGAATGTGGCCTACGAGATCGTCGTCGTCTCGTCTTATCGTTGAATTGCCCACTTCTGTATGGCCCACCAATCGTGTGTATTCATTCAAAGTAGGAGTTGAGCACACGTGACTTTCTTCGAGTCTTCGACACCCAGAAGTTCGAATTTGTCTTCCAGCTCCTCTAACCAGTCGATCGCCACGGAGGGATCTTTTGTGCCGTTGAAGGAAGTGCGGCAGCTCTTCGTGAATTTTAACACATTGAAGTTAGAACTTCTCGGTGCCGCAGATGAGAGCACGGGCGCCTCTGGTTCAGCTTCGTTGGATCGAACTGCAAGCTCGGTCACGGCAGGCGTCATTGTTGAATTGTTGTTGGCCACGACTTATTGTACGATTTGTTAGAGTGTATTCAGCTGCTACTGCTCTATCTTGAATTGAGCCTCGAACCGATTCTCGAACTGGGTCTGACGAGCTTTCGCCTGCTGATGATGGAGCTTATTTTGGCGTTGCTGCATTTTGAGCATCTGCAGCATCCGTTGTATCGGGTCGCCGGAAGATTCGGCTACGGTAAGCGTCATCCTCGTTGGGTTGATGGAATGCTCGAGTCTGGAACTACTCGAGCCGCTGGAAGCGCTCGTCGCGTCCACTGTCCGAGCTTCCGCAACTGCAGGAAAAAGAAAGGCAACTCTCGTTAGTTTCAGAAAATGTCCTGGGTTTAGCGTATGGAATAACTCATCTCATCGACACGAGGTCAACGGTTTGAGATCAGAAACTCGACACTGGAGGCCAAGGACATAAAGCCATGCTCTTATACCATTATGTCATGCCCCGATTCCGTCGAATCATTAGTCGTCCTCGGGTGTGATGCCATGCGAACCTAATTTGTGATCGCACAAAGCATAGTCATAAGGTAATCCGAAACACGAGAATCTAAGAGAACAAGCAGACAAATTGAATCACACATTAAGTAAAGAGAACTTTGATCTTTATTGATAATGGACATCATTTACAGACTCCAGTACAGGACTCAGGCCGTGCGGGCTACAACATGACTTAATTACAAAAGAGTGCCGATGAGATGGCCGTTCCATACATTGCACACATCCTTCATTATACAACAGAGTATTCCAGTGACCTAGAATGGAGGGACGCTGAGCCATCTTTCTTGGACAGTTGATAGTCTTCAAAAGTGGAGTTGCGGGAAAAGTCTTCGACGCACGGCCGAAGCTTCAAAATCATGAACGTCACCGAGCTAGTTGGCACGTCCTTCCTGATTCACGGGACCTGCAAAGAGCGAGGATCAGTACGATCACATGTATTGGCGAATGGCTAATTAAAATCCAAGCTCTGCATTTGATTCAAACAGTTTTATAAACAAGTTAGCTAGCTATTTTTGTGATCTTTCTAACCATCCTGATCGATTTGTATGTTAACATGTTTTGAGACAAGCATATGAAATTGTATACATTAAGCAGCTATTATATTCATCCCGTGTCACGTGCATTAGTTAAGCAATGAAAGGGTATGAAGGTCACTGGCAATGTCAAGCCATCGCGGACTATAGCTGGGTTAGACGGCGACCCTTTCGTGGCGGGTAGCGAGCCCTGTGCGAAAGTTTTCGAATAACCCACGCCGGTGTAAGGCTGGCGCTTGCTATACACGTTCCTCCCGGGACGAATCGGTTCTTTGGCCTAGACAACCGTTCGAAGAAACTACACATTGTCGACAAGTTGTTCAATGACCGTTTTGTAGAGTCTTGAAAATGCTCTCTTTTCTATAACCTTATCCTTTCTCTTTTAGTTGCAAAATTTAGCCTTTCTTTTGAACTTAGTCGATTTACTCACTTAGCCATATCATTGCGATAAACGTTAATTGATTCATTCATTGTTTTGCATAGGCTAAGTGGAATTGTATAAGAAAGCATATTTTTTATTTTCAATACCGGCAGTTTGATAGCAAGTGTTTCGTGAAGAATCGTGCCATGATTTCTTTGATTCTATACTATGATAACAAGCATTTATTTAACTTCATATTGATTTTGAAATGGAGGGTCAAGGCGAAGGAGGTCAGCCACTCACCTTAGACTTGCTTCAAGCGAGGGACTGGTTGGCTGTGCTGACGTCGCCTACGCGATCACTTACAATCGCATAAGCAACTGATTAGAACACTGTGTAATTCAAGAAATTTTGATATGAATGCGAAGCTCGAAAATACAAGTCATGAAAATCCATCGAAACGTTCTCGTAAACGCATTTACAAAAACCAAAGCCAAAGCCAAATCAAGTGCGGCATGAAAACCAGAGCAACGGGAGGTCTCTCCCGACTCAGCCGCAGAGCCAATCCTTGAGGTACAACCTGCTGAATATGGGACTTGGTTCCGAAGAAGCTAGCCATTCCAAAACGTGGAATGGATCTTAATTCGACCATTCCCGTTCGACCGATTCGGTCGATTCTGACCTATCGGTCCCGACCGAATCGATAGCGACAGTGTTCCTTTTACGCACACTATGCGGACGGAAATGGAGCACGATGTAGGGATGGGGTACTACACCAGTGTCCAAAACAGTATCGAACAGGGGGTTGTCAAACTGGGCAGAACACAACGTCGTGCTGCCATGTCGTGTCCTCTAGGACACGACACACCTGATGAAATGTCTCGTGCTCGTGTCCAGAGCTAGGTGAGGGGTAGGGCTAGGGGTTGGACCCCCTGAATTGTATCCAAGTCGACTCTGTCCGCATGTCGAGCCCGTATCAGAGGATCAATTTTGCGCATGCACAGTCTGGCTCGAACCCGTGCGAGCGTGATTCTGTGTCCGACATGACATGAATCGATCTTGAACTTGTGGAGGGGCCTAATAGTCATGGTCCCCACCTCCACACCAAATTTGGTGGGTCCACGTGGCCTGTGCAATAAGCACGAAGCTCGTGGCAGCAGGACAACGCACGCAGTGGCGTACGGCATCCCGTGTTCGAATTTCGACATGAAAAATGTGTTAAAATTGACTCGGTCAAAGGGATACGTGATCTATACATCAAGGGCTACAAATTTATGTAATTAGTTTTACAAAATATGAATATTAAATTCTAAGTGGCATTTCACCAAATACTTTACACTACACTTCGATACGTCTCCGATACACATATCAAATGGACACAAAATGCTACCAAACTTGGTCTACAGGTGTATGATACCTAGATGCATGCATCTATGAAGAGAAATCGGAACTTTAATAGTTTTAGAAGCCATTACCTATTGAGAGTTAGAATCTCAATGAAAATGCCTAAAAATGAGATCCTTCACCAACTTGATATGGTTCAAGAGCCTTCAATCCTTGCTAGTTAGCCTCTATCGACCTCCTCTACACTAGGGGAGTGTGTTGTAAAATATTAGGCTCAATTTAGAGTTGATTTGAAGAAAAGGGATAATTTTGGGGAAGAACTCAATTTAGGGTTTATGGATGTAACGAAAAGAGGCAAGGGTGGGCTAACATGTGCTTATATAGGGTATGGGACCCTTTGATGGCAGCCAAGGGGTTATCTAGGGTTTGGGTAGATATTTAGGTAATGGGTAGGCTTGTAAAATATCTTAGGCTCAACAAATATCTTCTTAGCCTAATATCTAGATATTTCTAACTTAGCCATTAAGTTTGTAATCCTTTAACTTAGTCTCTAGGATCATGACTAACATCTAGGTTAGGGCAAAACTAGGTCAGGGCTCAACACAAAGATTAACACAATATTAATTATCAAAAATTTAAATTAAATCCAATAAATCACAAATGACCAAAATACCCTTAGGCTAAAAATGTGGTAGTAACAACAACTAAATATACCTGAAGTTTTGGAGTAGCAACCATCATCCGTCAATGTATCATACCTTCATCTAATACCTGGAGAGATCACCAGGTCCTCAGGGGACTAGCAAGACACATAATATATATGTCTACTATACAGTAAATAACATGCAAGGGAACAGGAAAAGTAACTACTAGATCAAAAATGAAGAACATATGGAAGACTCGATAAATCATGACATGTCATATGAAAATAATATTAAGTATGACTACAAATGAATCGAATGACCATAGCCCTACCGTGGTACTCCCGGTCCTATAGCTAGTAGCCCTGTCGTGGTACTCCCTAACTATAGTGAGTCTCTATCGTAGCCCTGTCGTGGGTCTCCCGAGTCGAGAGTGGTCAAGTAGTCAATCCTAGTATCGGTAGAGGGTCAAGTCAAGATAACATGAAATACGAGATCAAGTCAAGTCAAGACGCTCAAGTAGATAACTCTATCGAAGTCATGTGTGAGCATATAACCAATGATGACACTAAGTGATAACAGGTAAGAGACGTAGAAATAAATCATGGCAAGATAGCAAATATGAAAAAGTAAATGAGACATGAACAAGAAAGAATAATAAGAACATGCATATGAATACTGTAAAGTTTGTCAAGGTGTACTTGCCTGGAGTTTTGTCTAATCTGTGCAGAGAGTGCAGAACCAAATTCTACCCAAACCATCCATGAACGAATGAATCATACTCCGTGCAATATCTACCAACTCAAATCACAAACAAATATGTATTATTTACTAAATACAATTATGACTAACCACTCCTACCTAGAAATCTTGGGTCGTTCTAAGTCATGTAATACCTATGTTACATAAACCATTTTATTAATCATACCACCTAGAGCTAGGTTATACTAATCTTTATGATCACTATTCGTTAATATTATGAATTACAAACTCTATATGTTTGCATCTCGTAATTCATACAACGAAACCTATGACACACGAATCAAGAAAAGACGATTAACCACAAGGTTAACAATCTTATCTTGGCGATCCATACGGTCGCTTTGCCAATTTCAGCGGTGTGAGATCACTGAAATTGACTGATCTTAGTTTCGATGCTCGATTTCCAAAATACAAATATAATATAAATTAATAACTTACTATATATGTACTTACCATATATAGACCTTAATAATATATTTATACCAAAACTAGTCATATTGAATACCCTATTTAATATAACATATATAGTATTAAATCTACATATAAAAGTAATATATTATTAACATAAAATATCACTTCTAATTCTAAAAAATATTTAAAAATATTATATAATAATAATTAATTATTTTATACATAGAAAAATATATGTACAAGATTTGTATTGATTCTACAACATTATTTCTAGACTTGGTTTGCGATTTGAGGCCCAAAACAATAAATGCTTAAAAATATTAAATTCTATAAAAATTTTAAAAATTAGTTAAAATAGTATTTATAATGTTAAATATTGCACAACATAAAGTTTAATATGGTTTCATGGAGTTTCGACACTTTTGGACACAAGGAAAGCAGAATTTTTCGAAGTTCGGTGGCACGACAAATGTCATGAATTTTTAGAAATAGCAAACAGATGCGAAACCTATCCTACAGATATGGTTCGAAAAGGTATCAACATCTAGATTCTGAATAAAAATATAAGAATGTTAGAAACTAACCTTAGATAGGTGAAAAATGGCTCACAACCAGATTTATCAGTTTTAGATATCCTGTCGTAGAATCGATGCCACGGGCAAACCGCTTGGAACTGGGGGATCCGACGATCAGAGGTTGGATTAGACACACAAAGGTAACTCTTAGATTTGGTTTGAAGTAAAACAGATGAGAAAAAGTTAATGAAATCTCATCTACAAGTTGACTAACCTGCTGTGACGAATTCATTACTAATTTGGTCGACTTCGGGTGCCTTCCGCACCTCGTATCGATCAAATTAGGTGATGAGGCTCCTTGGGAAGGTGTCGGAGTGTTAGAGGGTGTCCTAGGGTCGAGATGAAGGTGGTAGGAGGGTTGAAATAGGTCGGGGTGATGAGTTTCTGTGGGGTGGAAAAAAAGTGCAAAAATAGAAAAGAAATTGGAGGGGGGCTCGGTTTTAATAGAGAAATATATAAATAATGTACGTAAATCCTAGTTGGGAGAGATTCACATAAGGGGAAATAAGTTAGGGTGGAGTAGGATTTGGTTTGATGGGATTTGATTGCATATTCTAAAAGATACGCCAATTCTATCTCCTAATATTTAAATTGGTTCAAAAATAGGAAAGTTGTTATATGATTTGATTTAAATTAGATTTGATTAATGTGGCTGCATATTAATTCAAAAAAAGTTAATCTAAGATATGTCTAATAGGTTAGGATACCCTAGGATAGGATCCACGGGTCCCTAGTTGACTAGTTTTGCGTCGGTAGAATTTTTGTGATCGATTTGAGTCCAATATGTCTATAGTTCCAACTTGTGTGCCACTTAAGATAAACTAGTACATGGGAACTCAATTGAGTGGCACACCAATGACATGTGCATAGTAGACTCGAAATGGGTCAAAACCATATATTGGGTCAAATAATTTGGATCGAAGTTGGGCCTTGATTGCTAATTGGAAAGCTAGTCAAATTTTACGGTAGAGACTAAAATGACTATTTTATCCCTAAAGTTGCACATAAAAAATATAGCACAAGGGAACACGTTTGGAAGGGACATGATATATCAAACTGAAGGTGGACTCGTCTAGAATACGATGATGGTATAGATTTGAGAAATTAATAACTATTGTGCTTCAAAAATCAAAACTACAAAAAAGTACATCTATAGTCATAATTAAAAATAAAAATCTAATTTAATAAATAAAAAATATATTAAAAATAAAATAATAATTCTAAAAAAATTAGGGTCCTTACAATCTACCTACCTTAAAAGAATTTTGTCCTCGAAATTAAAATAGGGCTCACTAACGAAGAACCACACTAGTGTAACTATAAATAGTTCGAGGGATACACTAGCTCACTACGGTGTTTCCTGATAACTCAAGTAATAATCAATCCTAAGTAATTTGATTTTGCAACATCTCTATCGTAAAACTATAGATGATTATCTCTAGTCCCTCTTTTTGGTACTGACGGTCATGCAATAATCTTGTTAAAGGCTTGTCCTCCTACCATATTATTATCACAATTTCTATATGTCTCCTTTTACCTGACTAAGCTAAGTGATACCTACCAATCCATTTAATCCTAACTTTACAACTGAAGGGTATAATAGTAAATGGGTTGGGTTAGGCTATGTCTAGTTTCTTCTTATAGAGGGTCAATCATTATACTAGAACTACCACTCTATTCTTGATCGAGTGACTACCATAAGGGCGTAACCTAGTATGATCATATATTTATTTCTATACTGAGGACGACTACCCACCTTTGGTCACACTACTCCATCAAACACAAGAGATCCTAAAATTTTATGACCTTTGTATACTAGTTGCAAGCATCCATACCACTAGATATCTATGGCATATGGCATCTCTACTCCCCTCCTATGTATCAAGCAATCAAAGTTTAATAAGCAAACTAACTTAAAATATAATTTAAAAATTTTGATAAATCTTATATAGCACGACTATTCGTCACTCCAAAATAGGAAGGGATGAGAAGCAATGATACGAGAAAGCAAAGGAAGAGTAATCGAGAGTAAATGCGAAGTTCAACGGCGGTAGAGAAATTTTCTAAAAGAATCGTCAAGGCAGTTGTGGATTGAGATTCCTAAGGGTTTAGTCACTTCGCATGCCCGTTCGGTACAGTAATGTAACCGAAACGGCTAACTCGACCTGCATGGGCCACCACAAAAACATGTAACACCTCAGTCCCAAAATGCATAGGACTAGGATACGTATATATGCCAGCTACGCATCGAGAGGACTCCAGCCCAGCTCGAATACGTATAAGTTGTCGGATTGTTCTAGACCAACTATATCTCAATCCACTAAATATCGATAACAATAACGAATCAAGTGTAGTAAGGCTGATCAGACCGTAACACACTGATTCTAGAATAGATAAATATGTTAGAGTGGATCCCCAATAATACATTTATCATGAACAAGCTAGAAGTAAATAGAAGCTTGTAAAAGACTAGGCTATAATAGCAGCGAGAACAAAATATAGGACAACATGTAAATAAGGAAGATGACGATAACAACAACTAAATATACCTGAAGTCTTGGAGTAGCAACCATCATCCGTCAATGTATCATACCTTCACCTAATACCTGGAGAGATCACCAGGTCCTCAAGGGACTAGCAAGACACATAATATATATGCCTATTGTACAGTAAATAACATGCAAGGGAACAAAAAAATAACTACTAGATCAAGAATGAAGAAATATGGAAGACTCGACAAATCATGACATGTCATATGAAAATAATACTAAGTATGACTACAAATGAATCGAATGACCGTAGCCCTGTCATGGTACTCCCGGTCCTATAGTTAGTAGCCCTATCGTGGTACTCCCTAACTATAGTAATTCTCTATCGTAGCTCTGTCGTGGGTCTCCCAAGTCGAGAGCGATCAAGTAGTCAATCCTAGTATCGGTAGAGGTTCAAGTCAAGGTAACATGAAATAAGAGATCAAGTCAAGTCAAGACGCTCAAGTAGATAACTCTATCGAAGTCATGTGTGAGCATATAACCAATGATGACACTAAGTGATAACAGGTAAGAGACAGAGAAATAAATCATGGCAACATAGCAAATATGAAAAAGTAAATGATACATGAACAAGAAAGAATAATAAGAGCATGCATGTGAATACTGTAAAGTTCGGCAATGTGTACTTGCCTGGAGTCTTGTCTAATTTGTGCAGAGAGTTCAGAACCAAAATCTACCCGAACCATCCATGAACGAATGAATCATACTCCGTGCAATATCTACCAACTCAAATCACAAACAAATATGCATTATTTACTAAATACAATTATGACTAACCACTTCTACGTAGAAAGCTTGGGTCGTTCTAAGTCATGTAATACCTATGTTACATAAACCATTTTATTAATCATACCACCTAGAGCTAGGTTATACTAATCTCTATGATCACTATTCGTTAATATTATGAATTACAAACTCTAGGTTCAAATATTACGTTTGTATCTCGTAATTCATACAACGAAACCATGAAACCTATGACACACGAATCAAGACAAGATAATTAACCACAAGGTTAACAATCTTATCTTGGCGATTCATACGGTCGCTTTATCAATTTCAGCGATGTGAGATCACTGAAATTGACTGATCTCAGTTTTGATGCTCAATTTTTGAAATACAAACATAATATAAATTAATAACTTACTATATATGTACTTACCATATATAGACCTTAATAATATATTTAGACCAAACTAGTCATATTGAATACTCTATTTAATATAACATATATAGTATTAAATCTACATATAAAAGTAATATATTATTAACATAAAATATCACTTCTAATTCTGGAAAATATTTAGAAATATTATATATTAATAAACAATATATTTTATATATAGAAAAATATCTGTACAAGATTTGTATTGATTCTATAACATTATTCCTAGACTTGGTTTGCGATTTGAGGCCCAAAACAATAAATGTTTAAAAATATTAAATTCTACAAAAATTCCCAAAATTTGTTAAGATAGTATTTATAATGTTAAACATTGCACAACATAAAGTTTAATATGGTTTCATGGAGTTTCGACACTTTTGGACACAAGGAAAGCATAATTTTTTGGAGTTCGGTGACACGATAAATGTCATGAATTTTTAAAAATAGCAAACGGATGCGAAACCTATCCTACAGATCTGGGTCGGAAAGGTATCAACGTTTAGATTCTGAATAAAAATATAAGAAGGTTAGAAACTAACCTTAGATAGGTGAAAAATGGCTCACAACCAGATTCATCAGTTCTGGACACCCTGTCATAGAATCGATGCCACTGACAAACCGCTTGAAACTGGAGGATCCGACGATTAGAGGTTGGAGTAGACACACAAAGGTAACTCTCAGATTTGGTTTGAAGTAAAACGAATGAGAAAATTTGATGAAATCTCGTCTATAAGTTGACTAACCTGCTGTGACGAATTCAACACTAATTCGGTCGACTTCGGGTGCCTTATGTGCCTCGTATCGATCAAATTAGGGGCTGAGGCTCCTTGAAAAGGTTTTGGGGGTGTTAGGGGGTGTCCTAGGGTCGAGATGAAGGTGGTAGGAGGGTTGAAATAGGTCAGGGTGATGAGTTTCTGTGGGGTGGAAAGAAAAGTGCGAAAATAGAAAAAAAAAATTGGAGGGGGGCTCGGTTTTAATAGAGAAATATATAAATAGTGTACGTAAATCCTAGATGGGAGAGATTGACGTAAGAGAAAATAAGTTGGGGTGGAGTAGGATTTGGTTTGGTGGGATTTGATTGCATATTCTAAAAGATACACCAATTCTATCTCCTAGGATTTAAATTGGTTCCAAAATAGGAAAGTTGTTATAGGATTTGATTTAAATTAGATTTGATTAATGTGGCTACATATTAATTCAAAAAAAGTCAATCTAAGATATGTCTAATAGGTTAGGATACCCTAGGATAGGCTTTACGGGTCCCTAGTTGACTAGTTTTGGGTCGGTAGAATTTTTGTGATCGATTTGAGTCCAATATATCTATAGTTTCGACTTGTGTGCCACTTAAGATAAACTAGCACATGGGAACTCAATTGAGTGGCACACCAATGACATGTGTGTAGTAGATTCAAAATGGGTCAAAATCATATATTGGGTCAAATGATTTGGATCTTAGTTGGGCCTTGATTACTAATTGGAAAGCTAGTCAAATTTTACGGTAGAGACTAAAATGACTATTTTATCCCTAAAGTTGCCCATAAAAAATATAGCACATGGGAACATGTTTGGATGGGACATGATATATCAAACTGAAGGTAGACTCGTCTAAAATACGATGATGGGGATAGATTTGAGAAATTGATAATTATTGTGCTTCAAAATATTAAAATTACGAAAAAGTACATCTATAGTCATAATTAAAAATAAAAATCTAATTTAATAAATAAAAAACATATAAAATAAATAAATAAAAATTATAAAAAAATCAGGGTCCTTACAAATCTAGTAAGTTAAAATATCTATTTTAGAGGATATAAGTATTATCAAAGATATTATTTTTCCAAATAATATTGTTTTCAAAACAAACCTTTAATTGCTTTCTAAATATTATCTACGAACTTATGTTATATCCATATTATTATTTAGAAGTGTTGTCGGTGTAATTAAAAAAATCAAAATAAGTTTCTTAATACATATATATCGATCATATGAAGGAAGCTATTTTTTCATAAATAAACCTTAATAAGGACTTGATTAGATGCATGTGTGGTATATGATTTTTGGTTGTCTGTCTTGGTATCTGGCAGATTCTTTAAGGACTGTAGAAACTATAGTTCATGCCGAGGTTTGGATACGACTTTTGGTCTTCACAGAATCAGCACGTATTGGACAAACTCTAGGTAAGTATACATTGCCAACTTGTACAATATTATGTATGTTGATTTTCAGTCATTCTAGTTCATGTATATTTTTTTCTTGTACTATCACATAATTCTTGTACATGTCTCGTAATGTTTTCTTACTTGTTTTCTTATATCTTACATGTCTTTCTTTTCTTGTCACATATTGAATCTATGCTACACTATACTTGATTAGATTTTCGTGTTCTTGTGCATTGACTTGACTTGCTCCGATTACCTGTATTTGTCTTGACTTGACCTTGACCTGTTATTAGACGTTGACTACACCTGACCATTCTTATTCGCGAGCTCCCATTAGGCTGCGAAGGAAACTTACTATAGTTAGGGAGTCCCCATTGGCCTACATACTATAAGACTGTGAGCTCTCATTGAGTTTCATTTACCCTGATTTATTTGTATTCATGTTTGATAATAAGATTCTTGATGGCATGCCACTTTCTTTTAGTCCTTATTCTTGTATTGTTTCCTTGTCATTATTCTTGCATGTTATTACTGTTACATCTGCCATGTATATTATGTATCTTGCTATGTTCTCTGAGGACCTGTTGATCTCTCCATTTTATTGTTGGTTTTATTTTCAGGTATTTGCTGAGATCTGACATAGGCATAGTAGGAGCTACTTCTTCGGGATCTTCAAATATCATTAGCGGAAGCTTTCTTAGCTGTTATTCCTTAGTTATATCTTTTCATAGTTCTTAGTATAGTTACTGTTGTGGATGTTATTGTGATTACATGGACACCTATTCTGATTTACACAACTTATACGTATTTGAGTCGGACTAAAGTCTGGTTAAATACATAGCTGGCATGTTTAGGTATCATAATCCTACGTATTTTGGGACTGGACGTGACATCCTCTACCACAAATCATGTCCTTGACACATCTTTCGATCCTATTCCATCACCTTTGCAGCCTCCATAACCGTCTCCACCACAACCATGAAGGTCTTCTCGAGCCACAAAGATTCCAACCGCATTGCAGGACTTTCATATTGATGTGGCTTTTCCCTCACGACCCGATCTGTCAGCTTCCTCGAACGAGGTCATCTCTCCAGGTACGATTCATAATCTATCCCATGCATGTTATATCTTATGCTAATCTTTCTTCACCTTCTAGAATCTTTACTGCTAACATGATCATGCAAAGAGAACCTACCTCATTTTCTTAAGCAGTTAAGGATCCAAAATGGAGAGAAGCTATGCAGCAAGAGGTTCAAGCACTTCAAGCAAACAAGACATGGAGTTTGGTTCCTCATCCAACTCACAAACAACCAATTGGTTGTAAGTGTGTATACAAAATCAAGTATAATTCTGATGGCACAGTTGAGATCTACAAGGCCATGTTAGTGGCCAAGGGTTGCAGCTAAGTTGAAGGGCCCAACTATGGGGAAACATTTGCGTCGGTTGCTAAGCTCACAATAGTTCGAGTCTTACTCAGTCTTGCAGCCCAACGAAATTGGCATATTCACCAATTGAACATAAATAATGTGTTTCTCAATGGAGATCTCCATGAAGATGTGTACATGCAGCTCCCTCCTGACTTCGAACGAAAAGGAAGAATAGGTTCTACAAGCTACACAAATCATTATATGGCTTGAAGCAATCCTTAAGGCAATGGTTTTTAAAGCTTTCCTCAGCCCTCAAGTTAGCCGGTTTCAAGCAATCATGGTCCAACTATTCCTTATTCGTCCGAAACCATCAAGGTATCTTCACAGTTTTGTTAGTCTATGTCGATAATATTATTCTAGCAGGAAACAGTTTAGAAGACATCACAAAGACCAAGCATTTTCTCTCATGCAATTTCAAACTGAAGGATATGGGACAATTGAGATACTTCCTTGGAATAGAAGTAGCAAGGTCCAAGCATGGAATTGTCTTGTGTCAAAGGAAATACCATTAGATATTCTTGAAAATACACGATTTCTTGGGGCTAAATCTTCACGGTTTCTAGTTGAGCAAAATGTGACGCTCACACAAGAAGATGGAAACTTAATGGAAGACGCATCACAATATCGAAGGCTGGTTGGAGGACGCATCTACCTAACCATCACAAGGCCGGACCTTGTGTACGCCGTTTATATACTTAGCCAATTCATGGACAAACCCAGGCAACCTCACTTAGAAGCAGCGCACAATGTATTAAGGTACATAAGCAATCACCTGGTCAGAGAATTCTCCTACCTTCCAAAGGGCCATTGGAGTTAAGGGCATATTGTGATGCAGACTTGGCTCTTTCAAGGAAGACAGAAACAAAGTACAGTCTCACATTCAAATACAGAAGCTGAATATCGTCCTACGGCTATTACATGTTGTGAAATAACGTGGTTGCAATTATTTCGAAGGACTTGAATGTTAGAGTTATGTGATAACAAGGCAGCAATACACATAGCCTCAAATCATGTGTTCCAAGAATGAACCAAGCATATAGAAATAGACTGTCATGTTGTGCATGAAAAAGTATGGAAATGATTGGTTAAGACAAAGCACATACGGACCAAGGAACAATCAACAGATATATTCACAAATCCACTGAGTTCGAACTAGTTCTCCACATTACTGGGCAAGTTAGGAGTGATCAACATATACTCCAACTTGAGGGGGGAGTA
This sequence comes from Iris pallida, assembly GCA_029216955.1. Lineage (NCBI taxonomy): Eukaryota > Viridiplantae > Streptophyta > Magnoliopsida > Asparagales > Iridaceae > Iris > Iris pallida. The sequence continues at coordinate 3,491,143 of JANAVB010026200.1, forward strand.
TTGAAGGAAAGTCCTAAAATTACGGAGAAATCTATTGATAATACTTGTATTAATATATATGGTATTAACATGTATGGTTACTGCATATATGGTATTACCATATATGGTTGCTACATTTTATATGATATTAACATATATGGTTACTATATATATTGTATTACATATATAGTTGCTACACTTTAGACAATATAGTAGTATTTTTCTATAATTATGGATGTACATTGATTGTATATTTCCTCTATATAACGAGGGAATGAAAAATAAGAAAGTTTATTCCATTCTTCTACACTAACAAATACCAAAGTTTTCAAACAAATTTCAAAGTTAACAATACTGAACTTATTAAGGGTCATTGATTTAATGGATATAACACTACTAAAATCTGTCAAATCAGCGACGCCTCAGGACGTCGCTAAATAGGGAAAATACGTCGCTAATATCGATTAGCGACGTATTTAGCGACGTTTGCACGTAGTCGCGATTAACCTAGTCGCTAAACAACAAAACGTCGCAATACGTCGTTATTGCGATGACACTCAGCGACGCGGACACGTCGCTAATTCAGCGATTACCAGCGACGTAAAACGTCATCATTTACCGACGCAACCTAGCGACGTTGAGCGACTTGACATGCATCGATGCTGACCTGACTTGAGAGCCAAATGGCGACGTTCTGCGACTTTGCTACGTCGTTATAGTACCGACATATAGCGAAGTTTAGCGACGTCCTACGTAGCGACGTTTAGTGACGATCAGCGACGGTATTCATCACAGTTAACGACGTTGTGATACTTAGCGACGTTACCGTCGTCGTTGGACGTCGTTGAGAGTCGCTGAACGTCGCTAATCTTGAAAAAAAATACAGCATTTGCTGCATCTCCTGCAGCATTTGCAGCATTTGCAGCATCCCCTACACCATTTGTTACAACAACGACGGTGTGTATCACGAACACAGTATCAAACAACACAGATACACACAATCACGAACACGTTTGAAACACAATCTCATCAATCAACACAGATATATGAAAATTTATAACAACAATGTCAAACATAATGGTCCACAACTTAATTGCCAAGTATAGGAACGCATGGCTCAGAACACAACCCAAAATTCATTCTAGCATACATTAGTGTGAATCATCTATGTTCTGTACATATGGTGTAGTATATGTTCTTATCGTATCTAGTATCTGAAGAATGTAACAGAATCAAGATGAACTCACATAATATAATACTAAGACATCATCTACTACTATATAAGATATAGTGATAGGTTGTCGTATCAACATTGCTGAGGGATGAGGGTCGGAGGACAAATACCGCTCGAGTGAGCCAAAGGCATGCAGCCATTTCCCTCCCTCTCTCACGCTATCAACGTCACAACTTTTCCACCTCAAGTTCTGATCAAGCGTCTTCCTTCTCCTCTCCTCCACCATGGCTCTGGACCTATCTGCTCCTCCCTACTTCCCTTCTTCTTATTTGACTCTCTCAGCCAAAGGCATCTTCCTTCTCCTCTCCTCCACCATGGCTCTGGACGTCGCTGAACGTCGCTAATCTTAAAAAAATAAAAAAAATACAGCATTTGCAGCATCCCCTGCAGCATTTGTAGCATTTGCAGCATCCCCTACACCATTTGTTACAACAACGACGGTGTGTATCACGAACACAGTATCAAACAACACAGATACACACAATCACGAGCACGTTTGAAACACAATCTCATCAATCAACACAGATATATGAAAATTTGTAACAACAATGTCAAACATAATGGTCCACAACTTAATTGCCAAGTATGGGAACGAATGGCTCAGAACACAACCCAAAATTCATTCTAGCATACATTAGTATGAATCATCTATGTTCTGTACATATGGTGTAGTATATGTTCTTATCGTATCTAGTATCTGAAGAATGTAACAGAATCATGATGAACTCATATAATGTAATACTAAGACATCATCTACTACTATATAAGATATAGTGATAGGTTGTCGTATCATCATTGCCGAAGGATGAGGGTCGGAGGACAAATACCGCTCGAGTGAGCCAAAGGCATGCAGCCACTTTCCTCCCTCTCTCACGCTATCAACGTCACAACTTTTTCACCTCAAGTTCTGATCAAGCATCTTCCTTCTCCTCTCCTTCACCATGGCTCTGGACCCATCTGCTCCTCCCTACTTCCCTTCTTCTTATTTGACTCTCTCAGCCACATATGATATCCATCTCAAGTGTAGAGTCGGGGGAGAAGAAGTGTGCAGGAAGAGGAGGGGGAAGCAGCACAGCCGGCGACATGACCCAGAAGAAGTACAGAGGTTTTCTTCAACATCCGTAGGAGAACTATAAGGATATATCTTTTCACAACATATCACCTTCTTAAAGACCCTTAATGTGACAACCATGTTACCGCGGTGTCGGAAGACTAACATGTCATAATTTTCTAAGCCGTGTGTTTTGACATAATCCTCCAAACTCTTTCCTGCTATGTAGTAATGCAAGATTACTACATAGGAGGAAAGAGTTGGGAGAATTATGTCAAAACACACGGCTTAAAAAATTATGACATGTTAGTCTTCCGACACCGCGGTAACATGATATTCACATTAAGGGTCTTTGACAAGATGATATGTTGTGAAAAGATATATCCTTATAGTTCTCCTACGGATTTGAAGAAAATATCTGTACTTCCTCCGGGTCATGCCGCCGGCTGTGCTGCTTCCCCCTCTTCCTGTCCACTTCTTCTCCTCCGACTATACACTTGAGGTGGATATCATATGTGGCTGAAAGAGTCAAATAAGAAGAAGGAAAGTAGGGAGGAGCAGATGGGTCCAGAGCCATGGTGGAGGAGAGGAGAAGGAAGATGCTGAATCAGCATTGTCTTCCGGATTATCCTCATCAAGGCATAACGGGCTGCTCAGCGTGCCCAGCTTCTTCAACTTCTCGCTGGCTGCAGAGTCGAAATGGGAACGGGTCCTCTTTGTCGGTCCAGAGCTCTGACTCGCACTCGTCGCCTCGCTACCGGTTTTCTCTCCTCCTCTGACGCGGGTCATAAGAAAAAAAAATTGTACCTCTTCTTCACATAAACATCATTACCGCCTTGTACTCGAGCCTCCTCGTCTGTGACGCTATCCAACTTCTCGGTGCCTACATTGTCACTCGAATCTCCCCTTCGACTCGTATCATCCTCTTCTTTGCCTGTCTTTTCTCTCCCTATCTTACAATCATCTGCTATCACCGCCGACTCATTCGACTCCTTCTCCGAGTCTTCCTCCTCCTCCTCCTTCTCCTCCTCTTCCTCCTCCTCGGAGTCATCGGAGAAGGAGTCGAATGAGTCGACGGTGATAGCAGATGATTGCAAGACAGGGAGCAAAAAGACAGGCGAAGAAGAGGATGATACGAGTCGAAGGGGAGATTCGAGTGAGAATGTAGGCACCGAGAAGTTGGATAGCGTCACAGACGAGGAGGCTCGAGTACAAGGCGGCAATGATGTTTATGTGAAGAAGAGGTACGAAATTTCTTTTCTTATGACCCGCGTCAGAGGAGGAGAGAAAACCGGTAGCGAGGCGACGAGTGCGAGTCAGAGCTCCGGGCCGGCAAAGAGGACCCGTTCCCATTTCGACTCTACAGCCAGCGAGAAGTTGAAGAAGCTGGGCACGCTGAGCAGCCCGTTATGCCTTGATGAGGACGATCCGGAAGACAATGTTGATTCAGTTTTGCCTTCCTTGGATGGTATTGATTCTGTAGATCCGTGTATAAAAGAGGAAGAGATTGGGAATAGAGTGGACCCGGAGGGAAATGAGAGATTGGAAGCTGGGTCAATATCCAAGAAGCGAAAGAGAGTCGAGGATTCTGATTTTGATGGCATAGAGGAAGAGGTTCGCGACATAACGAGAGGGACAGGGAAGGGGGCAGATGAAGTGAGGCCGACGACGTCGAAGAGAAAGGCAGCACGGTCGTTAAAGGAAGGCAAAATGTTCAACATCCTCAAGAATACCATCTGGAACGAAAAAGGATACTTTGACAAAGGAGACCACCATGCTGTCAGGAACATCATCTACTACTATATAAGATATAGTGATAGGTTGTCGTATCATCATTGCCGAGGGATGAGGGTCGGAGGATAGTCAACTTTATCTACGGCTACATAGTTTCTGCCTCGCCAGTCGAATGGCTGCAGGGACCATGTCGTACCGTAGATTAATGCAAATGGAGCTGGAGCCAAAATACAGAAACCAAAATACAAAATATAGAATCAAATTCCTGGGTTCGCCGAAAATACAAAACACAGTTCTAATTCATATGTATTTTAAGTGTGAGAACGGATGGCTTAGAACACAACCCAACCGGAGAGGATACTCTGAGAGATCCATCTGAGTAGGACGTATACTCTGAGAGATCACCTTTACAAGAATGATATCAGTAGTGGGATTGAGTGTGTACGTCCTACTCAGATGGGTCTCTCACCGTTACTATTTTTTTTAACAGCATGGTGGATGTGCTCCGTCAACAGATTCTTGTTCCGAGCCAAAACTTTGCCCCGGAGCTCAAGTGGACATCCTTCGTGTAGAGCTCGAGTGAGAGGTTCCTGACAGCATGGTGGTCTCCTTTGTTAAAGTATCCGTGCTCGTCCCACAACCAATGTGTGATGAGCACGGATACTTTGACAAAGGAGACCACCATGCTGTCAGGAACCTCTCACTCGAGCTCTACACGAAGGATGTCCACTTGAGCTCCGGGGCAAAGTTTTGGCTCGGAGCAAGAATCTGTTGACGGAGCACATCCACTATGCTGTCAGAAAAAAATAGTAACGGTAAGAGACTCATCTGAGTAGGACATACACACTCAATCCCACTACTGATATCATACTTGTAAAGGTGATCTCTCAGAGTATACGTCCTACTCAGATAGATCTCTCAGAGTATCCTCTCTGGTTGGTTATCGTATCATCATTGCCGAGGGATGAGGGTCGTAGTACCAATACAATCCAGAGATTGACACAGTACTAATTCATATATGTAGTCCAATACAAATAGTCTAATACAAAAATAACCCAATATAAATAGTCCAATACAAATAAGTACTATTAGCTAATGAGAACCACGCAGCTCACGCAAACGCTCAGTGATACGATCACGCAACCACCTCGAAAAAGCAGGATTTTTGGCGTGAGGAGAGATGTAGTCCCTTGCAAGTGCTGCATGAATAGAACTTCCGGTCTCACTAGCTACCGGTGCTGGATGAATAGAACTCCCGGTCTCACTAGCAACCGGTGCCACTTCCTCCTTAACTATAGGAGGAGCCACCTCAGCATTCACTGTTTTCCTCAAACGACGTGCCGCTCCTCGGGTCATGGGTGCCATCTGGTAAGATCGATATTCACAAATAATATAATTGTAACATAAGCAAGCTAACTAAAGGAACCATCATGTAATTTGAGTACATTTTTGAAAGCAGATAAAGTACAAAAAATTTAATTTTTTGCCAAGTGTGAGAACGGATGGCTCAGAACACAACCTAAGATTCATTCTAGCATACATTAGTGTGAATCATCTATGTTCTGTACATATGGTGTAGTATATGTTCTTATCGTATCTAGTATCTGAAGAATGTAACAGAATCAAGATGAACTCACATAATGTAATACTAAGACATCATCTACTACTATATAAGATATAGTGATAGGTTGTCGTATCATCATTGCCGAGGGATGAGGGTCGGAGGACAGTCAACTTTATCTACGGCTACATAGTTTCTGCCTCGCCAGTCGAATGGCTGCAGGGACTATGTCCTGATCACGATGTCGTATCGTAGATTAATGCAAAGTCCTTATAGCAAATGTCGTACATAGATTTCTACCTCGCCAGTCGAATGGCTATAGGGACAGTGTCTGACTTGGTGTATCTCACCATTTTTCCAAAATGCCTGACATTCTACCTCGCCAGTCGAATGGCTGTAGGTGTATTTCTACCTAGGTATCCACTCTCTCATACAGGACCTACCTATCTGCCTTTAACATTCCAGGTTACTCAAGTAGGTAAAACATTCCAGGTTACTCAAGTAACCTATCGTACAACATTTGGTGTCAACAGCATTCCTTGTTAATTGTAACATGCATACTATCATATCCCAACTCTGCCAAAACCTGATCAACATACCCTACACTAATCATTCCATATTTCAGTAATGTTAGTGAGCTAAATCATACTCAACTGTCGAGAATACTTAGGAGAAAACTCATTCACAGGATTAGTATCCATTCTTCGTGACATAGCTGAAATTTTATAGGGCTCGATAATAATTATTAGTCAATTTATTCATCATTTCAAAATCCTGAAAATGCCCAAAAAAACTCCCAGTATCAGTAAATAGGGCTCGAACCCTAAATTAGAATTCGAATCCAAGCAAAACATCAAATTGACAGTTGATATGCCCAAAAAACTCCCAGTATCAGTATATAGGTGTCACATTGTGAGTCTCGTGTCCACACAGTGGGACACGACGTGTCCAAACCAACAAAATAGGTGTCACACGAACTAGAAGCGAGTCCACGCTCTCGTGTCCCCCGCAGCGAGTCCACTGTGAGTCTCGTGTCCCCCGCAGCGAGTCCACGCTCTCGTGGACACGAACTAGAAGCGAGAGAGAGAGCTAGAAGACGAGGAGAAACTGGGAAGCGGGGACAGGGGATCACCTGAGGAGGAGCTACCTGAGGAAGGAGGAGGAGGAGAAGGAGGAGGCCGGAGGAGGGAGATCGCCGGAGGAGGAGGTCGGAGGAGGGAAATCGTCGGAGGAGCGTCGCGGAGGAGGAGCACGTAAAAAATTGGAGGGAAATTTGTGAATGATCGAAAAGGAAACCATCGCCGCCTATATGAAACATTTAGCGACGTCCTTCTCTGCCGTCGCTAAACGTCGCTGATATTTAATAAACGGCGACGCTACTTAAAATGCGTCCCGACGAACTTGCGACGCAGATTCCCATTTAACAAATTGTAGCCGCTAGACGTCGCTTTTAGTCGCTGTTGGCGACAAACAGCGACGTCTTAGATAAACGTCGCTAAACCCCCAAATATTAGCGACATTTTATCTTGGAGTCGCTAAATACGTCGCTGATATAACTTATTTTGGTAGTGTAACCAATAAAGATGCATATTGATGAAAGCATGAAGAACTTATTAAGGGTCATGTTTTAAGGAGGAGAAACACTCTATACTCTAGATTTCTTATTTTGTATCCTCAACGGCACACAATCTTTGTCGACCTCTTGCATAAGCTTCAGCCATCTCGAGTTTGCCTTCGTTAACTGCCCATCATTGTCTGGTTCCTTCGCTACTCACCCAAATCAGAAGTGAGACGCACATTAGTCGTTGAGCTCAACACCCTCGCTTGATTAGCCGAAATATTCTTGGATACAAATAATTTCATTTCTATTATTATGTACTAATTTTATGGCCTGGAACTTTCTTCCTTGTATTATAGTTATCTATTAAATAAAGGACTTGACTTTCAAAAAAAATAATTCTACCAACTGGCTTCTTGGGAGAAGGATAGATGAAAGCCCTAGCTTGTTACCGGTTTACCTTGCCTTCAAATCGAACTTCTAATGAGGTTATCAAATTAAAAAAATCGGTCTTTCAGGTTGCCTTTCTACTCTTTCAATCTGATGATAAACCCGGACCTTCGACCATATCTTAGAAGTGGAATTGAACCACTGACACAAGGATTTCAGTCCAGCATAAGGAGACCAGGAACTGACCCTGGCCCTAGCTTATCTTGTCATATCTATCCCGACCTTGAGCAATTGAAGAGCTCGGGCGTACAGTTCAGCTGAATCAAGAAATGAAACAACCATCTTGGGTGATTCCGCAACTGTCAATTCCAATGGTGGATGAAGAACCCTCCTCGAGGAGGAAAAAAAAAGTACGGCATACTCAGCAGCAGTGACGCTAAAGGAAGCTTTTGAAAAAGAAGAAATCCAATGCGCCAATGTCAATGCATTTCCTCTTCAATCTCTTCATCCCGCACAATCTAAATCGCCAATAATCAAGTTTTTCATGATAACAGGTAACAGATTGAGATCAACTTCCATTTTGTGTCAAAATTATCTATGTAGAACGATATCCCTTCCCTTCATCATGTTCAAGATGCAACTTGTTGATCTTTTCACCGAAGTCCACACTTTAGAGAGAGACTTCTCTTCTTGGTTAACTCTCTTTAGTTGACTTATCATGAGTTGAGTGGGTGTCAAAACTAGCCTAATATTACTACTTGTATTGTGTTTTATACTCCTTTTTAACTTCCATATTGGATATCAGATTAAACCCTCTTGTAATCCTTACTACATATAGTTGGCATTAGAGCACTAACGAGTCATTCCACTACAACACAAAAACAATTATACAACAACGATAATGTGGCTAACGATCATTGAACTCAAAAACCTCTTGGTTATAAGCTCATCAATTACCAACTAGGATAGCATTTGGTTCCTATGTTTATAAACAAAATAAGGTTAACTAATAGGACAAGCAAGGACTGTATAGAATATGGGGTTCAAATTCAATTAGAACAATCATCTTGTACAAACTGCGGTTTGAACTATAGAAGAGTCCCATACAAAATGATGATGATTATTGAAGCATAAATCAGCCGACTTTGAGCTCAACATGCATGATAGAGAGATTACCAATCCCATATAGATGTTGGCGCACAAATTGAATTGTTCACGTTTTCTAAGGGTTGTATTAATCTTTAGATTTAGGTTTCGAACTAATAATCCAAAACCGAAGCGATCCAGCATAATATTAGTCAAAATCTCATAATATTCGTAAGCCGGATAGTCTGAACATTCTTGAAGTGGTACGCGATATATAGTCTCGTGTCATACAGCACTGAGTTGAAGCTGACATGTCACTTTGAATTGGCAGGAAAGGCGTAGAGCCCTAAAGACTAGAAAAAAAATAAGTCAACTAATAACTTGGTACATGTTTACTGCAGTGCCAAATATATTTTTCAGGTAGCAAATAAATAGGGCGATTTCATCGGCTAGGATTGACGCAGAGTTCTCAACTTCCAAATCCGCAGCAGAGGATAGTATCCAAATCTAATTGAAACATATGCATAACACTGGATCTAAGAAGAATTCACGAAGATCAGTTTCCAAATGGGCAAATGCATGGCAAACAAGAATTTCTGAAACCGCAATCAAACATATATTGATCTGCTACTTGCAGAATATCAAATAGTCATGCCGAGAAGCACAAATAAACTGGAGATACTTGATGCACCACCATGTATCAGTAAACTGGAGCTTTGATGTCCCAAATCAACAAAGCACATGCCAGTTCAATTTGAATGACCATAAAGTAGAAATGCATAACCTATTCAGTGACCTCCAGTATGGACACAAGTTCTGTCTCTCCCTGCTAGAAAATTCTGATATATGGGCGAAACAACGAGTCCTAACTCAAATTTTGTAAATCTGATCGAACTAAAATAGCAAACTTTAGAAAGATCCTGAAATAATCAATACACTGAATCTTTAACTGTCACCACTACAAAACGAATCTAGAAACAAAAAAAAAAACCTCCAAACAAAAATACCAGTACGGCTCTAGAAGAATCTAAGATCTGTGACCGCTACAAAATTAATCTAGTTACAGAGACCCTCAACAACCGATTCCAACGCAGAATCCAGATACCGGTTCGGACAAGCTGTTTTAACAAATTAATAACCTTTGATTCTGCAATCACGCTTAACAATTTCTGTGCTAAATGATAGTATACAAAATCAACATTCAAAAAATACATCAGCAACAGAATACCTGAATCTGACCTCTTTTAACTTTCCAGATTCTGGAACATTGTGATGGAATTCTCTATGTTAAGAAGATCTTTGACAACTTCCATATCGTGATCATGTGTTATGAATCTCTTCTTTAACCCTCTCCTACATCGGTTCCCAATTCCAGATCCTTATTAGCTTCTTGAGTGTTTGTGCCTCCAGGAATTCTAGTTCCGATTGAGACATACAGCATCATTGGGCCCCTGCATCTCTAGGTTCTTTCCTTGATTCTGACCTCCATGAGCTTCTTGAGCAACTTCTCGAATCTTCCTTCTCAACAGCTTGTTGATTGTCTTTGCTCACAAGAAGACCAGCCTTTCAAGCTTGCCCCATCAAACTGTTCTAGTGTAGTCTAGAATAAGGGTCCGGATCCGGAGCCCCACCTGCGGGAGCATTGTTCGATGGAGCCGGCGCAACACCCCCCCACCATCCGATGGTGCGGGGTGGGGGGATATAGGGGGGAGGGGGGGGGGGGGGGGGGGGGGGGGGGGAGGGTGTGTATATATATATATATATATATATATAGAGAGAGAGAGAGAGAGAGAGAGAGAGAGAGAGCAGTGATCTAGAAAAAAAAAAAAAAAAATATATATATATATATATATAGAGAGAGAGAGAGAGAGAGAGAGCAGTGATCTAGAACCACCCTATCTTATATCACTTGGATTTGCATTGGGTGGATGAGATTAAAAGGTGGTGGGGTCTACACCTTTTAATCTCAATCTTTCAATTCAAATCCAAGTGATGTAACATAGGGTGGTTTCATAATATGAAACCACCCGGGTGGTTTTGGAGCATTTCTGTATATATATATATATATATATATATATATATATATATATATATATATGTGTGTATATATATATAAAATAAAAAAAAGGGGAGGATCTATATATAAGGGAGGATCTCAAGATCTCCGCTCTAAGCATTTCCGAATGATCCTGAAATAGCAGTCATGGGATCCATTTTTAACTGTACAGATTACATACTTAAACTACCCAATTTTTCACAAAATTTTGAATAAATATGTACGGTTAAAAAAGACAATCGAATGACTATTATTTCTGAGACATTCAGGAATGCTTAAGAACAGGAATCTCTCTCTCTCTCTCTCTCTCTCTCTCTCTCTCTCTCTCTCTCTCTATATATATATATATATATATATATATATATATATATATATATATAAGATTCCTTTCTTCTATGGAACTACAAAAGCCATAGTTAAGGAGGCTCTATAACCATAGTCAACTAAAGCATGGACTGCGTGAAACAAAACCTGCCAAAACCAAGATCATAGATTATTCCCAAAAAGAAGCTACAATATTTGAGCACACAAAAGGAGCAAAAATGGAAAACATCAAATAACAATTAAGCAAACATAAAAACATGTTTCAAAAACAACATCATCATTTAATCTACAAAAAAAATGAACCGGGAACGCATACCTTTGCTGTTACAACTTACAAGAAACAAGAAGCCTCATCACAATTAATCTGGGTAAATGATATATTAAATAAATGAATATTTACAACTTATGCACAAGCTCACATACATTTTGACCAAAAAATATGGATGAGTACAAAGATATTTACAAGCATGTAATGACTTTGCTAATGCTATTATCATGCAAGCAATGCACTACTGTCTTGTGACTACCTCAATAAATAAAAAAAATATCTGCTAATTTATCGAAAATTGACTACATAGGACACTTGATTGACCTGAGCAAATGTAGTCCTGAGATGCTGCAGAGGATTCAAATGTATGCTGATCTGATTGAACATAATCTCAGGGATGACTTGTAAACAAATAGGGTGAAGTTCAATCCATTGAATAAACATTTTAAAACCCTTTGTTAAAAGCCTCAGATCACCAGAAACCTATGCTGTAACACAGAAAAGATAAGAATCATCGTCACCACATAAAAGGTATATTTATCATAATATACAAAGCTTCACCGGAAAGGAAATGAGAGAGCATCAAAAGAATCATCATATACAATAAATATGTAGTACAACTGTACAAGTTCCAACCTTTAAAGAAAAGTATTACCCATATGCATTACCTCATATAAATGTAAAGCATACAGCCACATAGTAACTGTCAAAGATAACATGTGTAAACTAAAGGATTCACATGAGAGAGAACTTTCATAACTGGTACCACACCAATATCTCAGAACTATAATACGTGACTTGCAAATTAACCTACATAACATTTTCATGGAGATCTATACACTCCCACAATAAACTTTAAATTGAAAAGTCAGAGATTGACAACCCTTTATTTGGTTCACATACTTTTTGGGTCCAACAAATTTACACCTTTGAATGATTCAGCTCTCAGAAAAAAGGTAACTTTCAGGATCTTCAACGTTTCGTGACATGAATAAATGTAAAATTTAAAACCCATCCTTGAGTACAGTTTCAACAGCCTGTATCCAGCAGACAACTACGGTGCAGTAAAGTTTTAAACAGAAAAGCCCCTAGTGCCAATTCCTGATTACACACATCGATCACAAACATAAAATGTTTACAATAACCCTAAATCATGTTAATAAGGTACTTGTGTATGTAACTTAGTTTATACTTTATAAGAACTTTTATCTGTTGATAGCAAGGAAACACAATTTCTTACGCACAAGAATACCCTAATCTCCGCTGCTGCTGCATCTCTTTCTCACACGCACTCATAGAAGAGACTCCTGGCCCCTCTGGAGTATAGCTAGTTCACAGTTACACCTCCATTCCCACAATTGTCACCCTTAAATACATCATAATCACAAAATTAGGGTCAAAAAATGTCCGCATTTGCTCTAAAACCTTATTTCTTTCTCACACACAAATGTGCAGATTTGGAAAAAAACAGAATTCAGCCAACAAGAAGACGAGGATGAGTAACACAAAATATGCAAAGTTGGTTGGGAAAATACTAGGAAGTTTCCTACTATTTTTATTTCCGGGTAGTAGAAAGATTACTACACTCAAGGTTGTGAAAAGCGCTAGGCGCTAGTCGGGCGGGCACCTTACGCCTAGCGCCTAGCCCGCCTAGGCGGCCACCTAGACCTAGGCGGTTCAAAAAATTAAAAAAAATCCAAAAAAAATCTACTAAAAATTGCAGAAAAAATACATAAAACCCCAAAACATGCCTAGTCGGACGTCGGGGGGATTAGGCGGGCACCTAAGCGGACATCGGGAGGGCACCCGACGCCTAGCGTCTAGGCGCCGCCCTTTAGAACAGAGACTACACTAGAACTTAAGAATATTAAGAAGGGAAGCAGGAGCGAAGCCAGCTAGTCCGTTCCGTGGGGACGATTTCTTTTTTTTTTTTGGGACTGTAGGGGCAGATCTTAAGAATTTATTTTTTTGCATACAAGTCCATAGAAGACATTGGGGTCCACCGTGGGGGCGGTGGACCCCAATCTGATGTATGTGGCTCCGCCCATGAAGGGAAGAAAGATCACTACATTTGAACGTAAGGATATTAAGAAGGCATATCCATTCTGGAGAATGTCCCATTTTATGTTTTAAAACAATTAGCAACAAATATAAAGCCTTTACCCCAAAATTTTCAGGTCGTTTGTTTGAATCTATTTCTTCCATTCAGTTATGTTACGGGTCATCACCTCTGAAACACTGTCAAAAACCATACCCTCCTTTAAACTTCAATTTATGTTAGTTTTGGCCTACCTCTAGTCCTAGCGGCTCCTTCAACTAGTATTATCTTATTGCTCCTCAGTGGAGAGTCCACACGATACATGTCCAAACCACATAAAATACTATTTTCTCTCATCTTGTCCTCAATTAGTGTAACCTCTAACTTCCCACGAATACAATTTCTTAATATATTGCAACTCATTCATCTTAGCATTCTCATTTCTTCTACAATAAGTTTCTAGACATAATGTTTCTTAATTTTCCAACATATTGGTCCACAAAGCATGACTGGTCTTATAGACATCTTATAGAAATTTTCTTTCAACGTCAAAGGTTTCTTCCAATCACAAAGTACTCCAGAAAAGTTCTGTTTCAACCATCTTGATTTAATTATATGCGTGACATCCTTCTCAGTGTCTCCGTCATAGTGAATGATTGATCCTAAATATTGAGAACTATCACTTATAAGTATCCTTTGCCCATCTATATATACTCCATCTTCATTTGTCTTTACCTTTTGGTTAAAGTTGCATTTCATATACTTTGATTTTGTATTACTAATTTTAAAACATTTAGATTCCAATGTTTATCCCCACACTTCTATTTTAGCATCTAACCCTTCTCTATTCTCATTAACCAATACAATATTATCAACAAACATCATGCACTATGGAACCTCCTCTAAGATATGCATAGTAATTTCATGCATAACTAACACAGAAAGACAAGGTTTTAACTCAACTATAATTGAAAATGGTATCACTCTGCTCAAGTTCGCATGGTAGTCGTAACTCCATCATACATATACTTACGGGCGCCTAGGCCGCGCCTAGACGGTAGGCGGTCTCTCTCCGCACCGCTTCTCTGTAGGCAGTGGAGTAGGCGGCCAACGGAGGTGAGGCGGAGGTGAGGCGGCGTAGACGGGTGCCTAGGCGGAGCAATACCTAACAAGATATTTTAGCCAAAAATGTTTAGTAAACATTATGGAACTATGGTTCACTTTTACAAAGCTAAAACTTTATAAATCTTCGTTCTCAATGTTATAGATTTCGCTAGGCGGAATCGGTGCGCCGAGTGCCCGCCTAGCGCCTAGGGCGCCTAGGCGGCCGATTTTTTTTTTAATTTTTTGCTCATGTGTGTATATATAAATAACATGAGTGGACACAAAAACTATTGGACTTTTATGGCTAGTTTAGCTATACTTAAGACTTCAATTGGTTCATGAGGTTCTGGGTTCGAATCCCATGTTTTTTTTGCTTCAAATTTTTTTTACTTGAAAAAAAAAACTCTTATAACGGGGAGGAGAGGAGAGAGTCCACAGCAGACTCCTCTCCCCCCTCTCCTCTCCTCCCCCCCCTCCGCTCCCCCCCTCCGCTCCCCTCTTCCCTCCTCCTCCCCTACGACGACGATGACAACGACGACGACGACGACGACGACGACAACGACAACGACAACGACAGCAGCAGCAGCAGCAGCAACAACAGCAGCAGCAGCAGCAGCAGCAACAGCAGTCGGCGGCGGCGACGACGGCGACGGCGACGGCGGCGGCAGGTAAGTATTTAATATTGTCAAATAAGTTTTTTTTTTTTTGATTTTTTTCTGGAAAATTTCAAAAAAAAATTAACCCTAACCCTAAGCCCGACTAGGTCCGACTAGGGCCGCCTAGGCCCGCCCAGCGCCTAGGCCGGCCGCCTAGGGCCCTTTCGGTACGGCCGGCGGCCGCCTAGGCCGATTTTTAGAACACTGTTCGTTCTACAACTTAGTTATGCATGGAACACCCTTAAAATGTGCATATTATGCAAAAAACAATGGTAAAATAGTAAAAAGTGTTCAAAATGTATTGACCGCCTAGACGGCACCTAGACGGTAAGCGAACTCTCTCCGCCGCGCAACTGCCTACCGCCGTTTAGAACCTTGTTAATAGTCACTGTATAGCTACTAGAAACTTGTTTCTTTTCCAAAACACATCATATTATTTTCCTAGGAACAATAACTCATCAAAATTTTCCCTAGCAATATTACTTTATGCAAAGAGGAAGGACATTCTACTCAGTGTTCTAAATTTCGCGAGACGGATTCGGTGCGACAGAGGGTTGCCTAGGTGGCCGAACAGTTTTCTTTTTTTTTTGAAATTTAAAATCCATAATACAAATTTGAAATCCAAACATGTTCTAACTTCTAAATCCATAATACAATTCATAAAAAAAATTTCAAATTTCAAATTTAAAATTTCAATGTTCTAAAATCCAAATTCAATCTTAAAACCCAAACAACATATCCATAATACAACTAAGAATAAAAAAATCAAAAAAATCAAAGAAAAAAAATTCAAAACCGAACACCCACACAAGCCTGCCTAGGCACCGAACAAGTCATAATAGGGCCGAACAGGCGCCTAGGACCGCTGAACATGGGGTTTTCGGTACCGCAGGCGGCCGCCTAGCGCCTAGGCGTCGCCCAGACGGCCGTCTAGGCCGATTTTTTAGAACACTTCTACTACTTAAAAATGAGGAAGTCATAAATTGGAGGCGTTCAAAAAAAATTTGTGACTAGTTAAACGTTCTGAGATGAAATGGGTAACCTGGTGAGTACTCACTAAAGGGAACCTACGGCTCCTAATCGTTCCTTACGAAGGTGTGGTTGTCCAAGAAGAATGAAAGCGATCCTGGAAAGGAAACTAGTGAAACATTTTATTGAAGATGAAAGATAAGAATATAGATGAACTCAAAGTCATGTAGCTTTCTGATCTTAGGCTCTCTCCAATAGGGATTTCTAAAATTGAGTTTCTATCCTACTTGGCATTGTATTATAAGAAAATTTATATCCTAGTTGGCAGAGTTTCTACATAGAAATTGCACCGAAAAAAACACTGTTCAATTGTTCTTAATTTATATCATACGTAGTGCTGCCTAATATTAAGATGGAAAATATTAAATGAAAAATTTTATAATTTAGTTTGAAAGTGGGGCCCAATATTAAGATAGAGAATTTCTCTGAAGGTTTCTACATCCTACATCAGCGCCACGTAGGATGGAAATTGGGATAGAACCCACGGTTGGTAGGAATTTTTTCTAAAAAGGATTTCTACCATAGAAATAGGAGAGAGAGCCCCCATTGGAGATGGCCTTACGGTACGCATTCATGAACCCGAAGTTAGAGATGTATTAGGGCACTTTTGACCTGATAATTTAGGGGGAAGGGCTCGAATGAATCTTCTGTAGGGTGAACACAAAATAAAAAAGGGTTCCTAGCAACGGAATAGAAAAAATTGATATCAACGTGGCACTAGCCCGGGATCGAAATTTGATCCTAGACGGTGTCCTTAGCTTGTGAAACTAAGTTTTCGAATTTGTCTAGCTTTAAGATGCTACTTGCTCATTTTGGCGGTATTGCAGTGTTACACCTAACTGAGCCAAGGAAGAAGGTGCTAGAATTAAATGCATCACAAAAGCTGCTTCTATAGAACCATTTTAGGAATAGATTATAATGTCCCTACTTCTGTTATAAATATTATATAGTTTTATTCTTTTATTTTTCAGCATGAGTTTTACATGGCTGGACACCACCATATAGTATACAAGTTCTTTTCAGAAACAATTTCCACCACAAAGGAAACTATACCTTATTGTCCATGCATTAGTAAGATGTAAACTCCACATGGAGATGACTATCTGGAGTGAAGAACTCAGAAAATCTTGAGTTTTTAGGTGGATATCGAGACTGCCAATTCCGGTTACTCTTTTTCTAACAGTGAGGCTTCTATTTGCATTGGTAGAAAGAAGTTATACAAAATACTTTGAATCAGAAACATCTCCCCATGACCTTAAAATATTCTCAAACAAGTCTATAAGAGAAAAAAGAGTGCTAGTTATTCTAATTTATATATCCAGCAGTAATTAAAATTACCTCCCATACCAATTCTTAAGCTGAGATGTTGTAGAAGTTAGTTCTGAGATGTTGCAGTGTATTCAAATAGAAGACGATTAGACGGAGCAGATTGGAAAAGAACTCGGAGTCTGCTTGTTAGCTGGTAGATTAAGGTCCACTGCATAGCCATTTCAGAGTCCTTCATTTGTCTAACTACAGAAGCCTGCAAATGTATAACGCAGTGGAAATGTCATAAACAGCGAAAAATCAGGAAAGAGACAGGTCAACTCATCTATGCAGATATTTTCTGGGAAACTAATATGAGTTGGACTTCCATAATATTATATACATTTTATGAAGTACTCTCACTCTTTCTTTCGCAGCTTATATACTCAACATGATGAAAACTATCGATTTCCTCCCTAGAAAAGGTAGCAGATAGACAATAGATAAACACAGTATAAAAGAAAACATATGTGAGGAGGAAACCTGAAGGCGTTTCCCAAGCTGGACTTCAACTTCAGTACCGAAAGAAATATTGTTGGCCAAGGATTTAAGGGGGTCAATAGAGGGATCAACAGAGAGCAAACTTGGGATTTGAGGAGCATACACTAGCCTCCATCGTGCCTGTCCAAATTCTCCCTTCCCTTCTATTCTCGGCATCAAGGTCTCAAGGGTTGCAGTTGCCAATTTCTTGAAAGCAAGCTGGCCTTCACCTTCCAGTAGGGACTCAGCTAATTGACTCTCAAAGACCCTAGCAGCCTGCGTTAAATTGTAAGCACCAAGTACTTGGGTTAAGGATAAACATCAATAATATTGTTTACAAATTGTTATGATTATATAGATCCAAGTAGTTCTTCATATGCCTGAAAGAGAGGTGTTTACAGTTAACTCATTTTACTCGGCTAATACAAGCACCAATCGATGGCATCAATGTAAATGGTATATCAAGCTGTATTGCAGCTAGTATTCCATATATTGGCTGTAATGGCCAATTTAGTGGCTGATATACAATTTGAGAAATAAACACTATGATATGCAAGAACACTATGAGACGACATCTTACGGAAGAAATCAGCTGACATCTCCTATAATATGTTTGCCAGTATTAATTATTAACTATACCACCATGTAAGATCAACTATTAAATAATCTAGTTTGACATGCATTTTTTTCCATTTGTCAATCACGTGATGAAGTTACAAGGGTTTGATTGATTATTGTTTAACTTCAGAGTGCCTAATGTGGAGCCTGATATCCCCTAGCTTGTCATGGCCACACTTGCTTACTATGTGGCCGCACAGCATTATCCAGAGCATTCATTTGCAGGTAGAGAAGGGAAGCAACAAAAATTACCTACATGAGATGTATATTCGGGATTTCTCTACTATTGTGTGCTTTAGTAATGCAGATTAGTAATATAAAAATGCAATAAGAATCCATACAAGTATACCAGACCATAAAAATAGCTGATTGGTATTACCTCACTAGGTGATAGAACATCTTGATCCACAGAACGTGTTGAGGTTACAACCAAATTGTCTTGCCACGTACTGGCCCGACTCTGGATCCTGAACTGCCATTCCGAACCCACAAGCGCTAAATCTAGGATCGGGTCTAAGCCAAGGTCAGTCTCAAATTTTGCAACATTTAGATGCTCACGTTTAAGTCTAAGCTGCAAGTCAAAAACCAGTGTTGATAACAAATCAAAAGAATTCCCATGAGAAGAACGAGTATAAATATCAAACAAATAATAGTTTTCGTTCAAGAAAACAATTCTCACCTGGGTAGCAACTAAATTAACATCACCATTTTCAAAAGTCAGGATTCCTCTCGGTTTAATCCACTTTGGATGAGCCCTACCATTAAGCTCAAGTTCACCACTAACAGCAAAGTTAAGGATTAAAGGATACACTATTCTCAATTCTGGTCCAAGTAATAGCTTAAGATCAGAGAGCTGAACATCAATTCCTGGTTGTTTAGCATTCACTTGCTCCAATTTCTTTTCAACTTCAGATTGTGTACCTAAAAATAAATTGACAAGACTCCCTATAATTATCAGCTGAAACAATAAGTAATTAAACAAACATTTTAAATGAGTAATTATGCAATCACACCAAATATATTTTGCAGCTATGGAACCATCGATAACTACATACTTGAGGAAACATCTAAATTCTAACATTCAGCAAAAGCATAAGTATTGAAGTGTTTATGGCACAAATGACTGAACATCAACAGGTTTCCAACTGTGATCATTTGAGACATTACATTTTACATTGCCAGTAGGTAGCTCAATGTAGAGGTTACACATAACTTTGAGAAAAGGAGTTCTTATAGTACAGGTAGCTTCAGACAGAAGACGAAGGTTCCGAAATCGACTAGAGAACATTTACCAAAAGTTCTGCCCTGGAAGCCATTGAAATAACTGAAGAACAGTGTACCATAAATGCAATAACTTGCTTTTAAATTACTATGTGGTTTAATAGATTAGAGTTGATCATGCTTGCAGAAGATATGAACTTAAGAACGGAAAAACTAAATGGACATTTTTCTCTGTATATATATATATATTTTTTAATGAAGATATACATATTGATGGAACTGTAGTAACATTAATAGAGCTTAGGTACCAAGTTTGTCCTTCATACTCTATTCTTACAATTTTTCATTTATCAGAACACCCAATAAAAGAAGGGAAAAAAAACCACTAAGATGTGATCTGAATATTTGACATAATCTGAGAGAATAATATACCAAAAACAGCAACGTATATGAATTATGATTTAGCAATTCACATGGCATACCTGAAGGTTGAGGCCATTTGTTTTGTGATGGAGATAATGATCCAAAAAAACGTGATACATGACCTGATGTAGTCATTCGGCTGTAACCAGCAGCAGGAAGGCTAGGCCTGCTTGCTGACAATCTATTAATTACGGCACCATTTCCTTTATCATGTGGCAAATATGCTTCCCCATGGCTCAACTTAATCATTCCAGAAATGTTTGGTTGCAGTATGGACCCCTTTATCTGCATTTGACTGTCAACTTGGCCACTGTAGTTCAAACACCAGATGTAAGAAAGCAGACCAGATAATAGATCTCATGGCTACAAAAATAGGAAACATGGTATAATAGAGCTTAAGCGCAACAACCTAGATGGTTGTGTGAAGCGGGATGAAATAGTTATCTAAATATAGATACAACAAACACTAGATGAAAATTAATTACCTATTAAGGAGCACATCTTGCAAAAAAAAAAGATGAATAAAAAAATCCATTGCATATATAATAATTTAAATATTGTTGAGTAGTGTTTTCAAAAAATATTGGGCTTCTTTTGATGTAAGTCCCTTAAATCTTCCATAAGTAGAGTTTGGTGACCAAAATCTTGGCAATTTCCCCCCTCCCCCCCCCCCCCCTCCCCCCCCCCCCCTCCAAAAAAAAAATCTAGAACAATGTGAGTGGAGAGTCCCCTAATCAACTTAACTCATCTGATAAAGGAATATTCCTACAACTTTAGCATAATTATTTCTCCTAAACATTTTGCCCTCATCTTCCTCCTCCCTGCTTATCTCAAACAATGGGGTTCTATTGAACTCATGATAAGCAATTGGTTCATGGTTCTTGTTCAGCTCATAGTAGGCAAAGTGTTCATGAGTTCTTCTGAGCGAGCTCATCTCATGGCAGGCAATAATGGGTTCATGGGTAGTCAACATTATCTTTCTGGCTTCGTGGTTTCCTCTTGTCTCATGGTAGACAACAGGGTCACGGGTTCTTCTCGAGCTCGTGGTAGCAAAAAGTTAGTAGGTAGGCAATGAATTCTTCTTGGATTCATGCTTCCTCTTAAAGTCATGGTAGGAAATGGAGGTTCAAAGGTTCTTTTTCGGTTCATGGTAGATGAAGGAAGGACAACGGGAGGGAGGAGGAAGGGCAAAATAATAATTTCACACCATTAGCACACAATGTTGGGTTAATGTTTGGCTTAGTGGAGACAGGTGACTCTTAACTCACATTGGAATTCGAGGGGCTTCTTGGCAACTATCAAGATTTAGGATACCTAAATCTCTATATGGAAATTTATGGGAGCTATATCAAAAAACCCAAAAATATTATACTAAGCATGTGGCCTATGAATCAAAGAATATACTTCAAGCAAGAAGAAAATGTAAGAAACAATAAATTACCTTAATATATTTTTTGCTCGTACTTCCAGAACTTCACATTTCAACTCAATTTTATCACTGTCAGATGATTCACTGCTCCTGAGAGGCAAACTTCCTTTAACCAAAAGCTTCCCCTTCCTGTTTACCTTGCTTTCCATCGAGCTGATGCATAACCTATTGGATTTAACAAGAACTGTACCCCCAAAATTTGTAAGTGGCTTCCGAAGGACCGGAGACGAAATGGTTGCCCTGTGAAATGATGCAGACCCATCTATAACAGGCTGCTCAACAGTACCTCTAACCTGTTTCAAGCAGACTGACTAAGGAAAGGAGTTTCAAAATCTCTAAAGAAGATACTGCTTAATAACCTACAGTCAATATGTTAAAAGAACATTTAGACCAGAACTTGTGCTTTCAACCACATTCTTCCTTCCTGTGGTTATTTATGACAAATATGAAGGAATAAGCACTTCTGCAACTATCAATGCTTGGCATTCTAAATTAGTTGAGATAATTCTGATAATATTTTAAACTGATAAGACGATATCAATCATATATAAAAGGTGAATCCCATGTGCTCAATTAAGTTGATCAAACTTGATATGACATGGTTTTCATGATGACTCCACTAGTTTGGTATATAAATGAGTATTAGTGTTGTTTTCTAGTAGAGGCATTGACGGCTGTGCCACAGATTCCCATGGACTTGAAAAGCCTGAGCACATGTTTCTTGTACTTAAACAAATGATCCACTTGTTAGTTGTTACGGCAAAGTTGCGACAATGAAAAGAAAACCAACAAGATCAATGAATAGAACCAACTCCCAAACCCAAAAATCAATAATTCATTTATAAGTAGGATTAAAATATCCTATAATCCTCACCAAAATACTGAAAAAGCCTACATATTTCCTCTATTTCACTTTTTCTCACAAGGAGGCACCAATATGTATAGACTAAAACCTAACACTTAAACAAATCCTAGCCATTCAGAATTTACTAAACACCAAGAAACTAATCCTAATCTATGTAACGCTTTGAATAAACAAAATCCTTTTAAATAAACTTGAGCCAATCCTGACAATCTCCACCTTCTCTTATGTTTATCCAACCTCACGCACCAAAATCTCAAAAAACTAACCCACAAAAATCAACATATGTTGGTTGGTTTTCACCTTTGATCACTACATCTTCCTGGTAGACCGACAAAATAGACAACTGAATTATGATTCATAATCTAAGCAATCCAGGCTTCTCACTTCGACCGCATCTCCTAGCAAATCAACGCCAACCTCCATGCCTCCACTAGTGTCATCCCTCTCACAGGTACAATCTTCCAACATAATCATCAAACACCATAAGCATAATCACCCAAACCTTACCATAATAAAAATATATCAAAATCACCAAGCAAAATCACTGTCAACGATGATTATAGCAGTAAACCGAAAATAGAAAAGCCTAAGCCGCCACCTTCAACAAATCTCTCTCACATTTTTTTCTTCCTCTTACCTTGAACGAAATTGTCGGCATCCATGCCCCAAGACCACCATGGTCACCTTTTCCACCACCGCCTTTGGAACTCTTTCGTTCACCATTGTTGCAAGATCATTGCATCGCATCGAATCCCAAATCTCACTTTGATACCAATTTGTCACGAGAAATTGTAACAAAGGAAAGAAAACTAATAAGATCAAAGAATAGAATTAACTCACAAACCCAAAAACCAATAAGCATTTATAAGTAGGATTAGAATCTCTAATAATTCTCACCAAACACTAAAAAAAACCAAAATCTTACATCCTCTCTTTCTTTCGAAAGGAGTCATCTATATTTATAAACTAAAACCTAAACCCTAAAACAAACCACGGCCATCTAAAATTAGCAAATAAAAAAATCATAATCGATTTAAGACTTAAAACAAAATAATTTTAAATAACTTGAGCCAATTCCTAGAAGGTTTATAAGAGATTTTTTTTCAAATGAGATTGGGATGCTAGGCTTCAAAACGGCTCAAAATGAGCCATCTAAGCAGTACGTATATAATTGCAAAAGAAAGAGGAAAAAAAAATCATAATTAATTCCTAGACCTTAACAAACGTGTATGAAATTCTAAAATTATGGTATTATCTAACTATTTGGTATTATCTAACTAAACATATATCCAAAGTCCTAAAAACATATCTATAACAAATCCTAATTAAATATATTCAGATCATATTTAAACTATTTTAATATTATCTAAAGAGTCCTAAAACATATCTATAACAAATCTTAATTAAAATATATTCAAATCATATTTAAAATATTTTAATATAATTTAAATTCCTAAGGAATTTCTAAACAATACAAAGGATTTTTTTTTGGTACCAATCATATTGCCTAAAAACAAGAGATTTTCGACGAAAAATACTTGCGTAAAAAACACGTGCAAGTGACTAGTATACATAGAAGGTTTCTTAACCACTATCTCTCAGATTAGGGATCCCTTTAAATAAACTTGAGGCAATGTCTTTAAAGAAACCAGTGCACCATGAGGAATCAAGATTGGAAATCCTTTTAAATAATTTACAAATATCTCTCATAAGAGAGCGGTTGGCATCTTATGAGAGATCCTTGTAAATGGTATTGGGATGATAAATATACCTAGAATGCTTCTTAACCACTATCTTTGATACACTTTAGAACTGTTCTTAGGATCCTACCTACAAAACCCATTTTTCTTCTAGTTGTGTTATCCATATTCCGTTTAGACATACCTTCAATGTTTCAGCCATAACATTAACTAGAGACATCCCAATTAGGATATCTTTGATGTTTTGCAAACTAAACTTCCAGGGTGAATTCCCTCCATTCGCACCTTTTCTTAATTCCCAATGGATCTAGGTCTCAATCTCATGCAAAACTGATCATTGACCAGAATTCAGAACTCACTTTGGATGGTCCAAAATTCATCAAACAATATGGAAACTTTACAGGGAAATGTGACATATGTATGATCCAACGTTTCCTTAAAGAAGCACATTTATTGACTGTTGTTACACCAGATTCTCCAGAGACGGTATATACGGTATAAGATTATCTCCAAATGACTAACTATCCTGATTGCCTACTTCTTTTAAAGTACAAACATATACTTTTTTCCTCCCTGGCCTACATACGTTTCCTTGATCTATTTTCCCCTCGAACTTCTAGAGCTTCCTTTGCTCATTATTGTCAAAGAATAACCTTAAGCATCCCAATAACCTTAGACCCTGCAAACTCTATTGTAAACTTAAATTAGTACATTCTTTTGAGAGTGAGAAATCAATGTGAAAGTATCAAATGTAAGAGCATACCCTCTCATATTCTTCAAGAGACTGATTAGGAGGGTTCAAGTGCCGGGAAACCCCGACGTATTTAGAGGAAATCAGTCTCCAAAAAATTCGAACTTGTAACAGATCATGTAGCTGGAGAATAATAGATTAAGTGTAAAAGCAATGGAGGGTTCATAGATAAAAGGCCTCCAACATGGTTGATTAAATTCGGGATCAGGACTGGAAGTAGCCAGTGTGGTGTGTACGAAGATACATCCGGTGAACATTGTGTTTGGTTGTCTCTTTCATCTCCCCTTTTGTGTTTCAAATTTGTCACCACATTTACTTACTAGATCGATTTAGTTTCATCGCCATGTCATTAAAATAATTGGTTAAAGTCCTTGGTTGGTTGTGATTTTATTAGAGTGCTATCTTTGCACTATTTTACTAACCAATAGTAGAGTCTGCCTAAAACATCGGATTTTCAAATATTTATGAGATACAATCTAAGGATGAAAATGAGTATATCTGAAGCTGGCATACCTGAAGGTCAATGTCAGCATGCCCCTGAAGCCAATTCGCATATGGAGACAAAGCTGTTATTAACATCATGCCTCCATCTTTAATGTCAGCATTTATTCTAACCTCTCCCGCATCCAAAAGATTCCAATTTAGACCTTTGAGACTTTCTGCTAACTGGAAATCCCAACCCTCTTCAGTTTTATCTCTGATAACTTTCTTTTCATTAACATCATCAGCAGATCTCCTTTCATTTTCTTTTAACCAAACTGGAATTCGTATAGCACCACCTAAACCATCTTTATCATTTTCCTCTACAGAATCAATCTCGCTATAAGTTACAGGAACACTTCCTTGGATGTGTACATGACCACTTTGAATGACTGGCTCAAAATTCGCATTGAATAAAAATCGACTAGCTGCAGTTACTGAAGCAACCACCTCAGCTCGTCCAAGATCAATGCCTCCAATAGCACCATCTAGTAGCCTTATTTGGACATCACACTCAGGCTTTGCTAGGGTTCCACGGAGGTCTCCTTCCATGTGCAAAATACCCTTGATGGGTGTGAAAAATTGACGCAGGGAGTGCAGAGAATCTGTGGTTGAAGATTCTAAGATCTGAACTAAAGTGGGGACTAGTCCAACAGGGAAGTTCAAAACAGCAAAATGAAGATTGGTTACTGGCCCCAGAAAGGTTCCATCAGCGTGAAGAGTAGCGTTGTCCTTCTGGATAAATAAATTTTCAAGCCGCAAGCCATTATTGTTGCTATACACACCAATTGCTAAAATACGTTGCGTCTTATAGCTTCCCCATTCCCAATCTTCTCCATGAAAATCAAAGTCAGCCTGCAGAAAATATACAGAACTTACGTGACATATTAAGACATATACACAAGAAACAAAGAGCACAGGAAGATCCAACACAAATGTTTTCATAATAGGATTAGATAGTAAGGTGCTAAATATCTGTTATAAGTCCCTGCTACAGTGCTACTACACCAAATCTATAGAAATGAGGATTGAGGGTTAAATATTTATCTGCAGATCAAATGTTTTATGGACTGAGAAAGGGAATTTTTATATATAAAATCCACTTATGCATTTCAACCTTGGTCATACCAAGTTAAAAGTCCCTGCCACTACACCAAAACTCTAGAGTAGTGATGATAGTTGAGGGTTAAATATTTACATTATTGCAACAATATCAAATAGCATAACTAACATGAGAACAACAAGCTCACATTAAAAAAAGCCTAAGGGATTCTGGTTACAATATGCTGATGATTGTCTATTCCTTGGAAAAGCAAACAAGCTCCAATGCTCTAGATGGAGGACTCTGATCAAAGACTACTGTGCTTGGTCAGGTCACCAAGTCAACCTCAACAAATCCAGTGTGTACTTCAGTAAACATGCTCTACCAAGAGTGAGAGAGACTTTCACCTCACAACTTGAAATCAGTGAAGGATCACTCCCTCTAAAATATCTGGGTTCAGCAAGGAAGGCCAAAACTCTCCAACTAACTTGGAACTCCTTGATAAAGCGAGTAAGAAAGACGCAGGATGGAAATGCTCTTCACTCTCCTTACTTCTGGGACGTTCAGCCCACTGAAATTGGCTTAACTACAAAATAATGTGTTTTTACTACGTTTAATGACAAGCATGATATCTTCTTCCCCACCAGTATTGAAGCATTTAATAGCATCCAAATAATCCAACTCGTCACCCATTATCGTATTTTTTCCGTGTGACATTAATCTATCTAGGCTGAGTTCGGTAATGCTTATCATGGCTGATTCTGATTTTTATTTTTTGAAAAACAGAACAAAAGCTGTTCGATAACAGCGGCTTATATTTTTTGGCTTAATTGCAACTTGATACTTTCAACTATTTCAGTTTTTCAACTTGATACCCTACACTTTTGTACTCGACAAATTGATACCATCAACTATTTAATATTTTCAATTAGATACCCAAAATTTTAAAATGACAAAACTACCCCTCCCTTCTCATCCCACCCCCCTCCCTCTCCGCCCCCTACCCCCCCCCCCTTCGACCACCCTGTTGTCCTCCGACCCCCCCCCCCCCCCGGCCCCTTTCTAGCCACCCCCACCACCCCGTCCCACCCTCGCTCCCCCCATGCCGACTGCACCACCGCCCCCTCTCCTGGTGCGAGCGCAGCCGGCGGAGGCGGCACCGCGGAGAGAGGGGGGTGCATCCGGCGGCCGCAGGGGGTGGAGGCGGCCGGAGAGAGGCAGGAGGGTGGAGGGGGCGGGGGTGGCCGGAGGGGTCGCGGGAGAGGAGGGGGGTGTTGTGGTGAAGACAATGGTATTTTTGTCCAAAAACTTTCAGGGTATCAAGTTGTTACAAAAAAAAAGTTTAGGATATCAAGTTAAAAAATTGGTATAGTTTAGGGTATCAAGTTGCAATTAAGCCTACTTTTTTGGAAAGCTAGTTCATTTTTTGGACAGCTTTCAAAGCAGGGCGAGACTATTTTCAGAAGCTGGTTCTGCTTTTTGAAAGCTGCAGAATGCAAAACCAAGCCTTAGTGGAAACATATAATTCCACTGAGAGATGTGGCTTGTACAACTCTGATAATTTATGCAAATTAGTTGCTTTTAAGTGCATAAAACATTATTCAAGCTCATTAAGATGAGCTTATAACCTTCAAGGATGACTTGAAATGTAAGTGAATGGCACTTGGACATGCAAGAAGCGCATGCTTCAAGCTCAAAGTAAAAGGGATCTATAAAGCACTATAGTAAAAGAAATTGTTGCATATGCATGAACATAGGCGGCTTTGGACATGCAAGAAGCGCATGCTTCAAGCTCAAAGTAAAAGGGATCTATAAAGCACTATAGTAAAAGGAATTGTTGCATAGACATGAACATAGGCGGCTCCAGAGGGAGGCGGCCTAGGCAGCCGCCTACGGCCTCCTCCCCCAATGGGACCTCCATTTTTTTTTGAAATAACAGTTTTTTTTTTGCCTAGATAAAAAAAAATATTATGGGCCTGGAAAAGTCCATGACTGCTTGGAGAAGAATCAAATAAAACTTATATAAAAAAATGTCACCATATTTCTAAGCCGCCTCGTCATTTCCTCTCCCACGAAAAATCTAGAACAATAAAATAAAACACTCGCTTCCTTTCCACTTAGTATTTGCTAAGATAATATCATCTCTCTCAATCTCTAATAGCATCTTCTTCTTCTTTTTTTGCTTCTTTCCGGCGACCAAACCTAAAACAATTTTACGAGTCACGACAAGAAAGAGTCTGATCCTTGCTTGATTGAGGTTGACCTTTTTTTGCACCTACTCTTTTTTTTATGATTATTTTTTTACTTGGTGAGAAAGAGTCAACACTAGTGGGGGGACTAGGGAGCTTGCCTGGCCCTTGATGATGTTGTTATTGGCAATTAATTTTTTATGTATTTTTATCCATTATACGAATAATTTCATAATTCATTGCATCCAAAAAAATTGTATATGTTCATGATTCCATCTTCTGTAAAGTTTCATCCATATTTATCTTCATTCTTGCAATGGAAAACTTTAGGACCCCTGTCATAATTTTTGTCATCTTCGACTACTTTACATATGAATAATTTGTTTATCCATATTCTGCCAACCAGTTGTTTATAGTATAATGTGAATACATCCAAAAACTTTGCTATAAATTTAGAACTTGGAGTTGCTTAGTACTAATTATATTGTATTTTGAATTTGCTGGATTTTGCATTATAAAAAAAATTATATAGAGGGATGAGGGCCCCATTTTTGGGACTTGTTTAGGGCCTCCAAAATGCTGGAGCCGGCCCGACATGAATAACATTCGACATAGACATGATGGAACAGACATGGCATGGATTTTGACATATCCTAATGTAGTTTGGAGTGTGTTTGTCATGTCCTATATGTGTCCAGCACTGTGGAGTGTCGGTTCTTTTTAGCATGTATAAAAAAAACTATGACAAATTCATCTTTTTTTCAAACCAAAGTTGGGTGCAGTGTCATCCTAATTTGTAATTGCTGAATAAAATATCAATGTTGAATCTTCCAAATCATAATTATGAAAGAATCCCTTAACAAGTTTACCCGTGTATCTCCATTGCTGCCTCCACTAGCATCAAGAGAGCCATGCCAACGACCTTTAAATTCTGCTAAACCAGGGAGAGTTAAATCTTCAAGAATATTTTCATCTGACCAATTATAATGGCTTTGTATTGCCTGCAATGTCAGAGATAGTTCCCCATTCAATTACAAGAAAAGGATTTCCATAAATCTATTAAGGGCACTCACCAAAATAAATGCCCTTGTGCATCTTTTTGTGTAGAAAAAAATAGTACGCCCCAAAAGAATAAAGAACTAAAGCATCAAACCTAGCAAATACCTCAAGTTGGTCATGTAGGCTCTCAGCATAAAACCCAACAGACTGCAAAGTATGTATGAAGTGATCCTGCAAGTGATTCCAAGAAAGTATGTACCATTAGAAGTTTAATACACAAGAACATATCCTCAGTCTATTAAATAGCGATAAGTTAATAGTTGACACAATATAAATACTTTTAAACTGGACGAACCCAATAGAAACTTGGACGCGGAAGGAAACAAGCTTACGGTGACACTACCTTCTACCACAGTAGGGTTGACTGCTGGTCTAGCTTTTGAAGAGAGAGGTGCATCAACAGAAGCTACATCCGCTTCAAGTGTAACATTATTGGCTTAAAATCCAGGTGGTGTGAGGACTCCAATATTATGATGTTTCATTTGAGAGCAAAAAAAAAGGGGAGAAAAACTATCCTTTGGCCAATTCATTAACATCTGTAATCTTAACTGATGACCACCAATTTGGTCCAAAATATTTAACTATTAGGTAGTGAACAATAATGAACTTAAACAAGCATCAACCTAACCCCCCCCCCCTTTTTCCCCTTCCAGTTAAGAGCTCCGAGAAGGACCATGTCATCTTCAATCCAAGTTCACTTAGGCCTACCCCTAGTTCCAGCAGCTCCGTTGTCTAATTCTTATCGCTCGTAACTGGTGCAACTATTGGTCGACTTTGCACATGTCCATACCACCTAAGATGATTCCTCTCATCCCATCCTTAATTTCAACCACCTCAAACTTTCCATGAATACAATCATATCATATCCTAACTTTCTATATTGCCACTCATCATCTCAGAATTCTCATTTCAGATATGCTCATTCTCTGAGCATGTTTCTTAATTACTGCTTGGATGCCTCCCTACGAAAAGTTGGTGTGGTGTGGGTGGCTATGACACAATTGTTCAGATTCCTACATTTTGGTGTTGGCTAGATAAGGTATATCTCCTCTCATTGGAATGCAAATGTTTAAGAGTAGTCAAAGAGGGGCAACTAACTACTAATAGTCCTTTCTATTAGTTTTCATTAATGGGTACCAGTCACATCCCTTCACCTACTACGTGTGCGTGTCTACATACTGTACGCCGCTTAAATTAGCATCCTGAATGCTTGATGTGTACCAAAATGTACGAGTTTGGTAACCCTGAAATGGACAAATATATCATCTCTTTTTATATTTTGCTTACAACTACATACTCGACGACGACAGAGCCTTTTTTTAGGGTCTGCTACGTGAATCCATCTTCTATTCAACTTGTCTACGTCCATATTCTCTATGACATAAACAAAATACACGTCTTCGCAACCTTAATCCAAGTTTGTTAAGATCTACCACTAAATTTAGCATCATCATTAACTAATATCTAATAACTTATAATTGGTAGAACTATTAGTATTAGTCTCCATAGAGAATCATCTCAAACAATCTTCATTCCTCTTATGCTCAATTAACCCCACTTCCAACTTCTCAATGATGCATTTACTTCTTATCATATCTTTATATGTATTGTCACTCATCCATAATAGCATTCTCATGCAAGCTACACTCACTTTTCGAGACATGTCTTAACTACCCAACATTTTGACCCATAAAGCATGTTGTTTCTCAACTAATATCCTGTCACTTTATTTTCGTCCTACAAACTTCTAAATCCTCCAATGGAAAGTTTTTCCTATATGCTACTTAGAAGGTAACTCGAGCCTTCTCAACTTATAAAATATTATCAACAAACAAAATACTCCATGGAACCTCAGGCTAGATTTTTCTAGCAAGTTCATCTATAGCTACTGCAAAGAGGTAAGGACATAATACTGATTTTAGTGTTAGCCTGTGACGATGAGAAAACTATTTGAAAAGATCTTCTGCCAGAGTGGGGCTGATTAAGGCCCAAAGAAAGTCTAGCCCCCTAAGGGCTGTAACCCAGGCCACTCAGTGCTGGGTAATCCTAGAGTGACCCACCTCTGCCTACACTGACCTTTTAACACATTATGGAACTTCCTTGCAGACTAGTCGATTGGTAAGTAACTTCCACAGTGAAATAGACAAGACTAGAAGCAGATCATGCAACATAACTAGTCGAATGTCTGCTCAACTAAGTCAAATCCAGAAAAGCAGGAGCTGCAGAGTTTAGCAGATAATTTGACTAGTCTTAGACCAGAACTTAATATTTGGTCTCTGAGAAGCTTCTGAAGATAGAGATAATTTAGAAAGCTGTTATTTCATAATGTCCAGCTTTATATTTGGCTTAGACCTTGTGCAATAGAAGCAAAAAGTGAACAGGTACTCATTTCCCTGGAACATAAAACCATGATATTTCGATCATATATACTTATTGCTAAAGAGGTGTAACAACAAATAGTCAATTTCTTAATCACAATTCATGTACCCCTTAAATCTGTTGCACATAATTATAATATATACACCATGTGAAGTAATATCACCTTTGATCTAGAACGAACAGCAGGGTCAGTACTTCGAGAAAGAAGCCTCGCGAGGGGAAGCATCTCCGCAACTTCAGCACCAGGAACTTCTAGTCTCATTCGCCATCTCCCCATAGAAGATATTACACTATTCAGATGCCCCGCCATCGCCTTTTCAAAAAAACCATCCTTCTTGTTAACAGGGTATCTATCACGCATTCCAGGCAATACATACTCCCCTTGGAGCTCATAACGGCTGTTAGCTTGCTCCAAAACAGTTTTTTCAACAGTGATCTGGAGATAGTAAAGCAACTGTTTAAATATTCAGGCCAGTTAATACTAAAAGAAACTGCTTTCCGATTACATAAGAAACTGGTATAACCTAAAATGTCAAGTCTAAGGCTTGGTTCGGGATTTCTACCACTTTTTTCAAAAGCAGAAGATGCATTCATAAACTGCCCCAAAAGTGAATGAGCTTTACAAAAAAGTTTTGATAAGCTATTGTTACCAAACACCTTTTAGGACAGATTTTAAAAGAGAACAAATAAGCAGAAGCAGCCATGATAAGCAAACGAAAATCCAGCCTAAGGGGGTGAACAGAAGACATCGTGAAATAATAAGTTATCTGCAAACTAGCATTAAGTATAGGATGTCACAATGGGTACCAGCCGGATTCAATTTGGTTGGGTTGTAGGGTGGGGTACAATCTAGTTTGGACTGTACAGGTAGGGTTTCAATTTGGTTCATAGGTAAGGATTTAATTCGTCAAGGTTAGATTCACAATATATTGGAGAATTAAAATCTATACTAAATCTGGCAACAAGTTAGACCTAAAAATGATATCAGATAACCCAACCGGGTTATTAGAACGAGAAATATTTGTGCCTAAAAAATAGGCATCGGACATGAACACCAGCATATTTAAAACCCTATAACAACAAAAAAACATTTATCCCAAATTTTGGTGTTGGCTGTTTGAATCGTTTTCTTTCATTCATCTCTCTCAAGGGCCATGTCCTCTTGTAACTAGGGGTGAGCAATAAAGGGTTTAAATCCGTAAATCGAACCGAACCGAATTTGCTTGTTGGTTCGGTTTTTTTAAATAGGTAGGGAGTTCAGTTCAGGATTTTAATATATACATTTTAAGGTTCCGTTCACGGTTTTGGATTTCGGTCACCGAACCGAGAACCGAAATTTTAGGGTTTTGCAGTAAATCGAAATTACCAATATACCCTTCATCCTATATATTTACACTCTAATCTAACCGGCTAACCCTAATTTCTCTCCCCTATTTCATTTGCCCGCCTCTCCCATTGCCACGATCGAGTGCTCTTTGAGTTCTCTCCTCTTCCTCTCCCTATTCCACAATCGAGATTTGAAACTTTAGGATTTCGACTCGAGTTTCCTTCTGCGGCTCTTGCTCTTCTCCTTTCGCCTTCCTCTCCTCATGTTATTCTTCTTTTCCAATCCGCCATATCTAAACTTAGATCCAAAGTCCGCAAGATCTAAACTCGGTTGTAAAACTCGTCGGAGAAAGGCCATATCTCGATCGCCATATCTAAACTCTGTTGTGGAGCCTCGATATCTAAGCTCCTCGAGGTGAGAAATGCCATATCTAAACTTAGATCTAGAATTTTATTTTTAAGGTTCTTATTTTGTTTTTAACTTTCAATTTTTAAGGTTTATTTTTAGGGCTCTAGAATTTTATTTTTAGGGTTCTTATTTTTAAGGTTCAAATTTTATTGTTATATTTAACATTAACATGTTTTAAATTACACATATAAATATTTAACATGTTCAAATTTTATTGCAAACACCTATTCCTGTCATCCATGTTCTTTATTTTAGGTTAGTTGATGATAACTATAGTATCCATGTTCTTTATTTATGTTAGAATAGTTATAGTGTTCATGTACTTTATTTTATTTAATTATGTTAGTTGATGAGTTATCCATGTTCTAAATTAGACACACTAACTTTTTAATGGTTGGATCATTGGAATATTGGATGCTACGTTC
Source organism: Iris pallida (assembly GCA_029216955.1). NCBI lineage: Eukaryota > Viridiplantae > Streptophyta > Magnoliopsida > Asparagales > Iridaceae > Iris > Iris pallida. The sequence continues at coordinate 3,525,312 of JANAVB010026200.1, forward strand.
TAAAAAATGGACCAAATCAGAACTCTGATTTCTCGATTTATTGGCTTAATTCAGTTTGGAAGTTTGAACATATGTATGCTGGGTGCTTTCTTTAAGTGTTGGAATTGCTAGGTTGCTAGGTTTAGCCAGTATAGTTGGTTATACGAATTGTCATAATATAATGAGAATTTGTGCATATCATGTTCCTATTTGATGTGGTAACCTTATCACAGGGAAATTGGATTTCAATATGTAGGCTACATGTTCCCTGGCCCCTTGCCAAAAAATGCAGGGTTGCCAAAAAAATGTTCTGAAACATGTTCTGGTACTGGAGTATTTGGTTGAACCACTATTTGGTTACATGATGGATAGATGCTTGTTCTGAAACATATTTACAAATCACCCCTATTTGGTTCAAAGTCCTACTTTGGTACTGGACATTAGTATTTGGTTCCGAAACATGTTCCGGTTCTCATACTGGATATTATCCAACTTGTGTTCAGTGGATACATGCTGGATAGTCATTAGTTATAAAAATTGAAAAGTGCATTTAAGTAATCAATTGGACATTTATGTGACTTATATTATGTAAGTTACATATGCTGGACATTAGTATTTGGTCCAAGGTCCTACTTTGGTTATCTGTATATGTCGTTATCTTGCTCATATGTCTACTTGCTGGATATTTGTAAGATATTATACTTGCTAGATTACATTGGATAGTCATTGGATTTAGTCTGTTGCAGCCATTGTCGTGGCACTCGTTGCAGCCATTGGCAAGGCTCTCATTGCAACCATTGATAACTTACATATGATGTCAGTTTACTGTTTCTTTTTGAAGGTTTTACTAACATATTAAATAAGAAATTGGCAATGATGATAATGGCTTGAAAAAGTGTAATTGATACTACATTACATCGTACTATGATGCATAAATCAGCCAATCTGAGCCACATTTACTCTCTTTTTCTTGTTTTCTCTTTGGTGCAGGGCAATTGAACAATAGAATGCTGAAATTGATGTCTAAATTCTTTTGGTCTGAATTGTTTGTAAATTGTAAATTTGTGGTTTGTAATTTCCAAGCTTACAAATTGTAACTTTGTAGTTTATAATTTATCTTAAACTATATTCTTGCTTTCTCGTGAAGTTAATCAATTGTTTGTAAAAAAAATTGTATGTTTGATAAATTTGATGGCCTGATGGCTAAATTGTTTCATTGTTTGTATATTTGTTGGGCCAGGCTAGATTTGATGTTTTAATTGTATTTTTTGGGTTTTTTAATAATACAGTCAGGCCCATTATGTTATTTTGTTATTGGTTTTTTCGTATAAAATTTTGTTAAGGCTCGGCACATTGGCCCATTAAACCGAACCGGCCGAAAACCAAACCGTTTTAGTTCGGTTCGATTTGGTTCGGTTTTCACAAAAACGATTCTGTTTTCGGTTTTCGGTTTTCAAAAATGCGATTTTCGATTTGATCGGTTTTCATATAATCGGTTCGGTTGAACCGAACCGTTGCTCACCCCTACTTGTAACACTAACAAAAAGTGTATCCTTCTTTAAAACTTCCCATTTAAAGCCATATGCCAAATTCAAATCTACAAACAATAAATTAAGCCTAACATGTAATGTTTTATTTTTATATTTTAAAAAACTTTTGAAATGCCAAAATCTGATACTCCAATCTGAAACTGCCGATATAAGTACAAACTTCAAAGGTGGTTTGATACTGGAACCTACTTTTAGAACCTTGCCTATGAAAGAATTGATTTTTGGATCATTAGATTGAGTGTACTTCAAATGGATTAAGGTCTACGGAAGGATAATAAAGTAAATATTGTATCACTTTAATCTTATTATTCAGCACATGTCATGATATTATCAACTGATGTGTAAGAAAAAAAAATCGGGTTGATCTACATTTGCATATTGTGATATTTTGTATCTTTTCTATGATCAACTTTAACTTTATGGTTAATCTACTTGAAACAAAGAATCATACTAGTATATGGTAATTGGTAGGTTGTATGCTTATAACTTATAACAAGACAAGAAAATTTAGAGTTCAATTTAGAGTTCGCAGACGGTTATATCATCAATCTAATAAATATTTGGTGCCGCCCTGGTCTTCACTACTTTTAACTATATTTCATAATAATGTTATCATAGATTGCCCATGTCAATGTTTCATAATTGATGCTGAATAAAGTTATATTCACTACATAATGAGTTAAGGATGCTTTAAAGAAATTGAAAAATTGGAAAAGCGGTACGACTTGAAGATATTCCAATTGAGCTTTGAAAATGTTTAGGTGAGAAGGATTGATATGGCTTACTGATTTATTCAACCAAATCCTAAAGACTAAGAAAATGCTTAAAGAATGGAGAACCAATATTATAATACCAATATATAAAAATAAGGGAGATACACGGATTTGTAATAACTATTGAGGAATTAAGCTTATGAGTCATACCATAAATGTATGGGAGACTAATTGAGCAAGGATTAAGAAAATAAAATAGAGTTTCAGATAATCATTTTGATTTTATGCCGGAAAGACCTACTATAAAACTCATTTACTTGTTATGAAGATTAATGGAAATATTTAGAGAGAATACATATGGTTTTCATTGACTTAGAAAAATGGTAGATGCTAAAATAAAGGTGTGGAGAAAAACTCCTTGTATGTTGTCAAATGTTTGTTGATGATATTGTGCTAGTCAATAAGAGTACCAAAGGGTAGATGCTAAAATAAAGGTGCGGAGAAAAACTTGAAATATAACGGGTTTAAAATTAGTAGGACAAAAACATAATATATGAAATATAACTTCAACCAGGAGGCGGAGAAAAATAATGGAAAAGTACATATAGATGGGCAAGAGAGACATGGGACTGATAGTTTTCTTTAGGCTTACTTGCAACTTGATACTCTCCACTATTCCTGTTTTTCAACTTGATACCCTAAACTTTTTTACTCAACAACTTGATACCATCAACTATTGAATATTTTCAACTTCATATCCAAAGAAAAAAAAATTGAAAATACCTCTGCCCGCCCCCTCTCTCTCTTTCCGGCAACGACGATGGCGGCGACAGCCCGTGGTGGAGGAGGGGGGTAGGCAGCGGCAACCACAAAGTATCAAAAGCAGGGGGAGGGGGCGCAGGAGGGCAGGTGGCGGCAGGAGGAGGGCGCGGGCGGTAGGGGTGAGTATTCGGTTTATTCGGTTCCAACCGAACCGAATAACCAAAAATCGAATTGGACCGAAACCGAATAAGCAAAACCGAAACCGAACCGAATTGGTCAATAACCGAACCGAATTAAATCGGTTCGGTTTTCGATTTTCGGTTTATTCGGTTTTTGGGTTTATTTGTTTTTTTTTTTGTTAATATATATAATAACTAAATATACCTATATATATATATATATATATATATATATATATATATATATAAACTACATTTTCTTATTCGGTTTTCGGTTTTGGACCGAAACCGAAACCGAATAAGAAAATTTAGTATTTTCAAAACCGAAACCGAACCAATTTTTTTTAAAACCGAACCGAATCTCTTATTCGGTTCGGTTCGGTTTTCGGTTCAAAACCGAATAATGCTCACCCCTAGCGGGCGGTGGGGACAACCGGAGGTCGGTGAGGACAACCGGGGGGAGGAAGGGGCCGGGAGCAGCCATGGGGGAAGAGAGTGAGAGAGAGAGGAGGGGAGAGATATTTTTGGCAAAAAAAAAAATTACGGTATCAAGTTGTTGAGTAAAAAAGTAAGGTATCAAGTTGAAAAACTAAGATAGTTGAGGGTATCAAGTTGCAAATAAGCCTCTTCTTTATTTAGGATCATTCATTTATCATGATGAAGAGATTGACAAGGTTGCCGTCGTGCATGAAGTTAAAACAGATTGTTAACTGGAGGTAATTTTGAAGTACTTTGTGATCAGATTATACATTTGAAGTTAACAGGAAAATTCTATAAGACGGCTATAAGATATGTCATGCTTTATGGATAAAAATATTGGACAATTAAGAAACATGTCCAGAAAATTAGTACAACACAAATGAGAATGCTAAGATGGATGAGTGAAAATATATTGAAAAATTTGATAAAAAATTAACATATTCAAAATTAGAGGTGATGCCAATTGAGGACGAGATGAGAGAAAATCTTCTTAGGTGGTTTGGACGTGTGTAACTTAGACAATAAATACTCCAGTAAGGAGGAGTAATAAGATAGTAGTTAAAGAGGCTCTAGGATTAAAGGTAGGCCTAAAAGAACATGGAATGAGATTCTAAAAAAGGATATGGTTTTTGTTAGTGTTACAGAGGACATGGGCCTACATAGCTGAATGTTTGAAAAAATTCATACAGTTGACCCCAAAAAATTGGGGCAAAGGCTTTCTTGTTGTTCACTACATACATATTATAAATGTATGCATATGTATTTGCATATATTCTAAAATTATCCATGTCCCCTATTTTAAAAACTTTCATCTGTCCCCAAGTAAGCTATGTGCCAATGCTTCATAGCTTATAGAGCATACCACCAAATACACATTCACAATTGCACATATAACTTGCTTAATGTTCATTTATACACCCTTTACAATATGTTTTTACCAAGAACCAGCCCTCGTTTTTTAGGTAACCACTCATAATTTCAAGAAAATGATATAATCAATTGAGCATGCAAACATAAGATAATGAAATATTCTACGTCATGCTCAAATCCAAGATAAATAATTGAAGAAAGTGTATCATGTTTCTACCACTTCTTTATCTATTCTTTGTATAAGAGATCATGTTTCCTACTTTGTGGTTGAAGGGCTCCAAAAATTGTTTCAAATTTTCATAAGCAAAGCAAGTCTGTATGTTATACTTTCATGTAACATTAAGCTGGTATGTCATTGTAATTAGCTGCTGTTACTAATAATATTCATAGCAAATCATTATTATTAGGAAAACAGCGCTAGATCAATACCAATATGTTCATAGAAGATCAAGATAACTGAAGAAAATTTTTAGAGAAGAACAAATAGCATAAATATGGGTAGAGGAAAGAGCTACTGACAACATCACCACTCCACCGAGCAGCCACATCGAGGGCTTCTCCCAGCACGCCACTGAATTTTGGATGAAGCACTGATAATAATCCATGACCTCTTCGTTTCTGAAAATTTAGTAGGAGCTCGGCCTGCTTTCAAGTATCATATTTATAAAAGAATATAAAAAGTCAAACCAATAATAGAAAAAGTTCATGCGGATAAATGATATAGGAGTAAACTAATTTCTGGCAAAAAAATGTTGGGTGTTGAGCTTACGAGCTTTTATGGCATCATGTAAAAAAAAAAAATCCTCCTTTATAAGTGTTACAACAAAAGGATTCACAACTAAATGTGTTTGTGTGTTATCAATAAGCAATAAATCATTCCAGAAAATATATATGACATTTTAAAATATCACATACCCTGGAAGTCTGGAATAGATATAAGTACAAAGGAAGATGCAACATAGAAAAAGATACTAATGTGGAGTATAATGCAGCTAATTGTAGCAAGAAGTTGAGAAAGAGACCCTAGGAGTTTCTAAAGACAATGGATGGCCTGCCTTCAAAAGAAAGCTAGTGGTGGAACAAAGATGTCCAAAAGATAATTAAGGCAAAAATAATTTCCTATGTAGAGGGTATTGGTAAAAGTGCAGAAATAGTGAGAACTTTGAGAGAGACAAATTAGCACGGAAAAAAGCTAAAACCAGTCAATGAAACTAAATGTAAGGATTATGATTATTTGTGTTGGATGCTAGAAACTAAGGGAGAAGAGGATATTTATAGGCTTGCTAAGAGCAGGGAAAAGTGGATTTGACACCAAATTAATATTAAACATATAAAGAGTGGAGACCAAAAGGTATTATTGAGAAGGGAAACAGATATTAAGAAGAGGTGAGGAGTTATTATAGAAGTTGTTTAACGAAACCTAGAAAACTTTAATATGGAAACAGATAACCTAGCTCAGGATAGATAATATTGTCATTGTTGTAAAATTAGGAATCTGGAGTTAAGAATATTTTTAAAAACATAAAAACTGAAAAAGTAGGACCTAACGATATTCCTCTTGAGGTTTGGAAATGTTTAAGAAAATGGATTGAATAATATCTAATTTATTCACCCAGATTCTAACGAGAAGAAAAATGCCTAAAGGATGTAGTGTTACAGTAGCTATATATACAAATAACAGAGATATACAGAGTTAAACATAACTATAGAGGAAACAAGCTTATAAGTTACAGAACTTTCTTCAAAAGGGTCTAACTGATAAGCTACATAAGCAATATATTGATTTTTCTCCCCAACAAAGGACTCGATGTGGTAGCATCGTCCTTTGCAACGATCAAGACTGGTAAGTCCATCAGTCCACACTGTTGTCCATGTACCAGAAGAAGATTCGACAGCTACCACAGCCCCCACTTCTTCAGCAGGAACTTCGGGTCGAGGAGTTACTCGGAATGCTGCTAAGATATCAGTATCTTTGGAAGACAGTAACTAAGCAGAGAGTAAGAAAAAGAAACTAGAAATGTGATAGTCAAATTGGTTTTAAGTCGGGAAGTACTAGTATGGAAGTCATTTACTTACTAAGAATAATAATGGAAAATTTTAGAGAGAAAAAAGGATCAACATATGGTTTTATTGACCTAGAGAAAAGCTTATCACACCTAGGAGATATTGTGGTGGGTTTTGGAGAAGAAATAAGTTGTTAATAGCTATTTGATTCAAGGTTGTGAAAAGCGTTAGGCGCTAGTCGGGCGGGCACCCGCCGCCTAGTGGCAAGTCCACCTAGGCATCCGCTTAGATTTAGGTGGTTCAAAAAAATTAAAAAATTTCAAAAAACCTACTGAAAATTGCAGAAAAAATCCATAAAACGCCAAAACATGCATAGTCAAGCGTCCGGGGTGGGGTGGGGGGGGGGGGGGGGGGGGGGGGCTAGGTTGGCGCCAAGGCGGGCACCAGACACCTAGTGCCTAGGCGGCCGCCTTTAAGAACACTGATTTGATTAAAGAATATGTACGCTAGAGTTATGATTAATGTGCCGTGTATTGAATGAGATACAATCCCATTTACTATCAAGTTGGCTTACACCAATGATCTGCATTATGTCTTACCTATTTGCTCTAGTCATTTATGAAATTACTAGTCATATTCAGGATGAGGTCCCGTGGTGTATGATGTTTGTTGGTGACATTGTGATATTTAATGAGTAGAGAAGGTTAGCTTCTAAACTAGAATTGAGGAGAGACTTTGCAGTCTAATTGTAGGGATAATACTCATTGATAGGGACAATATTTTTCATCTTATGAATATTTATGAATTCATTGATAACACAATTGTTGGACAAGAATGGATAAATTGTTAGATATGAGTGGACACAATGGTCGCATCAGACGGATGAACATGTATCGTATCGGACACCAACAGACACATGTACCGTATTGAACAAGTATGGACATTTGTCCTGACGGACAAGATGGAGACAGCAAATTCTAGTAGGGAGCAGCATCCTACATATCATAATTAAGCAGCAATAAGACCATCATTAGTAAATCATCATTGTATGTGTACACCTTTGTTGTTTTAATAGATTGTATATCCATGGACCATCTAAGAATGTCTTAGTAGCAAAAAGTTCCCATATACAACTAAATAACAGTTAAAATCTCACCATTATCTTACAGGTCTTGCATATAACAGGAAAAAATTTATCCAATTTCTAATTGATCTTTCATGGTACCATCAAGACAGCTGTGACGTCAACTTCGCACACTTTAGTCTTGATTTTCGTATCAAAATCAAGCTTCTATTCTATCTTGGAAAAGCAGTCGCAAGAGAAAGTCGTTCAAGTAAGGAATAGCGGTGGCACACTATAGGCGCAGGCAGGGCAACAGATTAAACAAGGAAAATCGTTCTTCTTATATGTTATATGAGAGATTGAATGCCTTGGATTGGCATACGAGCCTAGATAATGGTGACTAGAAAGCCATTTAAAGCTTCAATTGAGACTGAATATCCGAAACGCAGGAACGATTTGACTAGAAAATCATTCAAAACTTGATCGAAGAACCAGTATTTATTGAAGAAGCAATAGAGTTGATTACAAAAGGTAACCGTTTGAAAGGCTCGTTGGAATAGATCGTTTTTTCCTTCTTTTGAGAAGGACCCCAAACTAAATACATAAGCAACCGGCTTTAGAGAAAGATACATGCCTAATAAGCACCTCAACATACTGGTTGGATCGAGCTGACGGAGACGACTACCTCGGTAGCGAGCCTCTTCTCCTTATCCCTGTCTACTTCAAATGGCTTAGGAAAAGGTGCTTTTTTTCTTTTCGCATCTTGGATGCCATACAACTAAATAACCGTTAAAATTTCACCATTATCTTGAAGGTCTTGCATATAACAGGAATATTTGTATTCAATTTTTAATATTTTGTGGAATGAGTTGAAAATATTTTAACCAGCAAATCTCATCCCAGTATTTTATTTTCCATTTCACACACTCCAAGATCACTTTGACACAAACTATTATACTTTTTTCTTGCTGCCTAGCCCCACATCCAGGCAAGCTATTAAAGATTTTGGCAGATACGTTCCTCTCTTTTTCTTTTTCTTTTTCTTTTTCTTTTCTTTTCTTTTTCTTTTCTTCTTTTTCTAAGATAAGGCCAGTCATTAATGGCAGTCCCTGTCCTGGGGTAGTAGCGCCAGAACCCACTCCCATTTAATTAAACTTTTGACGGGACTGGGATTCGAACCCACGCCCACTCCTCCCGTCCCTCACTTCCCATTTAATCATTTTTTTAGATAAGGCAGACATGTTCCTTTAATATGCAAATGCACGGTTAACATTTTGTTCTTCTAATCATGAAGCTGCAAATGATATCTTACCCTCTGAATTGTTCCTCGAAGAGATGCAAGCTCCAGTTCGTCAAGTGGTAAATTCCGCACCTTTCCATATTACATAATGATAGTGAGAAATTGTTTGAATTAATATAAAATAAATAAATAACATGGTACTATAACCAAATACGACTCCATCAGTAAATTCAAAAGTGCATGGATAAGTCACCTCCACATTAGCTGAATATTGAGGTTGATAGCAAATATTTGCTCTTAGTTGTCCCTTTTGAAGAGAGAGAGATAATAGTCTCTTGTTGTTCAAAGTCCCTTCAATGAATGGGCCAGTAACCTCTATCAGCACACTTTCATCAGGCCTGCCAGTAGCATCCAACTGCTAACCCACAATGAACCACAATTTTGATAAGGTGCATGTCTGACATGAAAGACAACAGAACAAAAAGGGACTGACAAAACAACCAATAGTAGAGTGAAATAATGAACCAAATAAAGGGATGAAGACACTAATACGGCCTTAAAGTTCTTTTAAATCACTGCATATGCTTACATAACTATAATCCTATTGTGTGATCGTCTCATGGCATTAAGCCTATCTGTTGCCGTTGCTATCATGGAATAGGTTTCTACACAAGTACAGTATCAAATTACTTCCCATTTCTATCATTCAAACTTTATCAGGCTCCTTTTATGCAAATTGTCCATGAATTTGAAGCTTTTGTGTCAAGGTAGCAGGTAGACAGCATTACTGTTTGGCGTGAAACCAAAATGGGTGCAAATGCAACTACTAAACCTACAAATTCTACACAACTTCAGATGAAATGATACTAACCATTTGCCTGATAAACCCATAGTCCATGCATTAAAACTCCGGAAGAATAAGAATCTCAATGTTAATCTCTATGGATTCCAACCTAGAGCAACATGCAACTAGATCGAAAAGGAAACTCAATGTTAAATCTTAAGTGCATAAGATCTGAGATAAGCCTGTATAGAGAAGGCTCATGCCTCTCATTCAGTATAAGGGCAACAGTTCACGTGAAGGCTCATTATAAAAATGATATGAACCAATGACTGACAATAATTAGGAATAAAATATAGTGGACAATTGTTGCAATCTTCCCAAGTAAAAGTTTTAGATTGCACGAATGTCATCAAAATTGCTAATAAGAATGTGGTATTTTCCGATTCGTTATGGGAGGTATTTGTCGTAATTATCTTCTCAACTTTCTTGTTCCACTACCAACTTTCTTTAGGTGTCCCCCCATTGCCTTCAAAAACTTCTAGAATAACTTGCTTTACTTTCCTAATGTGTTCATTACTTAATGCCATACACCAAAATGTTTTGAAAATAGCACCATCTCGGCATCCAAGTCTCCCCCATAAGAATAGGCTATGAAGCATATAAAAGCTCCATAGATAGGGATGTAAACAGATCGAATTCAGGTCGTAGGTTGGACCCTCCACCTCCACCAAAAAACATTTGCCTCCGCATCCACCTCCGTCTCCATTCGGAGCAAAAACCTTGCTTCCAGGCCCCAACTCCAAATGGAGGTCAGCATACCCGCCTCTGACACCACCTCCACATCTGCCTCCACTTCCGCCTCAACCTCCAACTCAATAAGTTACAATGTTTAGTTCAACTAATATAAAAACGCAAAGGAGAATTGGGGAAGTTGGAGTCGGATATGTCTTTGCCTCCAACTCTGCCTCCGCTTTGGAGGTTGAAACTTGCCTCCATACCCGCCTCCGACTCCACGAAGTTTGCCTCCAAACAAGCCCCGAGTCAGGTCTGGCGGATCGGAGCTCCGTTGGACCCAACTCCATTTGCATCCCTATAAATAAAGGAATTGACAAGGTTTTTATGACCACCTGTTCCATTGTCCTAAAAAATAGAGCGCATTAGAAGTGGGATATTTTATTTGCAATTCATATCAGTTACAGATAACAAACACATGCATTAAGTAAAATAATGTCATAAAGCATACAGATGAATATTCACTATTGAATCTCTTTTCAAGTTTAGGAGAAACCCATGAGAAATTTGTATGTATGCAATATAAATCACTGTACCTTAATACCATCTTGTGATATACACAAAGACCCAGCCAACTGTGGTGCCAGCAGAAGTTGGTTAAGTTTGATCCCTGCTAGAGAAAGATCTCCCACAAGGCATTCTCTATCAATATCATTCATACGAACATCCCGCGTATCTTTTTCGAATAGATATATCTTATCATCATTTTTGGTGACAGGTTTAACGACTTTTCCTTGAAATTTTATCCTTCCAGTTGCTTTCAGATGTAAAGGTCTTGGGGTATCAAAGGGAATGGAAGAAATAAAATTTGCAAACTCAAAGCCACGCAAACGTAAATCCAAATCAATTCCCTCAATTGTAAATGGCATAGTTCTCCTAAGATCTGGATTTTGTTTTTGTAGCCAGTAATCATCAGGATAAGATGTCTGAACTTTAGTATATAAGTCGAAGGCGATGGATGAAGAAGTGATTGAAACGTTGTCATGTGATATAATGATATCCCCACGTGCATCACTGAATGAATCTTCAGCTTTAGGTGCAGTCCACTTAATATCAAATCTCCTGAGTCAAAAGAAAAAAATGCCAGCATTTAGTGCATCAACTAGCACCAAAAGGAGTGTCAAGGATAAGGAAAATAATAATAATAAGTATGGTAAAAAAACACGAAAGCTAAAGCAGTACATGGGAATTCCATTACGTTTAGGCATAATGACAGCTGAAATAAAATTCAAAACTTACGGTCTAAAGAGGGACCCCGATAATTTTGTCTCTCCGTTTATCTCCCCGATTTTGAGAGGAACCAGCTGAACGCCTTGAGGTAAATATCGATGTAAAACATTGTCAAATATGAACTTCCCAGATAAATTGACATCCATGGCTGTATCATCCATTTCTCCCTAAAGAATGGCAAAGGAAATATAAGATGCGGAAGTGATAACATACAATGCTACACTTACCCTTATTTACTAGATTTTTGAACATGGAATTATCAAGAGTACAGAAAAACAATTGTTATATTCTAACATGTTCTGATTAATTCTCAGGAAGGTTCAGAGAAGTGGAATAAATTACTGGCACCTAAAAGGCACAAGTATAGCGGATCAATCTATCCTTATCCAAATAATTTAAGATTTTCTTCATTGTTTTTCCAATTATTTGCTCCTACTACCAAGAACTTTAACACATTTGTCCCCAAATCATATGATTCATTTCAAATAGTCTACGCCAAGTAATATTCTTAAATACACTTCAGAATTAATCAGGAAAATATATCTAAGAAAAGATGAGAAGAATAGCATGCACACATCTACAAGCGTGAGGTTTGTTGTTAAGCCTTCTACAGGCATGAATAACTAAATTCAACTTGCCACTCACCTCTGGGCAAATCCATGCATTTCCAGCCCCTCTAATTTCTCCACCATCCAAGAGACTTGCTCTGATGCCATACAGATCAGCAACCTGGTAGAAGAACATGTAGAAACCAAAAAATATAACAAATAAAATTAAACTGCTGGACCCTATTTAATGGAGACATTAAGTTGAACAAAGAATATTATGGATGTTACATGCAAATTACACTCACACAGTTATCGAGGTTGAATGTAAAATTAGCTGACACATGCGAAAATGGAATACGGTCAAAAGCTGCCACCGCACCAGCCTCTTTATCCTTAAATACCGCTTCAGATGCACAGGATAAAGGCCAGGTGGATATTAAATGTGAAGTTTTCCTTGATATAATTCCACTACCCACAAAAGAGGGAGCATCCAAAGGACCTTGACAGTTAAATACAGCAGTTATTGAGCCAGCCAACTGCAAAACAACACATGTTACTGACAATCACCCACAAATTGCTACAAAGACATGCGTAAAAGAAATGACGAAGGCAGGATTTTTTTGAGGGAGGGGAGGGGCAAAAACATTTTAAAAAGCAGTTATACGGTGATTGTTATCACTTACTTATAACAATCATTCCTATGTTTACTGCAAGTATATTACATTAAAGACAAATTATCTAACTGATTAAGTGCAGATAGGAAAAAACTGAGATGAGTGTCAGGGTGTGACAATTACTCGATGACAAGGGGGGACCAAGGATGACTGATGGACGACGGGAATCCTATTCTTGTTAGGAGAATATATTTAATATAACCTTTATCTAGGCCTAGCAGAAGGGGCCTACAGAATTTTTAACCACAGTGGTGGAGAGCTATATAAAAAAACTTCCTGGGCCATACTAACAAAATGTTTTGGCCATATCTCACAGGAAATTTGAATATGTTCGTCTCACAGACACATGATAATGTGTGTCAACGACACATACGATGACTTGAGGGAACCAACAATGATATATCTTGTTATTTTATTGGTTTCCTTGTGGTATAAGTGTGAGCTAAAAACATAAACAAATTTTATGCAAAAGCGAGGGGCTAGTTTTATTCTCAATCTGGTTTTCAGAAGTTGATGGTTTCTGTGTCACTATACGGCAATTGTTGTTTTGGCAACAGTGTCCGGAAAGAGAACAGAGTTTAGAAACACCTGAGTGAGCACTACCCTGGCGATTGGGGTGTGTGTGTTGTTTGGGGGGTGGGGGTGGTTGGCTGCTGCTTCCTCCAGGCGCCTTAACTTGGAAGAAAACTAACTATTCCTAAAAAGACGACTCCGAAGCGACGCTTTCGGCTAGTGACAATGACATAGATAGATGTTGAATTCCATTGAATTGAAAAAAAAAGGAAAGAAGAGGAGAGGCGAGCGACAGTGATTTATTGGTTTGTTTGTGGTATATGTGTGTGAGCCAAACACATGAACATATTTTAGGCAAAAGTTAGGTCCCTCCTGTCGCCCCCCCCCCCCCCCCCCCCCCCCCCTTTTCCCTTCTCTCCCAACGCCACTGCATAACAGCATTATGTTCCTTACAGCAGCTTGAAGTAATAATTTAACAAATTTCCACATTAACCCTCATACTAATGCAGACGACAAAGCATCACAGTTACTATCAAGATTCAAGTACCTTAACATAATGATGCTTCTAACTAGGCCATCATATGTATATATTGTATAGGACTTTGATATCATGACTATATTGAAATATGAAGCTTAGAGAGATGTAAGGCTTGGTGTTTGCATCCTGGAGGATGCGGATTCGAGTCACGGATTTACTCTCTCCATGAAAAATGGTAGTAATGTTGCCTACAGCTTGACTGTCCCCAGAGCCTGCATTGGTTGGAACCGTTTAGTACCGGTATACCCATTTTATTATATTGAAATATGAAAAGGACAGATAAAAATTAACAATTACGTATAGAAACCAAATGCAACCCTCACGATAAAAACAGATGGGTTACTTATAAAATACATGAAATAGATTTATCGAAGAGTACAACACTACAATAATGTCAATAATTCTGTCCATGGCTTAATCTAGCAAATATGAATGATTACCGACAAGAAATAGTAGCAGTTAATCATCACAATCCAATGTGTGGCCTTATGAAGAAGAGAGTGTAGTGTGTTTCTCAATGAACATCTACCAACAATAACTCCAGGTATGCAAGAACTGATGCTACAAGAAAGAATGGAACAACCATAATTGGGCAACAAAAACGACGTACCGGAAACATTAAAGGTTTCATTTTCAGGGTCTTCATTAAAGCATTCACTTCAACACAAGGGACCTGAAATTTTGTACAAAGGAAACAGAGATCATATGGACAGATAAACGAAAGATCACAATAGAAAAATATTTTTGAAGTTTCAAAGCTTTAACAAATGCACACTACTTAACCACTTTCCAAAAGTTTGGTAAGTAAACTCTATACGATTAGCCGATTAAATCAAACACAAAGGTATTCAATTGACCAGGGACAAGCACTAAGAATAGCAATAACAAAAGAAAAGCATAAAATCCGTAGATCGGCAAGCTACTATAAAAAAAAGATCTAGAAAATATTTTATGAATATTGAACATGTGCAACATAGACCCACAGATTTGGAGGTGCTATACAGACCTATAGATGACCCCGTAAGAAGGAGAGATAATATAGTAGTTAAAGGAGCCGCTAGGATTAGAGGTAGGCCTAGAGTAACATGGTTTGAAATGTCTTTGAGTTGGGTCATTGTAGAACCCCCAAGATTTAGTCCCACATTGGTATTGGATGATGGTTTCATTGGTTTATATTTGAGTGCTTGGATCTTATGTGTACACTCGGGTTAACAATTTTCGCAAATGGGCCAAGTGATGATGCACGAGGCCCATGCACGGGTCATGTCCTGGTGGGTCCATGGGTCGGGGTGTAACACTTACAACAATTAGGTCTAGCATTTATCCATGACTATGGGGTGCAAATATATGATTCTAGCAAATACAATGTAGTACAGCTAACTTGATAGTTTAATCATGTACCCTAAACATTTGATTGCCCCAGCGTGTGGCACAAGAAACTATCTAAACCTCAAGAGAACTTGTCCTCACATTGTGTATGCCTACCTCAAAATATATTTATAGTTCAGTGTGCAACTTTTGCGACATGTGATCTCATGACACCATTAGACACAAGAAATATTTTAGCATGTTGAAAGCACATATTTTAACAATAAGATTGCAATATGTGATCGAGTCTCCGAATATGCCAATCCTACATATGGCTCATGCAGTGATTCTATATTCAAGAAAACTAAGTATAATCATGAGATCCTGCATGTTTAGTTATGTGAAACTAAGTAAATCTCGAGAACCTGCATGTTTAGTTATGTACAGATGCATGTTGCCGCGTGTTTAGTTGCTTCTGATGATATGCGGATACACATATAAGCAAATGTATTACATGTGTATAATTCTGCGGAACTTGATATAACTCAACTGCAAAAGTGTCTTCAGTTGTGTAACTGTGTAAGCACTTAATTCTCTGAACATTTTTCAGGATAATCCAATCAGGATCCTCTTTGAATAACTTACCACCCACCCCCCTTCCCGCATTAAACAAATCCTATATTCAAACAAGAACAAAACTTGAGCATAAACAAACTAGACATTCCCTTTTCATGAGGAAACCCTAATGATAGGCTTATTTGACGTCGAGAACATGATTGGCATGAATAGTATGGGACTGATTCATCATTCACACGATCGATCAATGGGAGATGGCTTCTGTCTATATAAGGAATTATATCCAAATATATACAAAAAGAGTCTACTGGAGAGTAATATCATCAATTCACAATCCATTGATGTGACATGGCTGCAATGCAATCTAAGGAGTTCTATGTAAATTATCTACAAACAATGTTTTACGCAAATGATCATAAGGTGAGGATACAAAATATAGATAACATGGAGTTTATTCTAGACCGTATACTAAATGTAGGATTGAAGCCATGGACAAATATCTAAAGAAGGAGGTTCAGTTGGAGAGTAATATAATCAGTTTTATGGAATCCATTAAATGCCCAATTGCTGGCATCTACTTAAGGACATTTACTGAAAGTTTCTACAAAAATCTGTGTTGTATGGAAATAGTCATTAATTGAGAAAACAAAATGTTAGCGACAAGGAGTTCTATGCTAAAACCCTAAACAAAATTAGTATCGGCAGATGAATAAGGCAATTTCTTCTGTCATTTCAAGAATGGACAAGTGAAGCTAAATTAGAATTGGATGCTCTTGAAAGGGGAAAAAAAACTTCATAAAAAGCAGCATAGTTATAGCTGGTTCCAAGAGCAAAGTTTTGCATGGTTTGAGATTTATGGTGTTTAAATTTCAAAGTATAAAATGCATGAAATACTAGAGGATAAACTACATATTTGTCTTCATGTTGATCTCCCGTATACCTAAACCTAATGAAAAAAAACTGTTTAACCATTGAAAAGAAGTCAATAGGCAGGCTCCCCACAGCAATGTAACATTAGACTCCAAACCTCAAAAAGTAAGGTGCATAAAGTTTTTCAAGTGATAAAACGAGACACAAATAATCAAACAAATGGAGAAGGGAAAATCATGATTGATCTCCCGTATACCTAAACCTAATGAAAAACACTGTTTAACCATTGAAAAGAAGTCAATAGGCAGGCTCCCCACCGCAATGTAACATTAGACTCCAAACCTCAAAAAGTAAGGTGCATAAAGTTTTTCAAGTGATAAAACCAGACAAAAATAATCAAACAAATGGAGAAGGGAAAATCATGATTGGACAACAGAGTTTTAATAATGTCAGTTAAATCCCAAATACTAACGAAAACAAATGCAGTACCTGACACATAAGGTGAAACTCTCCATCATCAGGATTAATGCCAAAGTCACCAGAGGCTTCTAAAGGAGCATCACCAAACCAGCCACTCGTGTTATGCAAGAATACCCTTTGACCACGAAAGCACAAACTCGCTGTTACTTCCTGTATGTAAGCACGCAAGGTTAATAAATGACAGCATGGTTCTATAACTTCTCAAGAGATTATTCAAGCGGAAAAAAAAAAGACAATATCACAAAGAAAAGATCGATCCAAGAATTAAATGATAATACTCATTTCCTACATAAGATATTCCTATACTGGAGGAAATTTGCATACATTTTAGAACATTGTCATTCCTTCCCCTCAATCCATATCATATTTCCAATTACTTATTGTCCAAACAACTTAACAAAAAACAATTATATTGTTGCCTTTGCAAGCTTCTACAATCCCTTTAGGAAATCTTCATTGAATTTTAATATTTTGGCAGCCATATCCCTTCTCTCAACAATATCCTGTAAGATTTTCATTATTTTATAAGTATGTCTAGCAAAAACTTCAACCAAGCCATCTATTTATTTATGCCGAGGTGTTTCGGCATGTCAATAAACTAAATGAGCGGAAAACAAATATGTACCACCATAGGCCTAAACACTAGTGACTAGAAGGCATCTAAGATTATCAAGTGTGCATATATAAGGGTTTAAGGTGTGCCATAAATGCTCCTGCCCTGATCCTCTAATAAGAGTAGTCACAAGTTCAGCGTTAGGTAATCACTCTGCAAGGTTGTGAAAACTCGGATTTCGGTAAAACTGCAAAAGTTGGAATATTGGGTAAAAGTTTGGATAAATATAAATAAAATATAAATCAATATTTTCCATTTACAAGTTGGTATTTGAATTAAAAATGTTCAAAATGCATGTATATAATAAGTAACCCTTAATATGTGGCTGATGTCAAAGAGAAATCCAATTAACAATGAAGTCGCTCAAAAGGAATTGCAATTATATAATTTAAGGTCCAGTACATGCCAGATCTGAAGGCCTAAGATTTCTCTCCAAATTTTACTTATTAAAACACATATTTCAAGGCCACGAGTGCACCTTCCAGCAAATCTTCTCCTTCGCCCCTCCCAGGGATCATGAATGGATCTCGCCAGAATAGCAATTTTTCTGAGTTATTTGCTTACGGGCGAATATTTCGTGGAGTTAGTACGTGTGAATTATTTGTGAACAGTGAATTATTTGTGAACAGTGTGAATTATTCGTGAATAATGAATAAATAGCGAACAAGTTCATTCTGACTTTTATTCGTTAACTATCGCGAACTATTTGAATAATTCACAAATCTTGTGACTATGCTGATATGAATAAAGAGGGTATGACTCCAACATTAACTCTCTAACACATCAAGGCTTAACATACTAGCAAACACATCAATCAGACACTTAGCGGTGTGCTAATGATGTGCATGCACGTGTCTCTCATCAGACTAAATAAGGTTTGAGGCTTTGAACCCAAGTATACCTCTATTGTGATGCTTTAGAAAAGATAATTACGTGGTAGTTAACCCACAAGAGAGCGGATGTTGTCAAAACATCTCACCTTCAATAGAAATGTATCTGAACTACACTATCGCAGATTTTATGAAATTGGGACCAAAGAAAAAGGCAAATATGCAAAATTAACATGACCTCTGTGAAGGAAGGCATTTATTGACAACCGTCTGCTAAGGAGACCTAAAGCAAACAAACCTTAAAATCATAACCATGAATAGCCTTGAACTTAATTAATGGGCAAAGGGTTCTTCCTAGTACACTCCTGACAGGAATAATGGCTATCGCACTCGACAAGTCACTAGAGAGGGCATGACTTGAAAAACAAACCTTAATATCAGAGTAAGATGCAACATTTGATGGAAACAGAAATAGCAAGTGCAGAAATCATGTTTTCCCTTTCAAAGGAACATATACTATGATCCGGGGGCAGAATGGCACAAACCAGCAGTGAAAAATGGGCTCAAGAAAGGCAGACAATCTAACTCAAAACACATCTGAAACTCCTTTATAAAAAATTAAAAGATAAGAAAACGTAAAAGCAGAACAATATTAAAATGCTTATGGATGTCAAAATGGCTCCTCTGATTAACCCATGTTTTATCTCAACAATCCAATATACAGCCGCTGACAGCAAAATACTACATCAGAAAAGAGACGGATTGCTCTTTTTAGTAAAGGGAAGTTTGTAGCATTACTGATTCCAAAATTACAAGGTGCACATTACATGCCAGACTTGCTAACAAAAAGTCACCTCATAAATAATACAATGGCAAAAGGATATCAAATAACTAGAATTTATGCAATTAAGCACATCAAAGGGAACAAACATCGTTGATGAACAACATATTGCAGGACATACCGAAAAATGAGAAGGAGCATCTAGTATCTGAAAGGATAGCCCAGTCACATCAAGTTGGCCATGAAGATTAGGAAAAGTATCCATTTTTGACATGCAGATGTGAACCTGACAACAGATACACAATCAACTCCTGCTGGTACAGGTCAGTAAAACATGGTCTATCTATATCATAAGAAGATATGTTACAATTAAATTTTGAACCCACATAGGGAAGAGCCTTCTTACCAATGCCAAGAAATCAATAACTAAGATAAAAGTTTTTCAGAATCTACAGGACCCAAATGATCAGTAAAATCAAACAGCCGGCCACCAAAATTTGGGATAAAGGCTAAGGCAGCAGTATCGAGCATTAACCTTAACAGTCACAAAGACTGTCTTGATTCAATACATTTTAGAACATATTATGATTATGTAAATGACATATTGTTCCATATAATCTTTTTATATTTGCTTCACCTCTAACAAAATTTGGCTGGGATCTTCTTGAACCCATCCTTTTCTCTTAAGAAAAAGTGAAACTTGCAAATGTCTTCACCAATGAAAAGGGGCAAGGATCTAACACCAAATATATGTGAACAAAATATTTCCTTGGTAAGTTTTCAATATCGTACATCTACATAGCTTTCAAATCTTCATATAGTACTTTTAGACCATTCAAGTAATATAACCATAAGTCATCATAATATATTTCATATCATAATAATATTGCTAGAGACCACTGATTTGGGTGGATTTGATATTCTTAGGATAGAGATATCGTGCATCTATCCTAGAAACATATATAAATGAGTTAATTAGACTGACTAAAAGAAACCTCCACATTATGAGGAATATAAAAATAAAATAAAAAAATATTACCCAATCGATCCAAATATCAAACAATCCTATTACCTATGAAGCAGTTCAGAATAAAGTTATCTAAGTAGATAAAGATCTCCACAGCAAGATCTCTAACTATATTAAGATCAACATTCAATTTTAACCTTCATATCATCAGCAGATGCTACATCTATTCAAAGCATTTTTTCACTTAGCTTGCATGTGCCATTGTTATCATGGAAAACTATGGAGGAAAATTATGGTAAGTTTTTGGTAAAGCACAGACATGCACCTCACCACTAGCTCTCCCTTTGAACCATGTGATTGGAATTTCTAGTATCCTCTCAAACAGCTGCATTTAGCATGAAAAAAAGAGAGTTAAGCATATATTAGTATAAAACCTTTGGGTATATATAAAATCAATTTACAGTTTCATAAGTAAACTACATAAGTATAGGTCCCAACTTTCTACCTTACCGGAGCAAACAGATTTGCGATCTTCAAATTAGCGTGCCATTTTTGCTCAAGGGTGTCAACAAAAACATCTATAGACAGCTGGCCACCACTCTGAGGAGTAGGATCCGACTTCCATTCCGTACAATCCCCATTAAGCTGAACGTGAATGCGGTTGTACTGGTTTTGAAATCTAACACACCCATCAACTTTTACCATTTGTCTACAAAAAGAGAACAAAGTTCAATTCAACTACAAGAGATCATCTTCAAATTTATGTTAACATAAATCCTAGATTCCTACATCATGAACTGTCGAACAAAATAACTAACCTATGCTTCGAAAAAATTTAAAAGAAAGCGTAGCTAGCTAGGAGTTTTGGAAGAGATACGACAAGAAACATCGTCCAACAAAAAGAAAAGAAAACAAGAAAGAAGATATCAGAGGCCCCAATTTAGTGGCAATAATACAACAACAATAAAGTCTTTATCCCAAATTTTTGGGGTCGGCTGTTTACATCCTTTTCTTCCAATCAGTTCTATTAAGGTCCATGTCCTTTGTAAGTTTGTAACACTAACAAAAACCAAATCCTTCTTTAAAACTTCAAACCATGTTCGTTTTGGCCCACCTCTAGTTCTAGCGGCTCCTCTAACTACTCTGTTATCGCTCCTCCATACTGAAGCATCTATTAGTCTACGTTGCACATGTCCAAACCACCTTATATTTAAAGAGCAGAAGTGCTCACACCTTAACTATCAACACTCAAAGGAGAAAATCAAGTCAAATAGCTAGAGAAACTCAGCACATTTTAGCATACCAAGTCTTCTTCTAATTCTCACCCTTCCTAACTATTCCCACTCCACTATTAATCAAAGTCCAAGTTTCAACTGAATGCTATTCTATACTCCTACAGCAGTCTAAGTGTTAGAAAATTGTGTAAGAATGTAACAGGAACGAATATTTAGCTGACAACCTGAGTTATATGCATCATGCCCAGGATTCAATTTCAAGAGAGAGATCATAACACAATGCAATAAAATACAAGCAGCAGATATTCTGCATACACGATTATAAAAATATAGAATCCAAAGGCATTATATATTGTGATGATAATTTTCTAACAATAACTTCAAAGAAAATGAAAGGAATTAAGTAGCTAGAACCGTATACAATGCCTCAAGATACTTTATGATACAATGCCTAAGATTAGAGGAATGAACAAGAAACTTTCAACAGGTAGTAGAGACAAATCATGGAAAGTCAAAAGTGTCAAACCTAGGTTCTTGGTCCCCAAATCCAAGTAGCATTAAAGTACCCCCAGTGAAGTAAACTGAATCCAGAGTGATTGGAAGGACCTTCTGAATGCCGTCCATGTGATCTTCATTTGCCTCCACGGCAAGTTCAGCATCAAAATCTTCAGATTTCAAACTAAAACCTGATTTATGATTTTGAAATTGGTCACCAAAATAACCAGAAAATAACTCTTTAACAGTGAAGGGAAATGTATAGGACCAAGGTTTCAGGTGTAGGGGCCAAAAGGGCCTTGTCCGGTGCATTTGTGCGCATGTCCCAAACCTTCTGAAATTAAAACCTTGATTCAGTACGGGATCCTGTAATTTGTCAACTTCTTGATCACCATCATAAGCAGAACGGTGCTTCACATGTTCATTACTCGGAGAGCACATAACTGTTGACTCATTCCCAAAATCGCTGGTGTTATTAGCGTTTGTTCGTGATAGTTTGTTCTGATTAGACTTAAATTTCTCTAAAACCATAAGAAACGGATGGCAATTTAAACTGACGTCATCTGAATGTCCTTTCCAGTGATTAAATTCTGTGAAATGGCGGCTCTTAGTATTTCCATCATTGACAAGTTGTATGTCGCTTGGATCAAGCATTCCTTTGTTTACTGAGTGTCCGTCAGAAGCTTCAGGTGGTAGCTTCACGCTCTCCCCACCATTGACCGAACATAAGTTGGATAGAGATGAGGATTTTATCTGATCATTTCTACTCCCTGTTGTATCACCTTTGCTACTGGATAGTCCACCATTGGATGTAACTCCTTCAACTCCAGAATCTGCACAGTTTCCATTAGAAGACTCCCTTCCTTGCTTAGGAAATGACTCGGTGAAGTAGCCACCACTATCAACTCCCTGGAAATATGCAAGAGCTGCAGCTGCACTTCGCATGAGATTTCTTTGTCCAGCAGTACTGCCAGATTCCAATAACAGTTTCCTACGAGCATCCCGTTTGAATTTGCGCCTAAGAGAATAAGGTATCAGTTTTGACCATAACTTCTGCCCTTGACGAGGAACTTTCACACCGAATGACTTCTCCAGATCTGCATGCTTCAAACCATATTCAATCCCATTATCTACGCAATGATCATCCTTCAAATGCATTTTTTCATCCATGCAGTAGAATAAACCAGATCTTCCCTTCTCACTAGAACGTGTGGAGTCATCCTTCAAATCATCATCTAAGGAAGACTTTGAGTTACCTTGAGGAAGAACGTATCCCAACTCAGCAGCCTGCTTTGCTGCTTCAACCCTTTCTCTGGACCATTGAGCAGCAGACTCTTCTCTAGCTATTCGTCTGACTTTTGTACGGTAATCTATTCCTTCTTCAGTAGAGAGGTGCCTTAGCAAGCCACTTTCTGATGCTGGTGGAATCCCCAACCAGGAAAAATCCTCCTTTTGTGCAACTAAAATGCAGGGTTTTGACAGAACAGCATCTATTACAATCTTCCCTCTTCTAAGGCTCGCAAATGGACGAATACGAAGTTTCATGGTAGAAACTTCCCCACATGAAAACTCTTCCCGATGAGGTCCAATTGAACAAGATTGTAGGGTGATCCCCAAAGGTGAAATACTTTGAACCCTACCAACATCAAGCTCCCTTTGAAGATAGTCACCAAGTATTGAACAGACTGAAGGCAGAAGTCGTGCCTCAACAAAGCTTCTAGCTTTTACCTGACCGTACCATACCAGCATTCCAATGGCAGATATCACTGCAACAAAAATCGAGCACCTAAAAAAAAGTAAACCCTCCTTCCAACAAGGTGTAATAGATCTAATCAAGGCTTTGGTTTTAGGAAAAGATTCCTTCGTGCAACAAACTCTAAACCGACTTCTGAAATCAGAATTCCTGGGTGAAAGGCGAACTCCTTCACCTCTAACATGTGAAAAACTAGCCTCTCCGTACCATTTCCAACTCCGCCGTGGAAGTAAAAAGTCAAAGGAAGCCCGAACAACCGGTTTTCCCTTAACCAGTAATGCTGATTTCCGGACACTTCTTTGCTTTGAGGACAATTGAAGCGGTAGCCCTCGGAGAGAGCTATGTAAGTGTTCTACACTCATTTTATTCACATATACATCTGCAGGGACCAAGAATGAATCTCAGTCCCCTGGCAACCAAAAATATTAGACGGGACCCACTTCTCAGATGCTAGGGAACCACAAGGAAAGGATCGGACCAAATTCATGCAACATTCAAATCCTGCATAGGCATGAGAAAACAAATCAACATCTGTTCAAATGACAAATTAGCAAAGGGGTCAACAGCCATGCAAAAGCTTAACAAGAAAGCTGAAGCAAGAACATATTTCCTAGTAGGGTTTTCTATATAACTTCACATAATCCAACACTACTAGCCTAGGGATTCCTTCAATATTCTAAAACACCCAGTGTGCATGGCTGCAGCTGATGTCACGCCCAGTCACAACTAATGTCGGGCTACAAAAAAGTTACCACGCCAGCGGCACTATTGCTAAATTAGGAATTCCTAACCTCGATTTTATAACTAACTGATGCCACGGACATCTCGCATCATGCGGTACTTTTGTCCGTTAGTGGCACGTCCACACAAATTTTGAAGGAACAATAACTTTTACGATCATGGGGTATTCTTATCTCAAATTTTCTCATATGGGTCAACCTTAAAATCAAACTTTTAGCCATAGATACAAGGACAAGAACATGTTTTCTAGTATGGTTTTATACATAACTTCACACAAGAAGAATAAGTAGGGGAAAGAAACATGCATAACAGCGAGAGCTGCAGGACCTCGGAAACACGAACACTCGAAAGCCCGGTGTCCTCTCAGGGTCACGGCCGACACGTATCGGACACAACACAGACACTCCAGATTAAACTAGGACGCGCTAAAAAAAGCCCAAAATCAATAATGTGTTTTGTGTCCTTGTCGTGTCGTGTTCATGTCCGTTCAACATAGAGCAAGACTAGAGCGGAAACATCAATTACAGAAAACCCCGTGAGCTATGAATTCGGCCAGCCTGGTATGTGTCCGGCACGACGTGACACGGACAGGGCACTGAGTTTTCTGATGTCGGCTTCCTGGTGGCAAGCAAGCAAGCAACCAATTTTTTCTCACCATCAAACCATTGCGGCACTGCCATTTATTCTCGTGTCATCAAAAATATACTCATTAATTTCTATAAACAAGAACCATACAAAATTGAGGAGAGAAATTAGAAATGCAATGAAACCCTAGTTTTCGAGGCATATAAACCCACCAAATTCTGAATGCCATTAAAAGCTACTTCTCGAGAAATAATAAAAAAACTGAGTAAATTTGAGAGAGATGCAATGGAGAAGACGGTGTAGAAGAAGAAGAAGAAGAAGAAGAAAAAGAAGCTAACTTTGAGAGGAGGAGATCGAGACGACGACGGACGAATGGACAGCTTTCTTTGCTTCTCCTTCTTTCCCTCTTTGGACGCCCCCCAAGTAGGGCTCCGAACGGGGCCGGGTTTCCACAAACCCGAACCCGTATTCAATTTCTAATTTATTTTGAATTATTCACAATTTATTTGCTTTTGTAGGGGCATAATTCTTTTTTTTTTTTTTTTTTTTTATTCTTCTCCAATGTGCGGATTAGTGCAAGGGAGGCCATAATACATTGACTTTAAATTTATGGGGACATAATATATATAATTTATTTAAAAAAAAGGTTATTAACAAATCATGATGTGATTAATTTCTTAGAGTATATTCAATTTGTCAATTAAGCAACCTTTTAATTATTGAATTTGTAAATAAAACAAAAATAATAATATGATATGATAAGAATATATAAAATTAAATTAAAAATCCAATAGAGGAACCGTCAATTCTCGATGATTCTCGATGATGATAAGGCCCGATGTGCCGATAAGCAAGACGTGATAAAAAAAAGTATTTGAGTTACCTTGTAGCATATTTCTTGATTGGTTCATCGATATCGAGGTATAAGAAATTTGTTGATTTGTCCACCAATTATCTCTTTTTTATGGAGAAGATCATAGCCTCTTTTTTGAAGTGTCTTCCCAATATATGTTCTACGATGGTACCGTTGTTTTCTTCTCGCTCACTTGGTAGATCTCCTCACCATAAACATGGCAGAATAAATGATTGCCGCTATGTAACGTAATACAAGTATATGAAAGTCTTTTTTCAATAGTCCATGAGTAACAATATTCATCTTAGTTGCATAAAGATAGTATTTGTAGGGTTGTGTACTACTATTGTTATATTATGTTATGCATTATATCAAAATTAGTGGTGGTACTACAAACAAAATTTTAAATAGGAAAAAGTACTTAGCGAGACTAGTTGGCACTCCTAGTTCAACTTGGAGTATTATACACTACATTTTTGGATAATGTATTGTTTTGTTATGGACATGTGTTAAGAGTTACTATTGATATAGTCTCATATCCATGGTGTCATTGAAAAAAGTTTTCTTTAATTCGTGCATTGCATTTTAGGACTTGTGGACAATTTTTAGAACTTTATGCGATAATATTGTGACAAAATGTAGCATGCTGCTGGATTCTCACATTCCTTCTCATTTTTTTCACATTTTTTTCTAGATTTTCGTGATTTTTCACTTGGATTAAAGCTCTGTTGAGTTGCGATTCAAGTTATTTTTGTTTTCTCTTGCTTTGTATTCTTGAGAATTTTCGCTGGGTTTTTGTCCAGACACTAGGAAGTAAACTTTGGGTAGTGACATTTCAATCTTGTGATTGAAAATATTCTTATGGGACAACAAGAATGTGTTATCACTAAATATCCTCTTCTGGTTACAATAAATTTTATAAATGTGGTACGAGCGATGAATGTGAGACTCGTCTCACAGTATCGGTATTTGTATATGGATACGTATTTTATATTGTATTATGCATTTTCTTGGATTCCGGAGTGCCGGAAGAAAACTTGATTTTTTAGATTTTTACTACTTGGCCAGCTACCGTCGGTATACCGGTGTGTACCGACGTAATACTGCCCAGGGGATATTTCAACTTTTAGATATTTTCGATTTCAGATATTTACGTGAATATTGTTTAGATATTTTTCATGAATAGTAAGGATATATTCTATTATCCATTGGTTTCTTAATTTTCTTCTGAACGGTCGAGATCGATTCAGATCGAATCGCGAATCACGATCGGTCGTTAATGATTAATTTACCTTCTCTATATACCCTTTCATTTATTTTTAAATTTTCTTTTTACAATCTCTCTCCACTCTTCTTCTCTTCTCGTTTTATTTCCATTTTTCTCGTAAGCTAGGGGCTTGGTCTCGAGGCCTCAGAGTGTGGTTTCTGAATCCCTCTTGGTGGTGGAGTTGAAGAGTTAGGCTTGGAGCTATATTAGGCAAGTACATATTGCCGAACTACTTGACGTATATTGTTTTACTGTTGTTTCTGGCTTTTTGTTGCCTTGATAGTCCAGTATTATCTAGTACTTGCTTTATTAAATATGTTTCTCTCGTGATTCTTGTAATTTTGACCGTCTCAAAATTTGGTTCGAACTAGGTTTTGATTTTCTATGAAATCCTGATATTTTCTTAGTAGGAAAACCCTGTATCGGGAACGATACCGGAGTACTTGCCATGAGGCTTAGTATATGTGGTGTACACGACCTTCCTCTAGTATTGTTTCCATGCTTATACTTGAATTCTACAACATTCGGGACGAGATTTGGTTTCCGAAATTTGTTTCAGGTCCTTAGTGTTATTTCTCGGACACAAACGGCATATTACCGATATACCAGAGTATACCGACGGCATACCGCCTTTTGGGTCCTTTTTAAGTTAAAAATCTACTGTTACATTAACAGTATACCTCTGGTGTACTGGTATGTACTGTCGGTGTAACCCCTCTTCCCGAAATTTTAAAATATATTATTTATTTGACTTAAATAATGATTTTTGGAATTTTATAAATATTTTAATTAAATAGTTATTATGATAGAATGCTTTAGTCATGGTTAAATTTTGGAGTACAAGATAACTAGAATTTTTGGCACGGAGAGTGTAGTCGAGGGCTTTGACTAGTTTTTTAGCATGGTAGGGAAGGTCGAGCCATAGGTGTGTTCTAACTAGGAAAATCCATCAAAGTTGCGACTTAACCCCTATAAACGATTTAATTACTTATTAATTAGATTATTGACTTTTTAGGAGATCCAGTTTTACCAATTTAGCCCGAACTAGACCCGAACCAAACCAAAATCTCATATAGGCATGTAGTGAGGCCAAAGACACCCATGTAGGTATATTTTATATATACGCATATATTTCGTGTGAGCCCTTGACCCAAATAAATTCTTCTTCTTTTTTTATTTTTATTATTTTATTTATTATTACCATTATGGCCACTACTCATATATATATATATATATATATATATATATATATATATATATATATATATATATATATATATATATATATATATAATTGTATAAACTTGATATACATTAGGCTTTGTAATTAAATAATAAGGAGGGGGCCTAATGCAATTTGATGAATTCAAATATATGATAAGCCGAACCCCTTATTTGAATTTAAATCTCAGGATTGATCGTTTGAGCTATACTCAAATCTGATCTTATCAGAACCTTGTGTATATGTATATATGAAGGATTGGTTGATTCCTCTTTCCAAAACCCTAAGTATTTTTCCCTGCGCCACTTGGTTACGAGAAGGATTTTCGTGAGGAGGGTGCGACAAGAACAGGGCATCCAATCTCTTAAAATAGGTAATTCCTTACCCCTGTAAATCAAATCACAAGATTTCCCAACGATTAATGATGTATGATCTGGTTGATAGCCACCCAAGTAGTTGTGTTAATGCCTAAAGGAAACTAGATGAAACCTAGGATTGAGTAACAATGGGGTGGAGAGCATCAGGCTATAATTCTTAGGTATCCCAAGTCAGTTGCAACCAGGGAATTTAGTATAGATACAAGCCCATGTACCTGAGACATCAAGCCTTACATTATTTGCCATATAACACCTAGAGAGGTTATGACCCCTGAATACAGGGTATACACCAAGCTATATGACTGGGGAGTAGCCTATCCATGACTGAGGGAATTAGACTCCTATGAGGGACTTAAACCTGACACAGGAGACCTCACATATCAGCTCAGTAGGATGAGTCATGTAACATAGTTACCATGAGCAAATAGGACCTTCATAGACACAGCTGAGTAGTGAATAAGAGTATGGGCGAGGGCTTGCACTGTAGCATATTGCCATTAGCCATTAGCCATTAGCCATTAGCCATACCCTGAAGTAAGGGTACTACTGTGCAAGTCCTCCGAGTGCCCAGTAGAAGTCATCATATGGATCCCTATGGACCCATCAGATGATACACTATGAGTAATCCTTGCATACAAAGTAAATTATTCTACATCAACACTACCTGGAAAGTCCTTCTTGTACCTACGAGATATTGACATATCCCTACCATACTGACACTAGAAACACTTTGGGTATCAACTCCAAAACCACAACCTAATGACAGATTCCTACTGCCTAGTGCATTAGACCAACTAGGCAGGGTACACCTGCTACACTATTGCAGTCATTCCACAATACTGTTTAAGGCTAGGAAGAAGATGGACCTGGAGACTGGGTACCATAGTAGCAGGGAACCATGTAGATAGTATGCTCCCTTGAATTATAACCAATTGCAACTCAGTGAACACCTTGTGGTATATACAGGTACACAACTAGGCCAGGTACCAGTACATAGATTTGTCCATAGATATGGTGGCAACCCCGGCCTATTCCTGTGGGTCAGGGTGCAATGATATACAAATTGATAAAAGCAACACTTTGAGCTCACTTGTCATTTTGACCAAAGTGCCCTGGGATAACTGCCTACTTCAAATATCCACCTAGACATATCTCAGGTTTCACTCCTGAGCAATTGTAACAGGGAATTTCCTAAATTAGACATATGGTGTAGATTAGGTTATGAAGTACCCAGCTGAACAAGTGCACCTTGGCAAGATCAAGGACTTGAATTACCTGTATGGAAGTGAAGAAATTGGGGGATCAATTAGCATAAATAGGCCTGGGTAAGATGGGAGAGTATCGGATGATATCAGACCCCTGAAACCTGGGTTATGCCAGATTAGAGTGTATACCCTCCTTTGTATTCCCTAGAAACCCCTACAGGAACTTCATGAGATGTCAGTAACATAGGAGAGTATAACCTAGGAATAGATGTGCTTGTTGTAAATCTATCTGAATAAACAGGGACCCTAGGATGTGAGGGGGGCTAGTAGCAGGTAGCATCAGAGCCAAGCCTGGACACCTATTTCCTATTTGATACAGGTTAGGGGTAGCAGGGGATAGTATGGCAAGAGATTCATTAGATGATAGAGATATAGTTATATATACACATTACTGATGTAATACCCTGTGGTTATTATACCTACCATATAGTTGTGTCCAACTCTAGAGGCTAAGGGGGGGATTTATGTGGGACCAGTGTCAACATCTAGTAGCAGGAGGTAGGGTTCATAGGAGAGCTTGTGGACCTGTGTGACCCTGAAGATGGAGGCACGAGTGTTGATACTTCTTAGTATATCTGGGGATACAGGCAACTTGACCGCTTAGTACCCATATACCACCAGCCAACCTTGTTCAACTACTATGATACACCCACATGTATCTCTAACATGTGGTCTTCACCTACAGATTGTAGTATCAGTTGACACCCAGTAGCAATGACAGTTGAACATGGGACACCATGTCCCCATGACATGTCAGCCATAGACAATTCGAGTAAAACATTATGGAGCCAATGCCATTGTAGGCAGCACCTGTGTAGGCAAAACTTTTGATTGTAGGACAATGGGATTAGGGAACCCATGACCTGTCCTAGAGGTTCACCTTAGAGCCCTAAGGTCAGGAGCAACCTGGGTGTACCAAGAATAAGGACAACAGTAGCTAGACTCTGTCCTATAAATACAACCTGGAATGGTTCTCATAAATGCCATTTTGAGGTATAAAACTTTATGTGCAATGTACAGCAGGTAAAAGAGTGAAATCAAACCCAGCTTGGACACATACGTAGGTGTCAGTGAATGGGTAATGCCTGAGCAATTAGGAAATTCTGATATAAAACCACACATAGAAAGAAAACATGGAAACAGGGGATGGTAGGTAACACAAGTATAGGACCCTGCATCAATTGGATGAATTACAAGTATCCTAGTTAGAGAAATCATATAGGCTGGTACCAGGGTAGTAAGGGGTGTTAGCCATAGATATGGAAGTCAGTAGATGTGTCTAGAAGAGTGTCCTATACAAGCTATGAATAGATAGATGAGTGTGTATGCAAAGGGGCTGGTTTCAGTTGTAAGGCCAAGATCGAGTATCATATAGGAATTCAAGTACAATATAGAGGCAAGGGGCGTAATGTATTATTGGGAGTTACAGTTAGGTAGAAGTGGTTTTGTATAAGCAACATGACACAGGACAAGTAATGAAAGACATCAGTTAAAGAGGTCAACATGTACTTATGTGATTGGAGTATCAGTCCTTAGTAGGTAGGCTTATCCCAAGGATATAATAGAACTCGAAGAACGGTCCAAAATACCTATTTGTTACCCAGTCCAGTTTTCCTTAAGATCAGATGACTGATACTCTTGTAAGTATCAACCTCCTTCAATATATATATATACTAGTATTACTTTGATTTATGTTGACAGTAGGTATATGGTATAAACAGGTTACTTGGACTCTGACTCAGTGCTCGACTCATACTCGCAGCTCAGGACCACAGGCAAGTGCATATACTGATTGTTACCGTTTCTGATAGTTTTTTCTACCTATTATTCATATGTCTTGCTGCTTGTTGACACGATCGTCACACGAGGATTAGTACCATAGATTTTATTATACATCTTGATTACCTCTTATGTTTACCCCACTTACGACTGATTCTATGAGTACTAGCTGGGCGGAAGAAATATCTTAGTAGACGTGTGAACAACCCAATCTATCCCATGAGTCTATTCTTGAATAATAGCAGTTGCACACGACACGTACAGGGTGCCGGATTTACCCCTCAGCCGTTCACACATCGAAACTGATATTTCAATGCACGTAGATAGTTAATATTCCCATTATTTCATTATGTACTTCACCACTTGCCATGTCACCATGATTTACATATTGCTTTCTAGTAGCTATATTCTCATTGATAGAATTTTATGTCTTTTCCTTGTACCAAGATACCAGTTATTTTTTAGTTTCATTCTCATATATTATGTACATATTTAGCGATTCTATTGTGTCTCGGATAGCTGTCATATGTGTACTTGTTCCATTTCTGACTGGAAAACCAACATTTTAGGTGATGAGTTAGAAGAGTTCTGTACTACTTATTATGAGCAGACTGAAGACCCTGATTTGAGCATGCAGGAAGACTTGGATGCGGGGCTACCCTCCGCAGGAGACTTTTAGCTAGACATTATGCCATAGAGCATGAGTTGCTTACAGAAACTCTTTTCTTTATTGTACTTCATTTTATTTGTGGATTATGAGAGTGGAGTGGTGGACATCCTTTTGGTACATTTTTGTTCCTCTTGAGATTATTTTTATCACATTTTAGTCTCTATCTTGGAGATTATTCAGATCAGTTATTATCTTCACTTTCACTACAGTTAATTGTGAATATCTTGCTGTTGTGGACTGATCTGTGGATTTTGGATGTGTTATGGAAATCTATAAACTGCATGGTTGTATTTGATAAAATATGGAGATGACTAGACGGCATTCTACCGCCGATACTACGGCGTAGGCTGGACGTACCCACGGCTCATGCCCGAATATTGGGTGCGGGTCGTGACATTTTGTACTTATTTTTAAGGATTGACAATATTTTATAAATATTATTATACGTATTATCTAAGTATTGTTAATTTTTATATGACATTTAGAATGTTTGCACGACTTTCGGTGGACCAATTAAATTGAGGTAGAATATGTTGCCCAATGATGTACCTATTATTAGCTTATAGTATTTCATTATCATCATAATATTATTATTGATATTATAATTATTATAAAGGTATATTATTTATTGAATATTTGTGTTCTTAGGAAATTTGTATATTTATATGTGTGTGTATGTGTGTTTGTGTGTGTGTGTGTGTGTGTGTGTGTGTGTGTGTGTGTGTACATATTTCTATAAATAGACCCTACACCAGGAATACATAATAATAAGATTTTATATTGGTCTTGGAGTATATATATATATATATATATATATATATATATATATATATATATATATATATATATATATATATATATATATATATATATATATATAGATATAGAAACACTACTAAAATCCGCTCAATTGGCGACATATATTTAGCGACGTTCAATTAACGTCGCTAAATTGTGTACATTAGCGATGTTTAGACAAAACGTCGCTAATAGTCGCTACTAGCGACGACCTAAGCGACGTAACAACGACGTATATTAATCACATAATCCAGTCGTCGCGAAACGTCGCTCGGACGTCGCTAATAGCGACTAACTTAGCGACAGTAGTGATAACGTCGCTAAATTCTAATTATATCCCCCCCACCGATTCATTTCCCCCTATTTTCCTCTCTCACTCTCTCTTCTTCCTCCCTCCGGCGCTCTCACTCTCTCCGGCGGCGACTCTCACTCTCTCCAGCGACTCTCCTCCCTCTCCGGTACGTGACTCTCCCCCTTCCTCTCTCTCTCTCTCAGTCTGTTTTGGTTGTTGGTGGTTTGGGGGGGTGCGGGTGGCTCGGGGAGAGGTGCAGGGGGGATGCAGGTGGTTGGGGGTGAGTGGGGGATGGCTGGGGGGGTAGGGCAGGGGGACGATGGTGGCTGGGGAGGGGAGCTAGGGTTAGGATTCGGGTTAGGGTCCATTTCCTTCCATTTTACTCTCTCACTCTCTCTCCTCCCCCCTTCCGGCGCTCTTACTCTCTCCGGCGCTCTCACTCTCTCCGGCGACTCTCCCTCTCTCCGGCGACTCTCCTCCCTCTCCGGTACGTGGTACTCTTTCCCTCCCTCTCTCTCTCTATGTCTCTCTCTCTCCGGCTATTTTGGTTGTTGGTGGTTGGGGGGGTGCGCATGGCTCGGGGGGAGGGGCAGGGGGGATACGGGTGGTTCGGGGGCGAGTGGGGGGTGGGGCAGGGGGGACGAGGGCGGCTGGGGGAGGGGAGCTAAGGGTAGGGTTCGGGTTAGGGGTGGGTATGTGTGGGCGGCCGAAGGAGGGGAGCTGGGGGGTAGGGGCGGCTGGGGGAGGGGAGTAGGAGGGAGTGGAGGGTTAGGGTTCGGGTTAGGGGTGGTGTAGGGAGGCTTGTTTAGGGGCACCGATAGTGCCGAAAAATCTGATAATTTAGTAATAATTATTTGTTTTCTGACACCGAAAAATGTGATACTCCGATTCGAACGTACCGATAGTGCCGATATTTGTAACAAGTAGTTTTGTTGGTTAGTTAATTGGTAACATGGTGATCGGGACATATAGTCCCTGCAGCCATTCGACTGGCGAGACAAAAACTATGGTACGACATGGTAATCAGGACATAGTCCCTGCAGCCATTCGACTGGCGAGGCAGAAACTATGTAGCTATAGATAAAGTTGACTGCCCTCCGACCCTCATCCCTCGGCAATGATGATATGATAACCTATCACTATATCTTATATAGTAGTAGATGATGTTTTAGTATTACATTATGTGAGTTCATCTTGATTCTGTTACATTCTTCAGATACTATATACGAGAAGAACATATACTACACCATATGTACAGAACATAGATGATTCACACTAATGTATGCTAGAATGAATTTTGGGTTGTCTTCTGAGCCATCCGTTCTCACACTTGGTGATCGGGACATATAGTCCCTGCAGCCATTCGACTGGCGAGACAGAAACTATGGTACGACATGGTGATCAGGACATAGTCCCTGCAGCCATTCGATTGGCGAGGCAGAAACTATGTAGCCGTAGATAAAGTTGACTGTCCTCCGACCCTCATTCCTCGGCAATGATGATATGACAACCTATCACTATATCTTATATAGTAGTAGATGATGTCTTAGTATTACATTATGTGAGTTCATCTTGATTCTGTTACATTCTTCAGATACTAGATACGATAAGAACATATACTACACCATATGTACAGAACATAGATGATTCACACTAATGTATGCTAGAATGAATTTTGGGTTGTGTTCTGAGCCATCCGTTCTCACACTTGGCAAAAAATCGAATTTTCTGTACTTTATCTGCTTTCGAAAATATACTCAAATTACATGATGGTTCCTTTAGTTAGCTTGCTTATGTTATAATTATATTATTTATGAATATCGATCTTACCAGATGGCACCCATGACCCGAGGAGCGGCACGTCGTTTGAGGAAAACAGTTAATGCTGAGGTGGCTCCTCCTACTATTACGGAGGAAGTGACACTGGTAGCTAGTGAGACCGGGAGTTCTATTCATCCAGCACCGGTAGCTAGTGAGACCATGAGTTCTATTCATGCAGCACTTGCAAGGGACTACATCTCTCCTGCCGTCGTTGATCCCATTTATTCGAGGTGGTTGCGTGATCGTATCACTGAGCGTTTGCGTGAGCTGCGTGGTTCTCATTAGCTATTAGTACTTATTTGTATTGGGTTATTTTTGTATTAGACTATTTGTATTGGACTACATATATGAATTAGTACTATGTCAATCTTTGGATTGTATTGGACTACGACATGGTGATCGGGATATAGTCCCTGCAGCCATTCGACTGGCGAGAAAGAAACTATGGTACGACATGGTGATCAGGACATAGTCCCTGCAGCCACTCGACAACCAACCGGAGAGGATACTCTGAGAGATCCATCTGAGTAGGACATATACTCTGAGAGATCACCTTTATAATAATGATATCAGTAGTGGGATTGAGTGTTGGAGGAGATATTATCAGAGTATACGTCCTACTTAGATGGGTCTCTCATCATTACTATTTTTTCTGACAGCATGGTGGATGTGCTCCGTCAACAGATTCTTGCTCTGAGCTAAAACTTTGACCCAGAGCTCAAGTGGACATCCTTCGTGTAGAGCTCGAGCGAGAGGTTCTTGACAGCATGGTGGTCTCCTTTGTCAAAGGATTCTTGCTCGTCCCACAAGTTTTGGCTCAGAGCAAGAATCTGTTGACGGAGCACATCCACCATGCTGTCAGAAAAAATAGTAACGGTGAGAGACCCATCTGAGTAGGACGTATACTCTGATAATATCTCCTCCAACACTCAATCCCACTACTGATATCATTCTTGTAAATGTGATCTCTCAGAGTATACGTCCTACTCAGATGGATCTCTCAGAGTATCCTCTCCGGTTGGTTGTCGAGTGCTACTTAGTTAAAGTTCAAGTGCTACTTAGTTGTGTCTCTCTCTATCTATCTCGCTATCAACGCTATTGTGTTGTTCCCCCTCACATCTGATAGTTCTCTCATTTATTTATCAATTACTGTATTTCAGTTCTAGTTAGTTTTATGTGATTCTCTGATAGTTCTCTTATTTATTATGTATTTTGGCTCCAGCTCCAGCTACATTTGCATTAATCTACGGTACGACATGGTGATCAGGATATAGTCCCAGCAGCCATTCGACTGGCGAGGCAGAAACTATGTAGCCGTAGATAAAGTTGACTGTCCTTCGATCCTCATTCCTCGGCAATGATGATACGACAACCTATCACTATATCTTATATAGTAGTAGATGATGTTTTAGTATTACATTATGTGAGTTCATCTTGATTCTGTTACATTCTTCAGATACTAGATACTAGATTCGATAAGAACGTATACTACACCATATGTACAGAACATAGATGATTCACGCTAATGTATGCTAGAATGAATTTTGGGTTGTGTTCTGAGCCATCCGTTCTCACACTTAAAATACATATAAATTAGAACTGTGTGTCAATCTTTGTTTTTGTATTTTCGGCGAACCCATGGATTGGATTCTGTATTTTGTATTTTGGATTCTGTATTTTGGCTCCAGCCCCATTTACATAAATCTACGGTACGACATGGTGATCAGGACATAGTCCCTGCAGCCATTCGACTGGCGATGTAGAAACTATGTAGCCGTAGATAAAGTTAACTGTCCTTCGACCCTCATCCCTCGGCAATGATGATACGACAACCTATCACTATATCTTATATAGTAGTAGATGATGTTTTAGTATTACATTATGTGAGTTCATCTTGATTCTGTTACATTCTTCAGATACTAGATACTAGATTCGATAAGAACGTA
The DNA here is from genome assembly GCA_029216955.1 of Iris pallida. Classification (NCBI taxonomy): domain Eukaryota; kingdom Viridiplantae; phylum Streptophyta; class Magnoliopsida; order Asparagales; family Iridaceae; genus Iris; species Iris pallida. The sequence goes on from JANAVB010026200.1 coordinate 3,562,755, forward strand.
TACTACACTATATGTACAGAACATAGATGATTTACACTAATGTATGCTAGAATGAATTTTTGGTTGTGTTCTGAGCCATCCGTTCTCACACTTGGAGAAAAATTAAATTTTCTGTATTTTATCTGACGCACAAATACCGCTCGAGTGAGCCAAAGGCATGCAGCCAGTTCCCTCCCTCCATTCCCCTTTCCCTCTCTCATGCTGTCAACGTCACAACTTTTCCAGTGTTGCTCCCTCTAATGATGATGAACGCAAAAATCAAAGACCCCCCTCTCCTTTCTCACTCTTCACAGTTCTCACAACAGGAAGGATCAGTGTTTTCTAGTTCTCTTCCATCCATCCATTCCTCCGTTCTGATCAAGCCTCCATATATGATATCCAGCTCAAGTGTAGAGGCGGAGGAGAAGAAGTGGACAGGACGAGGAGGAGGAAGTAGCACAGCCGGTGGCAAGACCTGGAGGAAGTACAGAGGCTTTCTTCAACATCTGTCGGAGAACTATAAGAATATATTTTTTCATAATATGTCACCTTGTCAAAGACCCTTAATATGACAACCATGTTACCGCGGTGTCGGAAGACTAACAAGTCGAAGAAAGAGTTGGGAGGATTATGTCAAAGCACACGGCTTAGAAAATTATGACATGTTAGTCTTCCGACACCACGGTAACATGGTTGTCATATTAAGGGTCTTTGACAAGGTGACATATTGTGAAAAAATATATCCTTATAGTTCTCCTACGGATGTTGAAGAAAGCCTTTGTACTTCCTCCAGGTCTTGCCACCGGCTGTGCTACTTCCTCCTCCTCTTCCTGCCCACTTCTTCTCTTCCGCCTCTACACTTGAGCTGGATATCATATGTGGAGGCTTGATCAGAACGGAGGAATGGATGGATGGAAGAGAACTAGAAAATGCTGATCCTTCCTGTTGTGAGAACTGTGAAGAGTGAGAAAGGAGAGGGGGGTCTTTGATTTTTGTGTTCATCATCATTAGAGGAAGCAACACTGGAAAAGTTGTGACGTTGATAGCATGAGAGAGGGAGAGGGGGAATGGAGGGAGGAAACTGGCTGCATGCCTTTGGCTCACTCGAGCGGTATTTGTGCGTCATCTGGTGGCGCTCCTCCAGCTCCGGCTCCAGCACCGTGTCCAGCTCCAGCTCCAGCTCCAGGGGATCAGTAGTTTCGTTTTTGCATTTTTGGACTGTACTATATTTTTGGCTTTGTACGTATTTGGGGATATTCAGTTTTTTCGTTGAGGATACTGAGTTTGTACGTATTTACGAATATTGATTTGGTTTGTTGAGGATATTATATATTAACATTGTTCGTTGCGGATAGTATTTTTTCTTTATATTTTTTGTATATTCTGGAATGTATTGTGCGTGCCGGTGTTGAGTGTTCCACCGAGAGGGTCGACGAACCCAGGGATTGGATTTTGTATTTTGTATTTTGTATTCTGTATTTTGGCTCAAGCTCCAGCTCCATTTGCATTAATCTACGGTACGACATGGTGATCAGGACATAGTCCCCGCAACCATTCGACTGGCGAGGCAGAAACTATGTAGCCGTAGATAAAGTTGACTGTCCTCCGACCCTCATCCCTCGGCAATGATGATACGACAACCTATCACTATATCTTATATAGTAGTAGATGATGTCTTAGTATTACATTATGTGAGTTCATCTTGATTCTGTTACATTCTTCAGATACTAGATACGATAAGAACATATACTATACCATATGTACATAACATAATGATCCACACTAATGTATGCTAGAATGAATTTTGGGTTGTGTTCTGAGCCATCCGTTCTCACACTTAAGTACTATGAGAGCGCCGGAGAGAGTGAGAGCGCCGGAGGGGGGAGGAGAGAGAGTGAGAGAGTAAAATGTGGGGAAATGAATTGGTGGGGGAATATAATTAGAATTTAGCGACGTTCATACTAACGTCGCTAAATTTGTCGCTATTAGCGACGTCATAGCGACGTTTCGTGACATATAGTGCCGATATTTGTAACAAGTAGTTTTGTTGGTTGGTTAATTGGTAACATGGTGATCGAAACATATAGTCCCTGCAGCCATTCGACTGGCGAGGCAGAAACTATGGTACGACATGGTGATCAGGACATAGTCCCTGCAGCCATTCGACTAGCGAGGCAGAAACTATGTAGCCGTAGATAAAGTTGACTGTCCTCCGACCCTCATCCCTCGGTAATGATGATACGACAACCTATCACTATATCTTATATAGTAGTAGATGATATTTTAGTATTACATTATGTGAGTTCATCTTGATTCTGTTACATTCTTCAGATACTAGATACTAGATTTGATAAGAACGTATACTACACCATATGTACAGAACATAGATGATTCACACTAATGTATGCTAGAATGAATTTTGGGTTGTGTTCTGAGCCATCCGTTCTCACACTTAAAACACATATGAATTAGTACTGTGTGTCAATCTTTGTTTTTGTATTTTCGGCGAACCCAGGGATTAGATTCTGTATTTTGTATTTTGACTTTGTACGTACTTGGGGATATTCAGTTTTTTCGTTGAGGATACTGAGTTTGTACGTATTTGCGGATATTGATTTGGTTTGTTGAGGATATTATATATTGACATTGTTCGTTGCGGATAGTATTTTTTCTTTATATTTTTTGTATATTCTGGAATGTATTGTGCGTGCCGGTGTTGAGTGTTCCACCGAAGGGGTCGGCGAACCCAGGGATTGGATTCTGTATTTTGTATTCTGTATTTTGGCTCAGGCTCCAGCTCCAGCACCATTTGCATTCTGGAACCTATTTTTTTATATTTTTTTAACTTAGCGACGTTTTTAGCGACGTTACCATTAGTCGCTAAATATTAGCGACGTTAATAAATGTCGTTAAACGCGTCGCTAAATGCTGACGCGACAACACGTGGCACCATAATCTGATGTCAGCTCGTCGTCACCAAAACGTCGCAACAGTGTCGCCAAACGGCGAAAACACAATAACGTCGCCTTTTATGTTGCTAATTAGCGTCAACCAACAAACGCCGCAAATAACGTCGCTAATTAGCGACGTTAATAACGTCGCCAAATAACGTCGCCCTAGCGACGTTTTGCGACGTTTTTTTCGTTTAGCGACACGTTTTTTTCCGTCGTTCCCGAAACGTCGCCCTAAACATCGCTAAATTGATTTAGCGACGTTTTCACCGAGGTTAGCGATGTTTTTAACCGTCGCTAATCTGACAAATTTTTTTAGTGAAAGAAAAAAAGTATTTGGACCGGGTACTGCTCACTGAACAGTACCCCAAATCACTCCGACCCCAGTATACACAAAACCGACAACACACACACACATATATATATATATATATATATAGATGACGAGAGAGGAAGAGAAGAGATCGATCGAAACCTTAACTCTAAACCTCTTCCATCCCCTCGTGATCATCCGTGCTTCACTGCCCCCCTGCGCGCCAACCCTGACACGCTGGAGCGCCGCCCAGTCGCCGGCCACGCGCAATAACAGCAGCGGCAGTCACAACAGCAGTAGCCTGCAGAGCCCTTTTTGCGGCCAGTTTTTCGACACCTCGATTCGTTGTTTGTCGAACCAATTTCGCAAGTATGAAGCCAACCTATATGCCTTTAATTTCCTTCAGTTAGTTTTAATTTAAATGAAATAGATTGTTCGATAAATCAACAGAAAGCCCAAGAAACTGTTTAGAAAACAGTTTCGAAACAGTCCATGTACCCCTATTTACAGATAAATTCTTGTCAACCTGTTAATAATATTTGAAAACTTTTTGAACAAACTTTTAGATCATCTATAGGACTGTAAAACCTATTTTACGGTTTCTGTTTTCATCAAGTAAACACAAAGTTATTTGTTCACAAAAAATTGGAAAAACTACATAAATCTGTTTTCGAAAATTTGAAATTTTCTCGATACGTTGTGCGCCCCAACAGATCTAGCGACATGGTCGCAACCTATGAGTATCGAAAGACGCGTATGGATGTTGTTGATGTGTGAGATTCGACGAAACTTATGCCATCAGGACCGTATCATTTTTCTGGTCATGTGAGCCAAGTTTGGTCCGATTCTGAGAAGGTCGACCGGAACGCTATATTGGCAGGCCCGCGACCCGATCCAACGGACAAATTTGTGCACGGCCCACCGGAATCTAACTTTGGACATACGATTGGGTTCGTATCGTCAAACCGGACCCGTAGACATATAGTTTGATGACTTTAGAGATCCTAGGTACTAGCACGTTTTTGGTGCAAAGCGAGTCCGACGACAAATATCCTTTTGACCTGAAATTACGATTTTGCCCCTGTGTCCAGAATTGGACTTTTGGGTAGGCATTTTTAGACATATCTTTTGTACCAAAAATATTCATGATATTTATTTCAGCAGCCGGAGACAATTGCGGGAGTTTGACTCTTGTAGCTCACTGAGTGGTTGGATGTTGTTGGTTTTGCGTGCTACCCCTAGCCAAGTGGACTATTCCGAACGCGATGGTATTATCGGTTTCACCAGCAAATAACCCCAGGTGAGTATACTTTTTGATAGTTTTTATGTTTGATAAGTTCTATGATTCGTGTATTTAGTATTGTCTTACATTGATCTTCTGTTGATTCTCGACACGATGGTTACATGATGTACTATGTATGGATTCCTTTCATGTTATATTTCGTGATTACTATGTTTGTGACTAAATTTCGTATTTATGACATGTTTGGATCCATTAGTACTAGTGGGCAGAGAAATACATTAGTAGACATGTAAATATACCCAGAAATATCATATTTATCTAATCGTGTCTGATAGCAGTCGCACACTTCACGTGCGGGGTGCCGGATTTACTCCTAACCGTTTACATGTCGAAAATGGTATTTCAACTCACTAGTTAGATGCAGTCTTGATTTATATTATTGTTTCCATTTCAGTCGTTTATTTCTGTTACTTTTTTGTCTTTATTACCATGCTCTCCTGCTTTTACTCACATGTCTTATATCATGATTATCTTTTTATCCACTCATCATGTATTTTAGTATTATTTACTATTTTATAGATTATCAATTATTAGAACTGATGTTAGAATGTACTCATTCTATTTCTGAATGAAAACCAACATTTTTTAGATAATTGCCTGCTACATTACGTTTTGGATCGTTGGAGAAGATATGGGTATGTTGGAAGGCCAACCTAAAAGACTAGTTAGATAGATTAGTCATTTCATTTTATTTTATGAGACTTGTAAATTCTTCAAATTTAAATCTTATAAATGTTGTAATTAATGTAGCAATGTGAATGAGCAATAAAGTTATATTTTATGTGATTTTGAGCATTATGGCTAGACAATGTACTACTGCTGATACCGCGGTGTAAGCTGGACTTGCGCACGCACTCGCATCTGAAAAGCGGGTGCGGATCGTGACAAGTTTTTTTGATGGCCCATACAGGTCTGTTTTCGCAAAATTGTGCGAACTCGAGGTAGTACTTAAGTTAGTCGTACTACTGCGAGCCTGCGACTAGGAAACTGCTCATTCACAATTAAGATTGATTTGATTTTAGGAGAATGGCTAGGGCTAGGTACACCATAGGAATCCCTTATTCAATTTGACTATTGGGTAGTTAAGGTTGCTATATAGGTCATATGATTTAGGTAAGAATTTATTGAATTCTAACCCTATTAGATAACTTTTATAGAAGGATACACTATTGTATAGGAAGGTAGGACCCAAGGTGGGTAGACTATTATAAACCCCCTCGAATTTTTTAATTAATTATTTTATTAGTTTTATTATTATTAGGAATTTTATGTTTTTATTAGAGATTTGAGAGAAGGTTACCAAGGTTATGATTTATATAAAAATATTTTATTTTATAAATATCATGTATATGACAGGTGACTTGGAAAATCTTCACAGAAATAAATATTAGTTTATTTAGATTTTTATTATTTTCTTTTAGAATATTATTTAGAAATTTCATTTTTTAAATTATCTATAATTAGCAAATATTTCTATATGATAGATATAATGTAGTATATTGTACAAAAAATATATTTATTTGGGTTGAGATTGTATTTTTAGATTTTTAGGAAATTTCTATATAATTGTTTAGATTTTTTAGTGTCCATTTAACATATATATATATATATATATATATATATATATATATATATATATATATATATATATATATATATAAATATATATTATATATATATATATATATATATATCCGGGATTCCTCCCCCACACTCCAGCTGTTCGGACTCCTCCCTGCGCAGTTTGTTGGCAGGCTCCTCCCTATTATCCCCCTCCTTGGGGCACGGATTGACGGGTGGCGCGGCAGGACCCTCCCTCACGGACGCGTCTCCTGCGCTGGCTCGGGATGGCTCCGCGTCCCTGGATGCTGTCCTTCCACCATCCTCTTTCGCCTCCTCCTTCTCCCAGGTTCCCCCAAAGGCACCCTCTTCATGCCCAGTCGGCCCGTCTTCCGGCCCCACCGTTACCCCGGCACTTCCGCCTCCTCCTCCTCACCTCTCGTCTTCATCAGCAGGTGTACCCTCTGTTACCCTTGTAGCTCCACCCAGCGCAGGCGCTCCTAAGGCCCTGTCTCCTCCGGCCGCTTCCCCGGTGACCACCGCCGTTACTGCGGTTGGGAGTGCGCCCGCTGCCGTTGCCTCCGCGGCTGTCGTTGCTCATATGCAATGTGGTGGGGCGGGCCAGCCGTCCTACGCCGCCTCCCTTCGTCCTGATTTATTTCACCAGAAGGACCCTTTGATCCCCGACGTCCACCTCCCGGAGATTGTGTATCCGCAGACATCCCCCATTTCCACAATTCCATTTTCCGAAGTGGAATTATCCTCGCTTTCCTTATCCTTCCCCCACACCTTTGTACTCAAATTTTCCTCAGGATGTCCCAAATTAACCAGAGTACAGGAAGTTATTGCAAGCTGGAGTCTTTCAGCGGAGTACCGCATCGCCCCCCTCGACCCCAGACATATGCTCCTCCACCTTTCTTCCGAGACTGACCACAGGACGGTGTGGTCCAAAGGCACTTGTCGGGTAGACGCCCACCAGATGAAGATCATCAAGTGGACTCCCGATTTTAGCACTCATGAAGATTCAGCGAAGGTCGCAGTTTGGGTGACGCTGCCGAATCTACCTCTCATCTGTTTTGTTCCAGCGGCTATTCGGCGCATTGCCAACTCCTTCGGGACGTATGTCGCCACGGCCCCGGAAACCAGCAACCTCACCAAGGCCAACTACGCCAAAATCTGCGTGGAACTCGATCTCTCCTCCGAGCCCCCCAACTTCATCAATATCGAACTTGGCAATCGCATCCACACCCAACAGATAGTATATGACAACCACATTCTGTACTGCAATCACTGCCATTTACGTGGTCACAGCCCAAAACACTGTCATCGTCTGCACCCGGAACTCAAGAAGAAATCGGCTCGGACCAATCAATCAGCAACTGGAGGGAGGGCTCCACGATCCCCCCTCTTACCACCCCCGAACAAGCATATCAGATTTGATTCCAGTGACGTCCACTCCGACAATGGCGGTAGTCCTAGCAAAACCGTCAGTCCTTGCGAATCCAGAGCTCTAACCCTCTTCAATAAGTTTGATGCGCTCGAATCGGAAGATGAAGGCATTCCAACAGACCCAACTGGTATCTTAGGGGATAACACGATTAATGAGGAGGTTATGCCGGAATCTACCTTGACCATAGTTGACCCCAACCAGATCACCACTCCCGCGGAGGCCAACGTCGAGATCAACAATCCCAAGGCGGTGGAGCAACCCATCATCACCCCAGACCAAGTGGTAGAAGCATTAGCTATCCTCGGACCAGACCAGGTCCAGAGAGGTCTTCAGATTCAAGCCGCGGGTTATTCACTCCAGACATCTCTGACGCAGATCGACAACTCCAGCGACGCCATCATCATCCCCCCGGAGGAGTCCATGCTGGATTCCGCTGGAGATCAGATCGACCACACTGGTGAGGTCGCATCCGATATCCAAGCGAACACCACCAACATAACAATCCCGTCAAGGGCAGACAAACCTACATCGAGTAGGAACCCTGATAAGATGGGAACAGCAGAAACCAAAACCATCCTCACCAGATCCGCCTCCAGGCGGAACAAAAAACACCCTCCCCACCATCATTAATGATCAACATTCTATCCTGGAATGTGCGAGGTCTGGCCAACAAACCCACTCTGAGGAGAGTTGCCAACCTCCGAAAGATGCACAAAATCGATATTCTCATTATTATCGAACCAAAAATTCCCCCCAAAAGATTAAAATCGATCCAACTGCAACTCGGTCTCCCCCAGGCCATTGCTGGGAGTAGCGACATCTGGATCCTTGGAACGGAGGACGTCACCCTCGAAATCATTCACGAATCCAAGCAGGACTTGTCTTGCTGGATGGAACACCCTTTCCTTTCTAACCGCATCATCCTCTCTGCGGTGCACGGTAGCTGCGAAATTACAGAGCGGAAACAGCTTTGGAACGACCTGCTAGACATCCACACCAACCACATCGTTTCCCCGTGGATTTGCGTTGGGGACTTTAACGCTATCACCAGCAGAGATGAAAAAATTGGAGGTCGCCCGCCGCCGTCATCAGCCATGTTAGATTTCAACAACTTCATCTTCAATGCCCACCTATCATCTCTCCAGTTCACCGGCAATGCTTTCATCCTGGTGCAATATGCAGGAAGGAGATCGCCGCCAATACTCCTGCCTAGACATGGCTCTCACGAACGTCCAATGGGACGGAATGGGGCTCACTACCAGCCTATCCCACCTCAATACATCAGAATCTGACCACGCACCCCTGTTGATTGAAATAAAAAACTCTGACAACCCTGTCAAGAAGAACTTCCGATTCCTCAACTTTTGGACCGAACACCCTCAATTTTTGAATATTGTTCAGGAAGCGTGGAATCGGGTAGATGCACCCGACCCCCTTGTCCGAGTTAGCAACAGGCTTAAAGAAACGAGGAAAGCCCTGATCATTTGGAGCAAACAAGCCTATGGGGACATTTTTCAAGCTGTGCGGACGGCTGAGGACGACGTCTCTCGGGCCGAGGCCAGATTTGCCTCGGAGCGCTCTGCGACGGCGAGGACGGCCATGTACCTCACCAAAGCGATGCTCAAATTCAGGATCAGAGTAGAGACCGAATTCTGGAAGCAAAAAGCCAGGTTGAAATGGGACAGCGATGGGGATAAAAACTCTAAATATTTTCATGACTGTGTCAAAGGCCGCAGAAAGCAGCTCTCGATTCATCAAATCACCGACGACATAGGGAACATCATTTCTGATCAAAAGAACATCCAAGCGGCCGCTGCGGAATTCTACTCCAAGTTATTCACCAAAGAGACGGTCCACAAAGACAACTCCTTTTTGAATGTCATTCCACATCTCATCAGCGACACCGACAATGTTCAACTGGAGTTGCTTCCCACCGTGCAGGAGGTGACCGACGCGGTTTGGGCCCTGGATGCGAACAGTGCACCCGGCCCGGACGGTTTTTCGGGAGTGTTCTTTCGTACCTGCTGGGAGATATCAAACAGGACATCACTGAGGCGGCAATCGCATTCTTCGAGGGAGCCACTTACCCCAGAGCAATTTCCAGCGCCAAGCTGATCCTTATCCCGAAAAACTCCAACCCCGAATCTTTCTGCGACTTCCGTCCCATCAGTCTATGCACTTTCACAAATAAGATCAACTCCAAGATCATTGCAACCAGAATGGCCGGACTGCTCCCCAAGATCATCTCCGAGGAGCAAAGCGGCTTTGTTCGCGGAAGAAACATCCAGGACAACATCATGCTCGCTCAGGAATTAATCACCTGCATGAAGTTTCCAACTAGAGGGGTAACATCGCCATCAAGCTCGACATGGAGAAAGCTTATGACAGACTGGATTGGCAGTTTATTATATGGGTCTTAAGAGCTTTCGGATTCTCGGAAAGCTGGACCAACACAGTGTGGAGATCCATTAGCAACTCCTGGTTCTCGACGGTTATTAACGGTCAGGCCGATGGATTCTTCAAATCCACTCGTGGTGTTAGACAGGGCGACCCTCTCTCATCCACTATTTTCATCATTGCGGCCGACGCCTTGAGCAGAAACCTTAACAACATGATTAATACTCCCAACTTCCAGCACTACCATACCTCCAGTGGCTGCCCCTTCATCACCCACCTGGCCTTCGCCGACGATGTCCTCATATTCTCGTCCGGGGATATTGGTGCGGTAGAAGTGGTGCACCACACTCTACAGAGATACTCAAGATGCTCCGGTCAGAAAATCAACACCGCAAAGAGTGTCATTTACGCCCACCACAACTTCGATCGAGAGCACGCCCGCGGTCTATCCAACTTAACATCCTGCAACGTGACCCACCCCCCCTTCAAGTACCTTGGATGCCCCCTTGTGTACGGGAGATCCAACTCCGGCATATTCGAGGAGTTGATATCTCGAATCAGGAAAAAACTAGAAGGCTGGCACAATGCCACTTTATCCCCAGGCGGCAAGATGATTCTCATCAATCATGTTCTCTCCTCTATCCCAATCCACACCTTGGCCATGTGTTCCCCACCCAAGAAGGTTCTAACATCGATTGAACATACATTTTGTAACTTCTTTTGGGGGCAGGAAAAAGGTCAGTACAAGCATCACTGGGCCAGTTGGGAATCTATGGCGCGCCCTACCGAGGAAGGTGGACTAGGCTTTACCAAACTCTTCCACATCGTTCAAGCTTTCTCGTTGAAACTGTGGTGGACTCTTCGGACCAGCAACAACTTATGCACCAGGTTCATGAAGGCCAGATACTTCAAGCACAGTCACCCTGCAGTAGCCATCTCCAACAGCCGATCCTCTGCGGCGTGGCGTCGCATCATCGAGGGGCGGGCTAGCGCCGAACCTATTATGAGACTCCAATTGGGTGACGGTCTCTCGGACCCCTTCTTGGAGAGATGGATTGGCGACAACATGATCCCGAGCATCACGGAGACCCCTAGAAACAGCAGGATTAGCGATCTGTGGGACATCAGTTGTAACGACTGGAACTGGGAAAAGATCCGTGACTGGTCCGGAAACGAAACCGTGGAGAGCATACGCCGATGCGGAGTTAGAATCAGAAACGAAGAGGATGCATGGAGGTGGTCGCTCGAGGCTTCGGGGGCATTTACGATGCGGTCGGCGAGACGCGCAGTACGAGTTATTGGGCATCCGAACCCTACCATTGCTCCCTACTGGCACTCTTGCATACCTAAGAAGTGGTCCGTTCTGATGTGGAGAGTCATCAGGCAGAAACTGCCCACCGACGAGATTCTGAAGACCATAGGGTTCAGCTTAGCATCAGCCTGCAACTGTTGTGCTGACCGCCAGATGGAGACTATTGACCACATCTTCTATCTTGGGGATCTGCCAGGTCACATTTGGAGGATTCTCAACCAACTGTGTAGCATTGCGCCAGGCAGTGGGCGCTTCCACGATCTGGCATACTCTTGGGGTTCTGCCTCCCACGGACACCAGATCGTCGCAGCGGCCGCCACGTGGGTCATTTGGAAGAATCGTAACAAAGCAAGATATGAAGGACTCCACTACACGGCCATTCAGCTCATCCGGGAAGTCTTCCGCCAATGTCGTAAAAGGAGCACCCGGTGCGCTCACAGCTCGAGGGCTTTCTGGGCCTCTATTCTCCCCTAGATCTCGTTCGTTGCCGGTCCCCCCATCCTCCTTCCTCTCTCTTTTTGGTGGTATACTTGTATAGGCTTCGGCATTTTGCGCCTTGTATACTTTTACCGGCTTCGGTCTTCGAGCCTTGATCAATAAAATGGGTGGTTATCCAATATATATATATATATATATATATATATATATATATATATATATATATATATATATATATATATGTTAAATATAAATAGAAAAAGAAAAAAAGAAAAAAGGCTTTGGAGTACTATTCCATGAACAATACTCTAAAGACCCCGACCCAACCTGAGTAGTTCCTGAGTCCCGACCCCCTATACATATACGAGAGAGAAAAAACGAGATGAGTAACAAAACCCTAGCCCTAACCCCAAGCCTTAGACGCCGAGCGACCCCCTGCCCGTGCCACTCGGTGGCCACCGGCCGGGCGCAATCGTACACAACAGCAGCAACAACATAGGTGCACAACAGCAGCCGCAACATATGACCCCAGCTTCGCGGCGTGTTCTCCGCCTCCTCGCTCGGTCGTTCTTCGAGCCATCTTCTCAGGTTTGTACGCAACCTATATGTCTCTAGATCCCTTCATATAGTTTCTGTTATTTCGCGTTACAATTTGTAGAAATCGAATTCAAATATCGAAAAAAATATAGTTCCTGAAACCATCAAAATAGAACTTAGTCATCCAAACACCCGACTTGGAAGGCAAATTATTGCCAATCCATCGACCAATTTGAGAACCTAATTGAACAGGTTTCTAGAAAACATATACGAGAATAAAACCCCTTTCATAGTTCTTTACTTCATCTACTGTATACCATGAAAACAGAATTCGAAAATCACGAAAAACAGTTCTCAAAAACATAAAATTTTGAGAAAATTTACCGATACGACGTGCGCTCCGACAAACCAGATGGCGTGGTCGTAACCCATGAGCATCGAAAGATGCGTATGGAAGTTGTCGACGTGTGAGATTCAACGAAACTCGATTTTGCTGTGTGTGCGCGACGAAATCGAAGCGTATCCGTCGAGATACCCCATATCAGCCCCTTTGCAAACTAGCCCATAACTTTGTGCACGTTTGTCATCTCAAGACAAAACTTGTGCCAACATGACCATATCATTTTTCTGGTCCTATGTGCCAAGTTTGGTCCGATTCTGAGAAGGTCGACCGAAACGCTATTTTGGCGGGTCCGTGACCCGATCCAACAGACGAAATTGTGCACGACCCACCGGAATCCAACTTTGGACATACGGTTGGGTTAGTATCATCAAACCAGAACTGTAGACATATAGTTTGACGACTTTAGAGACCGTAGATACTGGCATGCTTTTCGGTGCAAAGCGGATCCAATGACGGACATCGTTTTGACCAGAAATTATGATTTTTTTCCTGTGTCCGGAATTGGACTTTTGGGTAGACATTTTTAGACGTATCTTTTATACCAAATACATTCGTGATGTTTATTTCAGCATTCGAGAACGTTTGTGGCAGTTGGCTTTCTTTGATGCACCAGACCTTTACTAGCAGCTCAGGATGACAGGGGAGTACATTTATTATTTATTTTCGATATTGTTAATTACTATAGTTCATTGTTAGTCATTTAATATTTTATTCTCGACGCGCTCGTCACACGGATACCACATATTGTTTTTCTTTCATGTCTTGTCATGTTTCTTACCTGTCGTGTCAGGATGGGAAAATACTAAGTAGATGTGTGATCTGACCGTAGACAATATTTTATTTCATGCAATGTAGACATTGTAAAAAGTACTTTATTTTATTGTTATTTAGACATTGTAGACAATGCTTTATTTTATTGCTATTCAGACATTGTAGACAGTGTAGTGTAGTGCCCCAACCGATCACACACCGAAAGGAGTACTTCAACACACTTACATAGCTATGTTCCTCGTTTCACCCTTTATATGTTTCTATATTTTTTTCATGTCTCTAGTTCATTGTACTGCCATGTTATAGTAGATTCTCTCATCATGTATTTTATGGCTAACCTTATCATATATTTGTACTATACTCAATGAATTGTACTCGTTCCATTCCTGGCTGAAAATTAATATTTTTTAGATAATTGCCTGCTACATTGTGCTTGGACCATTGGGGGAGACAAGGGTATATGATGAGGTCAACCATAGAAGACTAGTTAGATGTGCTGGCAGTTTTTAATATTTGTGAGAGTTTATATTTTCTTCAAATGTAAAACCTGTGAATATCGTAAGTTAATTTAGTTATTGTGAATGAGCAGAAAGTTACTATTTTATATAATTTTGAGCATCATGGCCTTGACAGCACTCTACCGCCGACACTGCGGCGTAGGCTGGCTTGGACACGCACTCGTATCCTGAAAAGTAGGTACGAATTGTGACAAGTTTTTGTGGTGGCCCATGTAGATCAGTTTTTGCAAATTGTGCGAACTCATGGTAGTACCATATTAGTCGTATTATTACGAGCCTGTGACTAGGAAGTGCTCATTCACAATTAAGATTGAGTTAATTTTAGGAGAATGACTAGGACTAGGAGTCCCTAATTTAAATTGACTATTGGGTAGTTAAGGTTGTTAAATAGGTAATATGATTTTAGCCAAGGATTTATTGAATTCTAACCCTATTAGATATTTCAGGAATTCTCCTATAAAGATATCTTATTTTATTTTGACATGATGGTAGGATCCAAGGTAAGTAGACTATTCGCTGGGTAAATTAGGACTTCCTATGATTCAACTTCAATCTTGATCATTTGTGTAAATTTTGTGGTATGCTCTCTCTAAATATCCTTGTTATATCATAAGATCCGTAGCACCTTATCATTAACCATAAAATTGTTTTCCTAAGAGTCTATACTTTATTTCCATCCTTTGACTTTTGAGCCTAACATGATTCGATTATCCCTATAAATTGAGTCCACTTTCTGAAATTCAAGATATATATGACTTACACTTCTCTTGCTGTCATGATACGCTTCCGAATAATCGGACACGAGCCAGACACGCCAGCCTACGTTGAAAAATGTAACGCAGTAAGCTGTACAATTCTAAGAAAAACTCCAAGTCACTAGATAATATAAAAAATCATAGCTACTATAAACGTTCCCAGAGAGTCACTGCAATACTAGTCATTATTACAACTTTAGAAAGAAATAATACCGAGAGAAATCCGGTAACCAGAGTAAAATACAACTATGAAATCTCAATATACAATATCTAGAAGTAAAGCTAAACAATCTAAATCTGTAGCCTCTAAATCTAAGTCATGGTTCCATCCTGCTCAGCTAAGATCTCGGGCTCTGGCCCATAAGGTGGAATGATATCCTCAAGTACACCTGCAATGTGTCCAGTCAGGAGCGAAGCAAAGTACAATTCTACGATAATGAACACGTATAAACATGATGAAGAATAAAGTACATGAGAACAAGAAGTACAAGAAAAGTAAATAAAAGTAAACTGAACCCGAACATGAATAATTTGTACATGAACATGAAAGTAGAACAAGAAATCCTGACATGTGCACTGTTTTGAAATACATAATAGAACATGTGACCGGCTGGGGGTAAGTACATGAATAAGCACAAGTAAAGGGTACGACTTAGAGTCCCACGTGCACGATGTGAGACCTAAGCTATCCACATAAATCATAGTTTGGGGTTTGGTCACATATCTAGTGTATTTTTCCTCTCCAAGTACAAGTAAGAACATGAATCATGAAAAGAACCAGAAGTACATGATAATTTGTGTCACAACGTGTCCAAACATGAAGGGTACAAGACATGAAGTAAATGAACAAAATCATAAAATATACTTGCCTTGCTCAGGGTGATCGAAAATAAGGAGAAGATTTATATGTCCTCCTGGTAATAGGTGCAAATTGGTTAAGTACAATTAGTTATTCACTAGATATATCAATGCTAATTCCTGTATACTTAGCTAACCAACTTTAACTAATATGCACTAATGTCTACAGGCCTCATAATAACTTGGCCAATACTCTAGTAGTAGGCTTTACTTTAATAGCATATCTTAACTAGAAGAAAGCATTATGAGATAGTTAAAATAGTAGTCATAAATGTTACTATGAGTTTGTATAGTAATACTAACCAGTCAACTAAACTCCATTATGCTAAACATTTGAAGAACTTATACAATAATACTTAAAACCATACTGTAGCTCATAACTAAGCCTTTCCCAACCTAATATTAAAATTAAATTTATTGCAAACTTAAATTCAGTCGACTTGATTCACCAACTAGCCATGTTCCAGTCTTAATACCATCCAGATGTTAACTAGGAATTAGTAACAAATCCCTGAATGCATCAATACATAGTTCCAGCCAAGCAGTTGAGAAGAACTAAAAGTTTAGCATTATGCAAACTAAACATCTGAACTCAAAGTTCAACTCAAATTTGTCCAAACTCTCCACCTGCACTTTCTTCACAACCAAGTGTAGCAACCTAAGTGCAGAACTAAGGTTAGTCACAACTAACCCATACATTCAATCAAACCCAGGGAATTCAGTTCAACTAAACATCAGAACTCAACTATTCACCCATAACACTTCATTAGAACCAACAGTTATACAAAATCCTATAGGTTGCCCAGGCTTAACACTCGATCTAGAGTCTTAGAATAGAACAAATTGAACAATCAATAGACTGAGTGTAACTCCTCTCCCCAAAATTTTCAATATTTTATTTATTCGATTTTTCGTATTTTGAAATAAATCATCTCTAAAAATGTTATTTTACTACTTCGAAAACTAGTATTAAAATTTAATGGTTGAAAGTGCCAAATTATTTTAATAAAAATATTTTTAGATTTATATTATTGGAAGTATGGAAGATGTTTGGATTTATTTATTTAATATTGGTTTCAAAAATAGTTTTGAAAAACCATAAGTATTTTTTTGACCATAAATGATTTAAGACAAAGAGCTACTAATTTATCTCTTCTTAAATAAGGTTCCGACTAATTGAAAGGTGTTTTCGATGATATTGAAATACTATTTATATAGTTGATTTGATTTGAAAATATGTAATTTAAATATTATTAAAATATTATGTTGAGCATTTAAATGGCATAGATCCATAATTATATGATTTGAATTACTTGATAGTATCAAATAATTATTATTTAATTTAGTTAATGAGTTATGATTTAGATTAAAATTATTTAATTTTTTTTTATCCTTTTAGGTATAGATTTAAAATCCATTATATACTTCATAAAGAGAATATCTTTTAGATTAAATAATTTTAAGCAAAAATATTATATTTGAATAGTTATTTAAACCGATCTTGATTTTCTTTAAATTCTAATTCTGATAGAAATCTATTCAAAATCATCCATATCCCTAGTAGTGACCGACATTTTAGAATACTTGCACGACTTCTGTGGACAGATTAAAGTAGGAGTATAGGATGTTCATCCAAAACTATATCCATTAATGGCCCATCTTATTTTGTTGTTGTTATTATTATTATTGATATTATAATTAATGTAAAAATATCCTTATTATGGGTTATTTTCTATTCTTGGTAAATAAATATATCCTATATTTTAAATAAGGTAATACAACATATATGTTATATATGCTGACTTGGGCTTCTAAACCATAGATATTCCATACATATTGTTGGACCCTAACGTGTGCAATAGGAAGTATACATGCACAATAGGCTTCGGCCCAAACCGAGCTAGATTTCTTCTTGGTCCATGCTTAATTGCCTATATATACCATGCTGCAGAAGCTTCGGCAAGACCTAACCCTTGGTTCTCATGCCGCCTTCTCTTCCTTCTTCAATGGAAAGATGCCCACTGCTGCCATTAGAAAATAGCAATAGACTATTTTCTTTCCGTGGCCCAGACGAGGCTTAAGGCCGCTAAGGGTTGTTTCCTCTGCCACCGACAGTTCCTTCCTTCTTCACCTTCTCCAATCCCACTTCACCGTGAAGTGTTCGTACCTCCAGACCAAATCCAAACCGTCCCAGCCATGATAGGGATAGATGACGTTGTTGCCGAGTTCTGCTCCTTGTGGTCTCGTCATCGACACATCAACAATCGGAGAACTCGGACAGCACGCCCTGCCGACCATGGCCACCCTTGCCGTTCCCTAGCCGCGTGCATCAGAAGACCGGACCACTGCCTATCGTCCTCGCGTGCGCGTGCCGTTCAGTGCCGATCCAGAGCCATCAGACGTTGTCATTACCGCCGATGAGCCGAGAAGCCTCCGACAAACCCAAGTTTCATCCTTCATCCGTCCAGGCGCGGGCCTTTCCTTCTCGTCGACCTAGCTCGAGCTCGAGCAATGTACCCTTGCAACAGGGGGTGTGCGGACTCAGCAGCAGTAGCTGCTAACCATAGAATAAAGGTAATTTACCCTTATACCCTCCCCTCTATTGTTTAGTCACTAATGTGTGGGTATAAATTATATAAATGTGTAATTACAAATACGTTTTATAAATGTATATTGGAATAAATTATAAGTGTATAAATATTTTCAATCTGTCATTACTAATGAATATGTCTTTTAATGCTTTTTTTTGTGTGAATATGTATAAGTAGTCTTGTAAATATTATATGTATATATATAGGTAATCTTATATATAAATAAGCATATATGTGTATATTATACGTATGCGTGTTACAAGTATAACTATAACTATGTTTTATATACCTATGTTCTACTAAATAGATATTATTTTCATACGCCATTTTTATGTATATAATTAACTATAAAATATTTATTTTAAATATATAATTAAATGTCTTTTGTATATCTATATAGGTATACGAATATTTATGTATGCAAAATTATGTTTATATATATCAGAATTTAAATATTTAAATCTTTATGAGTAAACAACTAAATATATCTATTTTATATGCAACAACCAAATCGAGTTCTTATGTATATATAATAGATGTATATGGAATATTTTCCTAAGTGACCTAGTAAGGGTTGTATCAGTAAATATGCTTACATAAATATTGTGTGATAATTCTTAGTTGTTTTGGTTTGGTAGATTTTGTGGACGGTGGTACTATTAGCATGGTTGGGGCCGTTTGAACCCTGATACCGCAGTCTCAGCATAGATTGGCCAAAATTTCAGGCAAGCACATATATTGATTGCTTTCAATTCATAATAGTTTTTTCATTTCATGTTTATACATATGCTCTCTCTTGTTTGTTGACACGTTGTTATACGAATTAGTATCATGTATCTCTATATACTATATTTCTTGATTATCATGCTTCCGTGTTTCGTAACTTGTTCGAGTCCATGAGTACTAGTCGGAAGAAGAAATATCTTAGTAGACATGTGAACTACCCATAACTATCCCCCATGTCTTTCGTGGAGAATAGCAGCCGCACAATACACGTGCGGGGTACCGGATTTACCCCCTAGCCGTTCACATGTCGAACCCGATATTTTAAAACACATAGATAGTTGTCATTTACTTATTTCTCCTTGTTTCTTTACCACATGCTATGTCATCCTATTTACGTGTTCTTCTAGTTGATATATCCCGTTGTAGAGTTATCAACTTTCTTTCTTGATTTGCCATGATATCGATTTTATTTACTAGATTATTTCACATATGCTATTTTTTTTGCAAATTCTATTATGTTTTCGAATAGCCTGTCGGTCTGTGTGTTTGTTCCATTCCTGACTGGAAACCAATATTTTTTAGGTTAGCCACGACTACTCTTAGCATTGGGGAGACACGGGTGTACTTGTAGGCTAAAACCTAAAGATTAGATAGTTGTGTTGTAGTCATTTCAATATGTAAGAACATTGTATTTTCTTTAAATATAAATCTTATCAATTTTGTAATTAATTTAGTAATGTGAATGAGCAATAAAGTTATTATGTGTTGGTGTTTTTGCCTTTGGACTAGAAAAGATAGTCCCACATCGGCTACACCAAATGGTGAGTATCTCAATATAATGCATTGCTTGTGTTGAGGTGTGCACATGAGGTGTAGTGGGGCACAAGTTTGTGCCATGTGGAAGTATTTTCCTAGAAGGAAAAAGGATTAAATCCAACAAGGATGCAAGTTAATTTTTGTTGTGCGGACTCGGACTCGGACGCGGACTCCAAGATGTCTCGTGCATGCACGGGAGGGTTCGGGGGGTAGGCGTGGACTGGCACACTTCTATGCTGATTGTGGGATGATCTAAAATATCAAACTCTATTTTTGAGTATTGGTATTTTAGTCCCACATCGGATAGGAGAAGAGGTGAAGTCTCAACTCCACTCTATAAATAGAGCCCCTTGGCCTCCTTTGAAAGATGCACCAAGAAGAGAGTTGAGGGAGTCTGTTAAGTCCAGGAAGCCCGTTCAAGTCTCAAATATTGACTTACGAGCGTTCCAGAAGTTCTCCTGAACTTGCTGGTTCCTGGGAGCTTATCCGTACTGCGGGTATAGCTTTGAGCGCCGGTGTTCAACACCCCAGCGAGATCCGCTCTTCTTCTTCCTTCCTCTTTCTGTTGCCTTCGAGAATCTGAGACTCAACTGTTGTTGATCATCTCTTGTTGCCTTCGAGAAACCGCTATTGCAAACGCGATTCGATTTTTATTTAATCGTTTAGGCTACGCAATCAGCATTATTTGCATCTCTTTTTTAGGGATTGCAACTGCATTATTTGCATCTCTTTTTTAGGGATTGCAACTGCATTCTTTGCATCTCTTCTTAGGGATTGCAATTGAGTTTTTCCATCGATTGTTTGTAAATAGACTAACAATCTCAAAGCTATACGATTCGATGGAAAACACTCGTGCTTCGCTTGTCGATACCGGCTTTAACAAGTTGGAGAAATTCGACGGCGAACACTTCCAGATCTGGAAGCGAAAGGTGACTCTGAACCTTCAACTCGTGGATGTTGATCACGTGTTGGATGAGGAAGAACCAATCGTTCCAGCAATAGGATCTGCTGCTGTTCTGGCCGCTGCTACGAGCAAGCAGACGAAGTAGAAAAAGGATAACAGCATATGCAGGCTGCTGATCCTGAATTCCATGGAAGACTCTCTGGCCGAGTCCTACACAAAGAGGACTTCTGCCAAAGAGATCTGGGAGTCCGTGGGGAAGCTGTATGACGACGACGAGGCCCGGTCGAAGATGTTCATGGTTGAAAAATACCACAAATGGGTCTTTGAAGACGAGAAGACCATGCTGCCCCAAGTGAAAGAGTTCCTGAAGCTGCGCCAGAAACTGGAGGACGATAGCATGCCCCTCGTCGACAAGTTCGTCGTTGGAGGGATCGTGGCAAAACTTCCTCCAGGATGGAGCAACATCTATGCAAGGATGCATAGGAAGAAGATGGAGATTAGCCTGGATAATCTCCTCAGCGAGATTCATGTTGAGGACGAGATGCGCTCTCAACAGAAGTTGGACACCCTGTCCAAGCAACTAGCAACGGCGAATCTGGTTCAAGCCACCAGAGAGAACAAAGGGAAGCAGGCGGCTTCTCACCACAAGAAGAAGGACTTCTCGAATCTGAAAGTGAAGGGTCCAGGATTCAAGCAACAGAAGTCCAAGTCCCATGTGACTTGCTTCAACTGTGGCAAGAAGGGTCACTATAAAAGTGAATGCAAGTCCAAGCCCAAAGAGCAAGGTGAGCCTAACAAGGTTTCTTTGGTTACTAATCAGGTTGCCATGATAGCACAGGTTGCAACTGTGGGGACAGACTTGGACTGGTGGATAGACACTGGCGCGACATGTCATGTCTGTTCAGACAAGGACTGGTTCGTCTCCTATGAGCCTACTTCCGAGAAAGTCATGATGGCGAACCAGGCACAAGCTGAAGTACTGGGGATCGGGATGGTGGAGCTGAAGCTTACATCGGGGAACATTCTGACGCTTCAAGGTGTGAAGCATGTTCCTGCAATCGCAAAGAACCTGATCTCTGGGAGCCTGCTCTGCAACGCAGGCTTGAGGATGGACATCAATGCTGGCCAAATGGTGATGTCCAAGAAGGGTACTTTCTTCGGGAAAGCTTTTCAGACTGAAGGAATGTACAAAATTTAGCTTGTTGTAACCCAGCATAATAATGTCAATGCTATCACTAGTTTGAATTACTCTCTTGAGTTGTGGCATAATAGACTAGGACATGTTCATTGTAAGCGAATAAACAAAATGTCTAGTCTAGGACTTATCTCCAAGTGTGGGGGTAAGGTAGAGAAATGTGAGATATGTGCTCAGACGAAGATCACTAGGAAACCCTTCCACAGGGTCCATCGAAGCACAGATCTTCTGGAGTTGGTTCACTCAGATATCTGTGACTTCAAACAATTCTCTACAAAGGCCGGGATGAAGTATTTCATTACTTTCATCGATGACTTCTCCAAGTATGCCTTCGTCTATTTACTCAAATCTAAAGACGAAGCATTCGAGAAGTTCAAGGAGTTCAGGGCCGAGGCTGAACGGCAAACTGGACAACAACTCAAGAGGCTGAGGAGTGATCGAGGTGGGGAATATAGGTCTCATGAATTCTCATCATTCTGCAAAGAATATGGAATCATCAACGAGACAACGGCTCCGTATTCTCCACAATCCAACGGAGTAGCAGAAAGGAAGAACAGAACGTTGACAGAGATGATGAATTCTATGCTGTTGACTGCGGGTCTCCCAAAGTGCTATTGGGGAGAAGCTGCATTAACGGCCACTTTCATTCTGAACAGAGTGCCGTATGCAACTTCCGACATAACTCCTCATGAACTCTGGTTCAAAGTCAGACCCAACCTGAATGTCATTCGAGTGTGGGGGTGCCTGGCTTATGTGAAGCTCCCGGATCTAAAGATTCAGAAGCTGGGGACAAGGACTACTAAGGCGATCTTCATGGGGTATGCCGAGAAGAGTGATGCTCGGAGATTCCTTGATATCGAGTCAAATCATATCATCGAATCTCGTGATGCTGAATATTTTGAAGAAAAGTTTGCAAGGCATAAGAACATTGTTCTCGCGGACATTCCGGAGAATAATGAGGGTGCGAAGCAGACAGAGATCTTTATCGAACCAGTAGTCCAAGATGGAGTTGTTGTCGAGGAGACACCAGCTGAACCAGAACTCGCTGAGCCGTCAACTAAGCGAGCGAGGAGGCCGAAAGACTTCGGAGATGACTTCGTCACCTATCATGTGGAAGCAGATCCGCTTACCTAAGATGAGGCGATGAAGACCAGAGATGCTATATTCTGGAAGGAGGCGATTGACAACGAGATTGACTCAATCACCTCCAATAACACATGGGTATTGGTCGACCTACTAGAAGGAGCAAGACCCATCGGATGCAAATGGATCTTCAAGAAGAAGATGAAAGCAGATGGAACCATTGACAAGTTCAAGGCCAGGCTAGTGGCCAAGGGGTTTGCTCAGAAGCAGGGGATCGACTACTTTGACACTTATGCTCCAGTAGCTCGGATGACAACTATCAGATTGTTAATTGCTTTAGCAGCAATACACAAGCTGGTGATACATCAGATGGATGTGAAAACGGCATTCCTTTATGGCGAGCTGACCGAAGAGATCTACATGCAACAACCAGAAGGTTTTGTCGTCAGAGGTCTGGAAGACAAAGTCTGCAAGTTGATGAAGTCTCTGTATGGTTTGAAGCAAGCTCCCAAAATGTGGCATGAAAAGTTTGACAAGGTGATAAGGTCAAATGGCTACAGGGTCAGTGAAACAGACAAGTGTGTCTATACGAAGTTTGCTGACGGAAGAGGAGTAATCGTTTGTCTATACGTGGACGACATGCTAATCCTAGGTACGGATTTAAGCTGCGTCACAGAGACAAAGAAATTCCTCTCGACCAAGTTCAGTATGAAGGACTTGGGGGATGCCGACGTAATCTTGGGGCTCAAGATCATCCGGACAGGCACTGGAATAGCGCTGTCACAGTCTCATTACATTGAGAAGATGCTCTCTCGCTACGGGTATCAAGATCTTCCTATTATTGATACACCGTACAGGAGTGATCTGAAACTGGAGCCAAATTCGAAGGAGAGCGTCAGGCAGTTGGAGTACGCTAGCGTCATCGGAAGTTTGATGTACGCTACTACTGCCACAAGGCCTGACATAGCCTTTGCAGTGGGAATGTTGAGTCGATTTACGAGCAATCCAGGCGTAAAGCATTGGAAAGCTGTGAAGCGTGTTATGAGATATCTCAAGAAGACTCAGACATATGCACTATACTACAGCGGAGATCCATCAGTAGTGGAAGGCTTCAGTGATGCTAGCTTGTGTTCAGAGGTGGAGAGCGAATATTCCACAGGTGGATATGTGTTCGCCATGGGTGGAGCTGCTATATCGTGGAAGTCGAAGAAGCAGACTATGTTATCTCGCTCCTCCATGGAATCTGAATTCTTTGCATTGGACGCTGCAGCAGATGAAGCAGAGTGGCTTCGGGAGCTCATGTATGACCTTCCAATGGTTGGGGCTCAGATACCGGCGATTCCGATATACTGTGACAACCAGGCGGCAGCAGCAGTGGCATCAAATGAACTCTTCAACGGGAAGAAGAGGACTGTGCGGTTGAAGCACAGAGCAGTGAACGATCTCATAAAAAGGGGCGTCATTGCAGTGATCGATGTTCGGAGTCAGGAAAACCTGGCGGATCCGTTCACGAAGGGTCTCAAGCGTCAGCTGGTCGAGGACACAGCAAGGAAGATGGGCTTGAAGGCATTCTAATATTGTGTCATTATAATCCTATCAATAAATTTTATGTTATTGGTTCAAAGAGAAATCTACCAGATATCTAATTTTTTGATTCAAGGGAGGACTATTGACTGGAAAAATATTAGTTAACAGTGGGCACTTGTTCTGCGGAACATGTAAGGGTTTCGGACCCAGAACCACTGTTGTCTACTATGAATTTTCTATGAAAAATTGATCCTGTGAGAAGGATGGCATAATGCCTTAATGAGTTCTCAGACTGAGTGAAGGTCTGTTATGCTTTACAGGAAGCATGGTGGCGCAACAACCACAAAGGAGTGTTACAACTCCATGCTACAGTGGGGTGACTCCACCATGAGGTTCCCAGGTAGGGGTAATGCCTCGGCTTTGTTAGCCAAGTTACAGGCGGCGTAGCACCGCATATAGGCAGGTAGCCTAATGTTGCATAATCGTAATAAAGAGATGTAGGCAGCACTACAAAGAGGCCGGTGTCCTCATGTTACAGTGGCATGACACCACGATGAGGTACCCAGGTAGGGGTAAATCCTCGGCTTTGCAAGCCATGTCATAGTGGCGTAACACCACAAGGGAGCGCAAGGCTTCATGCTGGGTAGTTTGGCACTACAAAGAGGCTTGAGACCTCATGCTACAGTAGTATGACACTACGATGAGGTTCCCAGGTAGGGGTAATGCCTTGGCTTTGTCAGCCATGTCATAGCGGCGTAGCACCGCAAAGAAGCGCAATGCTTCATGCCAATGACTCTTTATATAGAACTCACCTATAGTGTATGGACAGAGATATCAGGCCGTCTCTTGAGGGTAAACTTGTAGACGCCCAAAAATTATACACTGAAACCAGGCTGGCACAAGGCCTTCAATGTGCAGCCAGAAGCACAGTTGATGTCACTATGTGAGTAGGAAGAATTGCAGTTATGGTGCAGAATTCAAGGCTTAGTCCATTCTTGTATCATGCTGTTATTTAACCTATGCGGAAAGATTCAAATCGTAGCGACATCTCTCCTAATGCATGATGGACAATCACTGTGGGGAACGCTCAACCCATATATTGAGATATGTGGGGGATTGTTGGTATTTTTGCCTTTGGACTAGAAAAGATAGTCCCACATCGGCTACACCAAATGGTGAGTATCTCAATATAATGCATTGCTTGTGTTGAGGTGTGCACATGAGGTGTAGTGGGGCACAAGTTTGTGCCATGTGGAAGTATTTTCCTAGAAGGAAAAAGGATTAAATCCAACAAGGATGCAAGTTAATTTTTGTTGTGCGGACTCGGACTCGGACGCGGACTCCAAGATGTCTCGTGCATGCACGGGAGGGTTCGGGGGGTAGGCGTGGACTGGCACACTTCTATGCTGATTGTGGGATGATCTAAAATATCAAACTCTATTTTTGAGTATTGGTATTTTAGTCCCACATCGGATAGGAGAAGAGGTGAAGTCTCAACTCCACTCTATAAATAGAGCCCCTTGGCCTCCTTTGAAAGATGCACCAAGAAGAGAGTTGAGGGAGTCTGTTAAGTCCAGGAAGCCCGTTCAAGTCTCAAATATTGACTTACGAGCGTTCCAGAAGTTCTCCTGAACTTGCTGGTTCCTGGGAGCTTATCCGTACTGCGGGTATAGCTTTGAGCGCCGGTGTTCAACACCCCAGCGAGATCCGCTCTTCTTCTTCCTTCCTCTTTCTGTTGCCTTCGAGAATCTGAGACTCAACTGTTGTTGATCATCTCTTGTTGCCTTCGAGAAACCGCTATTGCAAATGCGATTCGATTTTTATTTAATCGTTTAGGCTACGCAATCAGCATTATTTGCATCTCTTTTTTAGGGATTGCAACTGCATTATTTGCATCTCTTTTTTAGGGATTGCAACTGCATTCTTTGCATCTCTTCTTAGGGATTACAATTGAGTTTTTCCATCGATTGTTTGCAAATAGACTAACAATTACTTATGTGAATCTTGAGCATTGTGGCTAGACAGCGTACTACCGCCGACACTGCGGCGTAGGCTGGCTTGGACACGTACTCGTATCTCGAAAAGCGGGTACGGGTCGTGGCAAGTTTTTATAGTGGCCCATGCAGGTCAGTCTTTGCAATAATTATGCGAACTCGTGGTAGTACCATATTAGTCGTACTACTGCTAGCCTGCGACTAGAAAATGCTCATTCATAAGTAGGATTGAACTGATTTAGGAGGATGACTAGGAATAGGAGTCCCTTATTCAACTTGGCTGTGGGGTAGTTAAGGATTTTTATATAGGACATGCAATTTAGGTAAGGAATTATTAAATTAAGATAGGTTGAGAAATTTCGTAGATATGCTATTGCATTTTGATATGACGGTAGGATCTAAGGAGGGTAGACTATTCGCCTAGTAAATTAGGACTTTCTAAAATTCAATTTCCAATCCTGATCCTTTGTGCAATTTTATTATCTGTCTTCTCTAATCATCTTGTAAGATCTGTATTGATTTTTTATTTTCCATTAGCCATAAATTATTATATTCTCTAAAAGTCAATATTCTATTTTTGTCCGTTGACTTTTGAGCTTAACATGATCCAATTATCCATATATTTATTTCGACTTAGTTTTGCTAAAATTCAAGATATATATATATATATTTTTCCCTCGGTCTGGAATATTAGAGAAATAAAAATAAAAATAATATTTCTCTCGTCTTTGATCACTTTCTTCCAAATCGGTCATCTAATTTTCAAAAAAATAGATATTTTTGTTCAAGGACAAATACTTACACTTCTACTATCTTGATCATCTTGGAAATTGTTTGAATTATCTGTCTAGGCTGTATTACTTATTTATTTGCTTTAGTAATTATTTTCTAAAAATTAATACTCCATCTACATTTATTGAGTTTTGAGAAAAATCTGCTTCAATTATCTATATATTAAATCCCCAGTCGCCTTCCTTAATTTTCGATCGTCTAATTTTCAAAAGTGATACCTCATAATTCGTTTTATTTTCAAACTGATAATTTTACTTCAAGGACAGATAATTACACTTTTTCTATCATGATCGACTTGTTTGAAATCCTAGAAACTCCTTTAAAATTTTATTGATATAGTTGGAATAAAGTTTGATGACTTGCAATGGCAAGACAGCAGCGCACTGTCGCCACTTATTTGAATTATCGAGACTGCGGGTTCACTGCAGCCAGCAGCGCACTAACGTAGCATGATTCCTAAGTTGAAGTAATTTTGAGTAAGTGTAAGTTATCGAATGTTATTGAAACTATGTCCTAGTCGCTCTATTTTGACCTTGAGTGGTACGTTAATATTGGTAGAGCTAATAGGATATTCGATACAATATCATATTTGAGTCATGAAACCAATTATTTCCTGCAGCCAGATGTACACTGGCGAGGCATGGATTCTCGAAGAAACGATTTCAGATATGCATATGGTTTTCGAATACCATAGAGGCTATATCTTTCATTGACATATGACTATTGTTTTCATAATCTACAAATTTGATTTTATACATCTTCTCGATAAACCATGTTTATTCTCTAGAATTCATTCATTCTTATCTTTCCTATTTAAATTCTATCATTTAATTTCTTCCTAGTAATCATTTAGATTCAATTATTATATTTTGATTCAATTCCACTAGATTCATCGCCATACTTAGATTGTTGAATCTATAATCGTGTCTAAACGATTTTAGTTTAGTAACGGATCATGCCAAAGACTCTGACTGGATTATTCTTAACAACCCTTTGATCATGACTAGACGATTCGATTATATTTCGATCGTGTCAATTCACATATATTTCTAGACTCGTGCCTAAATAAATTTTGCTTAAATAATTAGTCGAGTTAATCGTTCCAAACAAATTTGAATTTTGATCGTTCCTAAACAAAATTTGATCGTGACTCAATCATAATATATTTTGATCATGCTTATCACATTTTCTTTTGTTTATTATTATTTTGATTTTACTCGAGATTATGCCTGACTAATTTGATCATTAATCATATCATCACATTATATCATTTGTCGTTCTTAATCGTATCGATTGAAATTTTGTTTCTTGGTTATATTCTTAGTCGTACCTAATCATCCCCATTGAAATTTCGAAGAATTTTTTTTTTCTAAGGTGGGTAGATTGGTAAGCCCACTTCTCGAGTTTTCAAAACTTTTAATTTTAGTTGTAGTTTTAAAAATATTTCTAGTTAGAAGATAATGTTTATTTCCTATTATCGATATTTAAAAAGATTTGGTTTAATTAATTTTAAAAACCATAAGTATTTTGACCGTAAAATTATTTAATACAAAATTTCTAATTTATCTATTTATTCTTAAATATGATTTTGATTAATATATTCCAAATTGTTTTAAAGGATATTCAAATTGTTTCGAGGATATGAAGTATTGTTTTCAATTGTCATCGTGATTAATTGTTTGACTAAAATTTGATATGTTTGATTAGAAATAATATTATTACCTTTGAATTGGTAATGTTAGTTATAAAGAATAATTGAATTTATGCAATTTTAAAATATTATTCAAATTATTATGATAAATAACAAATAATATTTTTAATTATCCTAGCGACTCATTTTATTAAGCTCGAATTACTTACTTGGAAATATTTGTTATTATCTTTGACCAACAAGGATTGGTGGATAATATTTAAATTTACACGATTTTGAATATTTGATAATATTGTAATATTGCTTTAGATTATTATTGTTATCATAAATGGAATTTTGATTAGATCAAATTTTATGTTACAATTTATTTAAGTTTATAGAATAATTATCTACTAGCAACTTTACTTCTTATCTAATTAGGAATCCAATGTCTATTTAAAGAGGCCTTTCCTTGTTCTTTTCCCAAGATAAATTCTAATCCCTAACCCTAATTCCCAAATCCTTTTCCTAATCCCTAACCCTGAATCCTCTCTTTCCGAATTTTCAGAATTTTATTATTTAATCATTTACTTTATTTTATTTATTGTGGTTGAAGGTAATTTTTTTCGTCAATACTTTGTTTTATGATTATTTCTTTTATCGAAACTTGTTTTAAATTAAATATTTCGAGAGCATTATAGGGCTTTAGAGTTTCAAGATATTTTTCGCTTCTCATTTATTTGATATGTATTTCATTATCATAAATTCTTACTATCTTTCACCAATCTACCAAAGTTCGTCTATCCTACCAGTCCTTAAATTCGAGGACAAATTTATTTCTAAGGTGGGTAGATTTATAACTCCTCTCCCCAAATTTTTCAATATTTTATTTATTCGATTTTTCATATTTTGAAATAAATCATCTCTAAAAACGTTATTTTGCTACTTCGAAAACTAGTATTAAAATTTAATGGTTGAGAGTGCTAATTTTTTTAATAAAAATATTTTTTAGATTATATTATTGGAAGTATGGAAGATGTTTGGATTTTTTATTATTTAATATTGGTTTCAAAAATAGTTTTGAAAAACCATAAGTTTTTTTGACCATAAATGATTTAAGACAAAGAGCTACTAATTTATCTCTTCCTAAATAAGGTTCCGACTAATTGAAATGTGTTTTTCGATGATATCAAAATACTATTTATATAGTTGATTTGATTTGAAAATATGTAATTTAAATATTATTTAAAATATTATGTTGATCATTTAAATGGCATAGATCTATAATCATATGAATTGAATATGATTTGAATTACTTGATAGTATCAAATAATTGTTATTTAATTTAGTTAATGAGTTATGATTTAGATTAAAATTATTATTATTATTTTTATCCTTTTAAGTAAAGATTTAAATTCCATTATAGATTTCATAAAGAGATTATCCTTTTAGATTAAAAAATTTTAAGCAAAAATATTTATATTTGAATAGTTATTTAAATCGATCTTAATTTCCTTTAAATTCTAATTCTGATAGAAATCTATTCAAAAACCATCCTTATCCCTAGTAGTGACCGACATTTTAGAATACTTGCACGACTTCTGTGGGTGGATTAAAGTAGGAGTATCATCCAAAATTATATCCATTAATGATCCATCTTATTTTGTTATTATTATTATTATTATTATTATTATTATTATTATTATTATTATTATAATTATTGTAAAAATATCCTTATTATGGGTTATTTTCTATTCTTGGTAAATAAATATATCCTATATTTTAAATGAGGTAATGCAGCATATATGTTATATATGCTGACTTGGACTTCTAAACAATAGATATTCCATACATTTTGTTGGACCCTAAAGTGTGCAATAGGAAGTATACTTGCACAATAGGCTTAGGCCCAAACCGAGCTAGATTTCTTCTTGGTCCTTTAATTGCCTATATATACCATGCTGCAGAAGCTTCAGCAAGACCTAACCCTTGGTTCTCATGCCGCCTTCTCTTCTTTCTCCAATGAAAAGGCGCCCACTGCTGCCATTAGAAAATAACAATAGACTATTTTCTTTTCGCGACCTAGACGAGGCTTAAGGCCGCTAAGGGTTGTTTCCTCCGCCGCCGATAGTTCCTTCCTTCTTCACCTTCTCCCATCCCACTTCACCGCGGAGTGTCTATACCTCCAGACCAAATCCAAACCGTCCCAGCCATGGTAGGGATAGATGACACCGTTGCCGAGTTCTGCTCCTTGTGGTCTCGTTATCAACACATCAACAACCGGAGAACTCGGACAACACTCCCTGCGGACCATGGCCACCCAAGCCATTCCCTGGCCGCGTGCGTCAGAAGACCAGACCACCGCCTATCGACCTCACGTGCGCATGGCCGTTCAGTGCCGATCCAGAGCCATCAGACGTTGTCATTACCGCCGATGTTGAGCCGAGAAGCCTCCGACAAACCCCAGTTTCATCCTTCATCCGTCCAGGCGCGAGGCTTTCCCTCTCGTCGACCTAGCTCGAGCTTGATAATGTACCCTTGCAACAGGGGGTGTGCGGACTCAGCAACAGTAGCTGCTAACCATAGAATAAAGGTAATTTACCCTTATACCCTCCCCTTTATCGTTTAGTCACTAATGTGTGGGTATAAATTATATAAATGTGTAATTACAAATACGTTTTATAAATGTATATTGGAATAAATTATAAGTGTATAAATATTTTCAATCTGTCATTACTAATGAATATGTCTTTTAATGCTTTCTTTATGTGAATATGTATAAGTAGTCTTGTAAATATTATATGTATAGGTAATCTTATATATAAATAAGCATATATGTGTATATTATATGTATGCGTGTTACATGTATAACTATAACTATGTTTTATATACCTATGTTCTACTAAATAAATATTATTTTCATACGCCATTTTTATGTATATAATTAACTATAAAATATTTATTTTAAATATATAATTAAATGTCATTTGTATATCTATATAGGTATACGAATATTTATGTATGCAAAATTATGTTTATATTTATCAGAATTTAAATATTTAAATCTTTACGAGTAAACAACTAAATATATCTATTTTATATGCAACAACCAAATCGAGTTCTTGTGTATATATAATAGATGTATATGGAATATTTCCCTAAGTGACCTAGTAAGGGTTGTATCAGTAAATATGCTTACATAAATATTGTGTGATAATTCTTAGTTGTTTTGGTTTGGTAGATTTTGTGGACGGTGGTATTATTAGCATGGTTGGGGCCATTTGAACCCTGATACCGCAGTCTCAGCATAGATTGGCCAAAATTTCAGGCAAGCACATATATTGATTGCTTTCGATTCTTAATAGTTTTTTTATTTCATGTTTATACATATGCTCTATCTTGTTTGTTGACACGTTGTTATAGAATTAGTATCATGGATATCTACATACTATATTTCTTGATTATCATGCTTCCGTGTTTCATAACTTGTTCGAGTCCATAAGTACTAGTCGGAAGAAGAAATATCTTAGTAGACATGTGAACTACCCAGAACTATCCCTTATGTCTTTCGTAGAGAATAGCAGCCGCACAATACACGTGCAGGGTACCGGATTTACCTCCTAGCCGTTCACATGTCGAACCCGATATTTTAAAACACATAGATAGTTGTCATTTACTTATTTCTACTTTTTTTTACCACATGCTATGTCATCCTATTTACGTGTTCTTCTAGTTGATATATCCCGTTGTAGAGTTATCTACTTTCTTTCTTGATTTGCCATGATATCGATTTTATTTACTAGATTATTTCACATATGCTATCTTTTTTGCAAATTTTATTATGCTTTCGAATAGCCTGTCGGTCTGTGTGCTTGTTCCATTCCTGACTAGAAACCAACATTTTTTAGGTTAGCCACGACTTCTCTTAGCATTGGGGAGACACGGGTGTACTTGTAGACTAAAACCTAAAGATTAGATAGTTGTGTTGTAGTCATTTCAATATGTAAGGACATTGTATTTTCTTTAAATATAAATCTTATCAATTTTGCAATTAATTTAGTAATGTGAATGACCAATAGAGTTATTACTTATGTGAATCTTGAGCATTATGGCTAGACAACGTACTATCGCTGACACTGCAGCGTAGGCTGGCTTGGACACGTACTCGTATCCCGAAAAGCGGGTACGGGTCGTGACAAGTTTTTATAGTGGCCCATACAGGTCAGTCTTCACAATAATTATGCGAACTCGTGGTAGTACCATATTAGTCGTACTATTGCGAGCCTGCGGCTAGAAAATGCTCATTCATAAGTAGGATTGAACTGATTTAGGAGGATGACTAGGATTAGGAGTCCCTTATTCAAGTTGACTGTGGGGTAGTTAAGGATTTTTATATAGGTCATGCAATTTAGGTAAGGAATTATTAAATTCAGATAAGTTGAGAAATTTCGTAGATATGCTATTGCATTTTGATATGACGGTAGGATCTAAGGAGGTAGACTATTCGCCTAGTAAATTAGGACTTTCTAAAATTTAATTTCCAATCCTGATCCTTTGTACAATTTTATTATCTGTCTTCTCTAATCATTTTGTAAGATATTTATTATTTTTTATTTTCCATTAGACATAAATTATTATATTCTTTAAAAGTCAATATTTTATTTTTGTCCGTTGACTTTTGAGCTTAACATGATCCAATATCCCTCCCTATATTTTCTACAAGAACGCATGGGTTCACCTTCTACATAGCTCCATTAATATTTCTATGAGACAATACGCGCACTGTAGGGAAGACTATTACTCACCTATACCAATGGTGACGAGAGTGGAGGCTGCCAGCGGGGTGTAGTGGCTCGCCGCATCTTCTGGTCGTGCATAGTGAACCGACAAAGACCGCACACCAAAGGCTCGTCGACGTTGGGTCTCGACGGCAGCGCCAAAGAAGAGAAGGTGCGGTTTGCTGATGGCGGCTGTGTTCAACACAGGCTAAGGTCACGGTACAGTTGACGGTCTCCGGTCTTGGCTAGGTGGCACCGAGTTGAAGTGGAGAATTTGTTTCTGCCGCAATGACCGATGGGAGTTGTGCACGACGAGGCTATCATAGCATGGGACAACGCTTCCCAGGGGTCTTCGGTTTAGAGGACTTCGTCAATAAGGACATAGGATGGAGAGAACGAAGGAGGAGGAGGTTGATGGATGAAGATGATGAGGATGGTGGATTATGCATTCATATATGCTTATATGCATTAAGGGAAGGTTATGATAGGTTGGCTAGAAGATTTGGCTAAGTGTTGCATATTAGCCTCCCTATCCGGTTGGAAATAGATCATTATCTTTGGTTTTACATGCATGTAAATAGAAATATTTATATATAACTTATCATATAATCTGATTTAAGTAATACTAAATATTATTCACTTATAAAAATCAAAATTAATATATGTCATAATCCATTAATTAGTTAAACCCAATACCAATAGAAATAAAACTTTGATAATATCAAGTGATTTAAATCATATGAATATGTATATCTATCTTGATTAAAGATCAACATAATAACTTAGAAAATAGTTTAAATCACATATTATCAAACAATTATTTAATCCAATGTAATTTGATTAAAATACTAAACTAAGATCCATATTGCCCAATACATTCATATATCTAAACAGTTTCAGTAAATCTAACAATTAATTACAATAAGGATATTGATATCATTCAATTTTATTTTACGAATTAAAATCGTAAAATATTTGATAATACTAAATCTGTCATTAAAAGCCTATTTCCGTAAAATATCATTAAAAATACATTTTTGGCAAATCTCTCTTTTCTATTCAAAAGTATCTATAACCTTTGTTTAAACATAAAATGAATAATTATTTCCTAGTTTGGAAGGTATTTAAAATTAAAAATAACTAAAAAAAATTAAAAATCTGGAAAGAGGGGTTATAATCTAGTTCTAGGTTTGGCCTGCCAATACACCCGAATCTTCCAATGCTAAAGAAGCCACAGCTAACCTGAAAAATGTTGGTTCCCAGTCAAGAATGGAACGAGTACAATTTCACAACAGAATCAATAAATGACGAAATCCATAAATCTGTAATAATACTGAGATACATGATAAGGGATAAACAGGAATCATGGTAGAAATCATGCGAGTAAAAGCAGGAAGACATGGTACACAAGACAAGCAATGACAAGAAAACTGAAATGTAACAAGACTATATCTAACTAGTGATTTGAAATACACTTTCGACATGTAAACGGCTAAAGGGTAAATCCGGTACCCTGCACGTGTCGTGTGCAGCTGCTATCAGGCAAGAATAGACATTTTGGGGATATTTTTGGGCATGTTTACATGTCTACTAATGTACTTCCCCGCCCGACCAGTACTCATGGATCCAAACAGGTCATGAACACAAAAATATATTGGTCATGAACAACATGCAAGAATCCATAACTACTATCTCGTGTGACAAGCATGTCAAGAATCGACATAATATCAATGTAAAACAATATTAACTACAAGAAGTATAGAGATAGTCAAATAAGAAAACTATCAGAGATGTACTCGCCTGAGGTCCTGTGCTGGTGAAACCGATAATACTACACCACTCAATGAGCCACAATCAGTCAACATATACAGAAGTCTCCGAATGCTGAAATAAATATTACCCACTTTTTTAGAATAGTCAAATTAGCTAGGATTGCCTGTCCTTAAGTCTAATTCTGGACACAGGGGCAAAACGATAATTTCGGGTCAAAACGGTGTCCGCCGTTGGACCCACTTTGTACCGAAAAGTATGCCAGAGTCTATGGTCTCTAAAGTCATCAAACTATATGTCAACAGGTCCAGTTTTTTGATACGAACCCAACCGTATGTCCAAAGTTGGATTCCAGCAGTCCGTGCACAAAATCGCCCGTTGAATCGGACCGTGGGGCCCGCAAAATGGCGGTCCAATCGACTGTTTCAGAATCGGACAAACTTGGTATGCAGGACAAGAAAAACGATACGGTCCTGCTGGCGAAAGTTTCGTCTCGATCTGACAAACATGCACAAAGTAATTGGGAAATATGCACAGAGGTCGATACGGTGAATTTTGACGAATACGCATCAAATTCGTCGCACACACGCGACCAATTTGAATTCTGTCAAAGCCTACACGTCCACGAAGTCGATACGCACCTTTCGATACTTTCGGTTCGCGACCACATCACCCGAATTAGCAGGACGCACGTCGTATCGAAGGAATTTCAGGATTTTGAAAACAGGTTTTTTCTTGGTTTTCAAACTGGATTATCTTACTGTATAAATAACTAAAAATAAAACAAAAAGTGGGGTTTCCATCTCGGATAAGTCCTCTAGAAATTTGTTCAATCAGGTTTCAAGAATTAGCTGTGGTTTGACAGAATTTTGGCTTCCTAATAGGGTTCATGGAACTGAAAAATGTTGACATGCCATCGTAATTTTTCTCAATTTTCACAAGGTATTTCCTAACAATCGGTCACGACTAAATTAAAACTAATTGATAGAAGGTGAAGGGGGTCATGTCGTGAACGTACCAGAGTTGATCGATCGTAAAAGGGATACTATTCATTGCTAACCACCGCTGATGAGTAAGCTTTAGTTTGGTAGGAGGAGCCAAACTCGAAGGGCATATGTTCAGACCCCTTTGCCTATTTTCCAAAGGGATGTCATCCCACAGATGATCAGAATCATCATGAGAAATCATATTGCAGGTTCTGACTTTTTGACCTTTTTGGATTTTGAAATTTTACTTCCATGTTCCATTTCAGGTACTAAGTCAGGGTGTACCCACATGAGTTCACCATTTTTTAAGGTGAGAGGCACTAATCCTTTACCTTGATCTCTAGGTGGTGGAATGTTCACAATCTTCATTGTTGCCTTCAGAATCGGGACAATCCTATCAGGAACTTGCTGTGGAGGAAATCCTGACTGTTTGCAAAAACAAAAGTATGAAACTTTATTGATACAAACTTTATAAAGATTACAAGAATTTTAGGAAAGTACAACTGTAGGAATCCAATTTAGAAGACGATTGCTTTATCCCTTGGACGATGTGAACTTTGAAGACAGTAGCCTCTGAAGTTGACTTGAAGGCAAAAGCCTCGAAGAATTGAAGGCAAAAGCCTCGGAAGAATGCATCAGCACTTGGGCAAGAACTCCTGAACTCTCTGATAATTCTGAACTTTATCTGTAATCTCTGATCTGTGATCCCCTTGAATGGAGACTTTGAAACTCTATTTATAGAGTTCTGAAAATAACTAACTTTTAGTTATTTTAGACTGCGCATGATGGATTGTGCATGAATTGGATTGTGCAACAATGGACTACGCAGGCAGTTGTCTGATCATGGGCCAACTGTCTTGGACACATGGCATCATTTGATTGAAATACGCATGATCATGTATAGACGGTTGCCATGTAATGAGCAATTGATGGCATGAATGCCACGTATATAATGTCAGTTGTGTTGATAGAGTGCGCAACCTGAATTGCGCTGGCTCTGGATTGCGCAGGAATGGATTACGTCAGTATGGATTGCGCATCAGATAGGCTGGCAGATTGCGCTGCCAGCTGTCCTCGAGCGTCGTGCTGCACGATTAAACAAACAGTCACCTCATTCTCCGTGCTGTCAGCTGTCAGAAGATTTGATTGTGTCAGGTAATGATGATGATTTGCCACGTCAGCCTGCGCGCTTGAGAGTGTGCGCAATCTGTATGCTGCACAATCTGATGTCTGTGCAGTTCATTTGAAAGATGTATTTCTTGATCTTCATGACTTTGTTGAT
Source organism: Iris pallida (assembly GCA_029216955.1). NCBI lineage: Eukaryota > Viridiplantae > Streptophyta > Magnoliopsida > Asparagales > Iridaceae > Iris > Iris pallida. The sequence goes on from JANAVB010026200.1 coordinate 3,600,374, forward strand.
GTGTGCAACTTGATTTTTTAGGACCTACAAGACCCCCTTCAAAGTTTTTGAAAGTTGAACTTATTCAAAATTTCAAAATACTTTGAATTTTGAGATTTCAATCAAATCGCGCATGTATTAAGCTGTCTGCGCAATCGGATAGATCAGTCCGACTTTGTCGGCGTAATCTGAGGCAGCCGTTACTCTTCGAAAAACTATAAATAGTTCTCTTCGACATTCATTTCATTCTTTACTTTGTTTTCGTGATCTGAGAGAGAAGTCTCGAGCTATTTCTTCCTTTCCTCTTTATCGAATCTTCATGGCTCCCAAGCGATCCTCTGCCGCTGCCAAGGGCAAGGCCCCCGCCGAGTCTTCGGCTAGGGTCGCGCGACGTGCTTCTCGCCACGAGACTGCGCATCCCGCATTGGAAGGTAGATGACCCAATCAAAACTCTTTTTAGGGTTTTTGATTTCACTGTTCTTCAGAATCCATCTCTTTTTAGAGATGTGATCATACTGCGCCACCCTTTTTAGGGTTTTGGTTGCACGAAACCATTTATTCTTCATTTTTATGAAGAATAATTTCTTACGCAATCGGTTGAACTGCGCTGGCAAAAGTCAGCGCAATTTGCTGCTTTGCGCGAAACTGCCAGCGCAATCTAATGATTGTTTGCTGCGCAGTCTGATTGTTGTTTGCTGCACAGTCTGATTGCTGCGCAGTCTGATGATTTGTGCAATCTGAGGTTGCACAATCGGATGGTTGCGCAATCTAATAGTTGCATCTTTGATTTTTTCTTGTGTTGAATTTTTGTTTTCTCTGTTTGATGCAGTTAATACCAGAGAAGATCCAGGGTAAGAGAACTTTGTAGGGACTCTTTCAGAATCAGAATACAAAGAGGACTTGTCCCATGTGCACTATCCACAGTATGATCTGCCAGCTTCCCGCCAAGCTATCTTGGTAGCCCAAGATAATGAAACTTTGTTGTGTCTGATAAATGGACAACCTTTGGAGTCGGTAGATGCCATCATTCACAAGAAGCCCCTATTTTTGTTTGGCGAGGCTTTTGAGAAGAGTTCTCAGCCAAGGCCACGGATGGAAGAACGGATTGTCCATCAGAAAGATAGAACAATCTCTATACCAGATGTCTCCCGCTGCCTCCCCTTGTCTCGATATGCTCATGCAAGCTATCCGAGGAAAATGGAATGGAATCTCACACCTTTTCAGGATGCCCATCCAGGAAAGATTTATGTGAAGAAGGGGTCTGACAAGAAAGACATGTTTTACAGTTCTTCAGAACGATACAGTGTCTTGCTCAGAGGTTTGAAACCCGGTTGTATTCCGCCAAAAAATTCTTCTTTGTTAATGCCCGTAAGAGTTTCCATATTCGCGAATGAGTTTGCGAAGGTTGAAGGAAAGTACCCAGATCAAGACCTCAGATTAACTGGACTGGTGAACCCTGACTTTAAGAGATGGAATTGTATAGCAAACTGGATCTTGACTAAATTTGAAGACGAACTTCAATAAATTAACTTGTATCAAGCAGTGCATGCCATTGTCTACGGTTTTGCTCCCAATTTGCATCTATTCCTGGCTCTAGCAGAGAGATACAATTACAGGACATGGACTTTTATGATTCCCTGCGGAGAGATCGGGTTTGCCCTTCATGAGATGTAGTACCTCTCTTACTTGCCGATGGGGGATGCCCCGTATGAAGAATTTGTCTCAACTAATGATGAATTGGACAAACTTCGGAAAGAGAATGCAGACATGGTAGCAGTCTTCGAAGAACTGTTATATCATTATAAAATCTGTTCTCTGTTTTATGAAAGCGGTACATCCAATACCTGCTATTCATCAAAATGGTTGCCTTATCTGTTCCTCAACCATATTAAAGAGAAGAAGACCAAGGAACATGATAGCTGCCATCCCGACTTCTTTAAACCACTGAGCAGCTCTGAAGTGGTGAAGTTGATGGAGGTAAGTGGGGATTTGGATGAAAAGATCAAGGACGATTATCAATGTCCTCCTCTAAAGAAAGGGGACACTCTCGAGAGTTATATGAGAGTGGGATATAGATTCATGTCAAAAGAAGCCCAATTAGCAGGATTTCTGACGTACTGGCTCCGTCGGTTCGTTGTTCCTGAATCAAGTGCAGTAGACCGCTTCCATCGCGGTATTCTTTTTGCCGCCGTTCGACTAGTCTTCGGCTATAAGATGGATCTTTTATCGGCGATGACATGTAGATTGAATGCCGGTCTCCGCCTGTACGTCAATTTGATGCTGAAAGCTAAGGGCGAGAAAGAGTTTCCTCGGCTAGAATTGCCGTATACTTATCTGTTCGGGTGGTTGCTTCTACACCATCCTACTTTGATGGACCCCAACATGGGACCAGTTGGTAGCAACTTTTTGCGAAGATACTCCCAAGGAAAGTGGAGATACACTTCTTTGAGAGATTGCAGATATGCTTTGAACCTGGGTAAAGGGTGGAACTTCTATTGCACCTATCCTCCTGCCGGATATGAACAAATACTGACCAACATGTTGACTCAAAGATGCAACCTTTGAGTCGTACAGCTTTTAATTGGTTGAAGACAATTCGTCTATCCCACCTGGTGTATCGATTTGAAGAAGAATGCTTCTTGGAGCCATATCTTCCCAGCCGGTTATGTAAGCCCCCTGAATTTCAGGGTTTATTTTTATTTTTCTGAATGAATTGTTTTCGATAAATATATTATTATTTAATTGTTTAGATCATTAATGTACCTTTCCATGACTTTGACTTCTGGAGCGTCAGGGATACCAATCTCTGTAAACTCTCTTCACGAGCTTTTAAGTAGACAAGATTATCTTCATTTTGATATATCATGTCCCACTTAAATTCGTTCCCTTGTGCTCTTTTTGTATCGCGCAAGTTCGGGTCAACTTAGACCGATTAATCGTTGAATAATTATTCCCACTTTTATTTTTGATCGTCATTTACACGTTGCCGTGGCTTTTAATTTAGGAGCACCAGACCAGTCATTTTCTCAGAACCAACTTCTCATGAATGATCTACTCGAGACGCTCTTCGCCCATGACCTTCGTGTCCCACTCAGACACTTCATTTTGTGCTTCATTTTCTTTGCACAATTCTCGGGTTAATTTAGGCCGATTAATTATCTACCGTAAAATCCGATTTAATTTCCGATTTAATTTCGGGACCCGACATCGATCCAACCTAGTTGACCCAAAGTATGGACGTGGCCCATACGAAGCCTACTACCCGCATGAAACTTGTGTCCTATTTATTGGAGTCCCCGTATATTATTTATTTACCCATGATTATAAATACCCATTTTAATTCGATTATTGCACCCGGTTCGATTTTGGCCCGACCCGGCTCGACCGAACCCGAACCCAAGCCCCATGTTATTCTCCCATGACTGCCCAAAAATTCCACATAATTTTCCCTATTTTCCCCCTATTTTAAATATTTATTTTTCTCTCTCCACTTTACAAAATATTCTATATGTATATATATAAAAATATATATATATATATATATATATATATATATATATACATATATATATATATATATATCTAATTCACCCTCTCTCTCCTATTATCACCACCTCACCCCCTCACCTCCACTTTACAGCACCCCCCCCCTTTGGACCGACTTCACTCCCCCTCTCTCTTTCAAATATCTACATTAATATCTCTACATATCTCTCTCTCTTCTATATTATATACATACCTACACCTCTCTCTCCCTCTCCTCTAAACTACACACACACACTTCTCCCCCCCTCACTCGGCCGACCCCCCCTGGCCGAGCACTCCACCAGCGCATCACCACCACCCTCACCATACTTCTCCCCTCTCCTCCTTCCTCCTTCTCATCATCTTCATCATACCATCACCATTACCATCATCCTCATCTTCTCATCACCACCATGCAAACCACTCCCGCCACCACCTTCACCCACGCCGGGCAGCCGTGCCCCTGGCCGAGCAACGCGCGCGTGCGCTGCAGCGCAGCGCCGCAGCATCAGAGAGTAGCAGCAGTGGGTGCCGCGCCACCCCCGCTCGCGCGTAGGCGCATGGCGCGCGCCACCGTGGCCAGCCACCGGCCATCGGTGACCCCCCCCACCGGTGCGCGACCCCAGGCGAACTCCCCTGGACCACCGTCGTCCTCCCCGACGAGCCGAATAGGCTATCCGTGCATTTATGTCGAAATCCCGCCTTGACGCGCGATTTCAAGTTTCAGAAATTATTTTTCGGGACAACGACTTTGCGCATATTTTTCGGGAGATCCGACCGTTGGATCGGCGAACTTTTTGCTCCGTCGCAATCTCGGTATATCGATCTTCACTCCTGTCAATTTTCGTCCGTTAATTTTGTCGTTTGATACCTCAAAACTGGCCACCAAGTTGACGTTTTAAATTGAACTGTTTTTGGACAGTTTCGTGACGCCAACTTCGCGGGTTCGTATCTTCGTCGTCGCAGCTCCGTTTTGCGCATCGCCAGTTCCGATGCACAGCTGGTATAACCCTCTTCCTGCCTCCTTTAGGTTTCGTTTCATTATAAGCACGTTTGGTTGGTCGAATTCGACGCCAAAGTTGGCCGTCCGAATTCTTTAATTTGCACTTATTAAATTCTATTTTTGAACCTGGGACTCCGGATTCAATTTCTGACACCATCAGTAGACTCGTGGCGTCGTTCTGGTATGTTTTCATAGAAAATTTGCTTGATTTAGAGAACGTGAGCCCTGGCACGCATTTCGGTGCAAAACGGGTCCCACTTTTCGAGTCAACGGGTCACTTTGAGATCGGCTCATCGAAATCCCATTCCGGATATACCGTTGAGTTCGTATCGTCATTCTGGACTCGTTGACATATAATTTGCTGAGTTTTGAAGACATTTGCTCTGGCACGCATTTCCGTGTAAACCGGATACCAAGTGTCGCGTCAACGTATCATTTTGAGATCGGCACATCGGAATCCTATTTCGGACATACCGTTGGGTTCGTATCATCATTCTGGATTCGTGGACATATAATTTGCTAGGTTTTGTAGACTTCTATCCTGACACATTTTTCGGTGCGAAGTGTGTCTAACGGCGGACATCATTTTGACCCGAAATTACCGTTTTGCCCCTGTGTCCCAAATTGGACTTATGGGTAGGCTATCCTAGCTGATTTGACTGTTCTGGACACGTTGGTAATATTTATTTTATCATCCGACAACATCTGTAGATTTTGATTATGTATTATCCTTAATTTATAATTAATTATTTTTCTAGATATTGTTACTTTCTGGTTTTGAATTTTTATATATATTTTAATTGCTGTAAAAATCTTGGAAAAATTATATTTAGATACTATGTTAATTTAGCTAATTTATTATAATTTTTCTAGTATTTAATAAGTACTTTTGGTATTTTATAAATATGGGAAAACAGAACTCATTTTCAATATATTTATGTTTGCTGATTTTTAATAAATATTTATGAGGGTTTATAAATTCCAGAAAAATTAGTATAAATTTCTATAATTAACAAGGATTATTTTGGTACTTTATTTTATATAATATTGATCTTTTTTTGTCTATCTCAAAAATTGTTGGAACTCAATGTACAGTTTGATTTATTTATTGAGTAATTACGACTTTTAATATTTTGTGTTGTTTTGAGTTATAGACGTATTGGACCTCACCCCGCACTAGTATAAAGATCCTAGGAAGTTAGTTTGTGTATAGTGGCACTCCACATTAGACTTTTTATGCTAGGTCCCCACTTGACTAGTTTGACTAAAATGTTTGATTAGAGTTGACTTTGACCTAGATTGGCTTAAAAATTATATAGATTGTATTAGTTCTTTCGTTTACTTTCATTTTGGACATGTCATAACTGTATTACTCTATTTTAGGACATTGTGACCCTGGTACAGACATCTGATATTATACTACTCGTTACAGAGTATCAGGCGAGTACATTCTCTGATAGTTCTCTTATTTATTTGTCAATTACTGTATTTCAGTTCTAGTTAGTTCTATGTGATTTTCTGTATCAACACGTATGGATATTTTTGGATTCATGTATGCGACACATACCTTACTTACTGATCTCTATTACTGGAATCACTGGAATCATTCCAGAATTATTTCTGGAATCATCATTTGGCCGGACTCATCTCGATTCTTGTGTCTTGTACTGGATTCACTTGCTGGGCGGGGAAATATTGAGTAAGACATGTAGACATACCCCAAATCTGGAATCTCTAACTAGAATCTACTGGAAGCATAACCATCTCTTGTCTGATCCGTAAGAGATGTGCCTGATACCTACAGCCGTTTACATGTCGACCTCGGTATTTTAAAACACACTGTTAGATCATAGTTGGACTCACCCTGGATTCATTGATCACTGTTGGACTTATCTTGTATCGAAAATCATCTGGTATCGGATTATATGGACTGGACTCACACTGGGATTATATTAGACTTATATTGTACTGTCTGGACTCATACATGTTATTCTAGTTCAGTTAGCTTTTATTACCGTCATCATTGCCATGATTCTTCTCTTGTTTAGTTACCTTTCTTTTCTTGTATCTTAACTATTTCTCTATACCATCACCTGAATATAAACTACCATGTTCATCAATAAAACTGTCTATAACTGCTTTAGAGTTCTCTGTCATTTACTTGGGTTTTCTAGATGGGTTGTACTCGTTCCTGTCCTGATTGGACCTGTTGAAAATATTACAGATGATAGTCCTGAGGATACATGCCCTACTTACCATGGACCTGGCCTTAGCTCCAGAAGAGGTCCCAGCGGGGAACCTTGCTTAGTTATCTTTCATGTGTTTAGTAGACTTAGACTTTGTCTGTTCTTATATTTGGATACTAGACTTTGTCTCCAGTTAGATACTTTGGTTATGTATTATTAAATCTGTGTTTGTTTACCTTCGCTTATAGATGCTGTGTTGTGATGAACATTTAAATATGATTTTAGAACTGTTAGTAGCTTAGATCCTTTATTGTCTATTCTTAGAACAGCTTACTATGCTTTAACAAGCGTAGGCTGGACATGGCTCGGCCCGGCCCAACAATTTGGGCAACGGGTCGTGACAGGTTTGCTCGACAATTTGGATATGACCAATTCTACGTAGGTAATGCCATCACATGCCTACAAGGAAAAGGTTTCTTCATAGATGGAGCCCGAGCTTGGGCTTATTACAATGCTCGAGATACGAAAGCAACGTTCTCGATGCCGGTGAACAGTAGTCATGGCCCTCGTATGCTGTTCACGTATTCAGTGTTCTATACATCAGCGAACACTTTTGCAGAGAACTTTAATCTTGAGGATAGCTTCTGTAACAAGATTGAGGAAGGGAGGAGTCATCATATCACTCCTAGGTAATGATGAGGTGCACGAGCCAGTGGATGCACCATTAGAAGTTTCGAGGGACGCTATGTTCCCTGAAGAGGTTAACGCGCCACTGCGCGTTTCTTTGAAAGTTGCTAAATCTCCAGCCAAGAAGAGAAGGAGAGAGGAGCCTTCCGTCCCGACTGCAAAGAAGAAACTGATCTTGGATCATTCTTCGGAAAAGGTTACAACTAGATCTCAATCTCGGCAGCTGGCCGAGACAATTCAGCAGGAAGAAGCTGTCACACCGACCTCTGTTCAAAAACAAGTCGAGACAATAGACGCAGAGAGTCCTGAGAGACCTCTGTATAGAAGGAAAAGGTTGGTCCACAGAAGACAAGTTTCGTCTTCAATCGTGATAGACGCTGCAGCGGGACTCACCATGCCCTCTCCCACTCCTGTTTCTGAGACTGGACAAAAGACTCCTAGTCCGGAACAGAGGGAGGATATTGAGCAGAGGGAAGAGCTGGAGCAGAGAAATGAGGCTGTAGAGCCCAGAGATAACATTGTAGAGAAAGAGCATAATGCCATACGATCTCCTTTACCTGCTGCGGAGACTACTCAACTTTCTTTTACACCTGGAGCAACCCTTGCTGAAGAAGATCGTTTGATGATCGAAGCTTTATATGGCTGTGACTTCGGTTATCAGGAAGAAGCTGATCATGTCGCTGATGCTGCTAGTGAAGAGGTTCCCGAAGACAGCGAGAACGAGGAGAGTACCTCATCAGAAGCTGCTGATGAGACACAAAATCTAGAAGAAAATATTGAGATCCAGAGATCCCCTTAAGACACTCTGATTTCTGAAAAGGAGGTTGAGGTGCCAAGATCTCCTGAGAAGATTACTAATGGAGAGGTGGATGTGGAGAAAACTCCAGTTGCTTCTCCCGAAGGTATTGTAATGAAATTAGCGATTTTCTTTTAATAAGTAGTTTGATAGCTAACATCGTTACTTTTATTCATACAGAACCCAGATCATCTTCTGCTCCTCCAACATGTATGGATATAGTACTGGCAACGACAATTGCCAGTAGCAGCCGCCATTTGTCTTGTGGCTCTGAAGCAGGAAGCAGCCAGGCCGTAGCGTCTGAAGCCACTTCTGCTCAACTAAAGTCTGTGCCTGTAGATAACAGGCTTATTACTGGATCCACTCATGGTAAGACTGTTTTCAATTTTGATTCTCTTTATCAATAGCCAATAACAGATAAAGTGACAGTATTTGATTTTGCAGAGGAACAACCAGGAGGAGCAACCAGCTCTACTTTGGTTCCTTTATTCAAAGGGCCTGCTGTTCAGATATGAGAAATCGAGCGTCCTGCAGCTTCATCATCAACAGGAGTAGCTGCAACTCCTGGTGCTCTGGCGACTAATCAGCTTGTCATCCAGTCATTCACCAAATGCTTCTTCGAGTCCTTGGGACCTCTGATAAATAGAATGATGGATAAAGAAGATGCTAATTTTTTTATGGTTAGAGGTCCGACCTCTTTCTTGGTAAAGGCCATCCGAGAGCAAGGTGATGAGGCTCAGGCCACTTTCCTTGACCATATCTTGAATGAGCTAGAGATCTCCATAAAGAACTATAAAGATCTTAACAAAGGGGAAGTGGAGCCTTTAGTGCAAGCAGAATTTGAACAGATGGCTCAGACAGCTGCGATTGAAAGAGTAAATCTCCAGAACCTCTTGGACGCTTATACTATTAAATCTGCTGAATATAACTCCAAGTTGGAATCAGTGATCTCAGCTACAGAGAGGAGAGAGAAAAGGATTGCTGAGCTGAGAGTAGAGATTGCTCGTATCGAAGAAGAACTAGAGAATGAAGTTACAGAGCATCAAACTTCAGTCCAACAAATTGATGCTCTAACTCAAGAAAGAAATGAGTTTGTAGCAGCTCATGATGCGGAAATCACTCGCCGAATGGTGACCATGCCTGTTTTTAATGAAGAATCTGGTATGGAAGAGGTCAGGAGGAGAGTGATGACATCTCGTGAAGAACGGTTGCAGATTCTGAAACAGCAAATTGCTACTCTGATAATGCCTCCGTCTCAATAGAAAGAACTTTTTGTATCTTCTCATCTTTCTTTTGCTTATGTAATGTCTTAAATTTTGATCAATAAAAGACATTTTGTGGCTCTATTATTTTTTGCATATTTTATTCAAATATAAAATAATAGCGATAGAAAATATATTCAGAGGTGCAGGACATGATATATTTCTTGATGATATTGTAGAAAATAATTATATTCATTATATCTGCTCAGAGGTAATATGGACGTGGCAGAATATAATTTGTCAAATATAATTATTTCAATAGATAACTTAATCAAGGATGATAAGTTACTGATGTAAATAAAATTGAACGAAAATGAATCGTCATAATGAACGGATAAACCGTCGGATGATGATGAACGGATGAACCGTCAAGTGATAATGAATGAACGGGCAAACCGTCAGATAGATGTGGATGAACGGGTGAACCGTCGGATGAATATGAACAAATAAACCGTCAGGTGATAATAAATGAACGGATGAACCGTTAGATGATGATGAATGAACGGGCGAACCGTCGAATGAATGTGAACGGATAAACCGTCAGGTGATAATAAATAAACGGATGAACCGTCAGATGATGATGAATGAACGGGCGAACCGTCGGATGAATGTGAACGGATAAACCGTCAGGTGATAATAAATGAACGGATGAACCGTCAGATGATGATGAATGAACGATGAACCGTCGGGTGATAATAAATGAACGGGTGAACCGTCAGGTGATGATAAATGAACGGATGAACCGTCAGATGATGATGAATGGACGGATGAACCGTCGGGTGACAATAAATGAATGGGTGAACCGTCAGGTGATGATAAATGAACGGATGAACCGTCAGATGATGATGAATGAACGGATGAACCGTCGAGTGACAATAAATGAACGGGTGAACCGTCAGGTGATGATGAATGAACGGGTGAACCGTCGGATAATATTTCATTATTTTGAGAATCTCTGTCTATAAATAGAACATAAATCTGATAGGAATGTGTTTGCCATTAAAATTCTTTGATTGTAAATTTTAATACAAACAGAACGGTGTTACAATATAGGACTTAGACGTAGTCCTAGAAGTACACTTTTGTTTAATCTGGGTCCCTTGTGCCGATGGAGTGAGTGGTAATGCGTTGACTCCGTTGACGATCTGACGACGGTTATCGGTTCTCTGAAGGTCTGGATTGCTCTGGGTGCTGGAGCTTGCTGAGAGGAGGAAGACGTTGAGTGTCTATATCTGCCTCTCTGGTGGTACGAAGTCTCTGTCTGTTCGCTGTAGAAGTTGATATGTGTGCACGTAGGTTGGTCCATGTGTGTAAAAGAAGGAAATAATCCCTCTATTTATAGTTTTGCAGGCTGGCTGCTCATGTGCGCATATATAGGATGCGCCTGTACACGGGGATGCCACATGTTGATTGCTGATGGAGGCGCATGGACGATGCGCCCTGATCGAGGGGGTTGACTTCTTCATGTTGCTGTTGTGAACCGACACGTAGCAGAGAAGAAGATCTTTCTGTTGCTGAGATCTTGGATGAGTTGAGTCAAAGGACACGTGTCGTCGACCCATGGCTCGGAGATGTCAGATTTGGTGGAGGGAATGATCTGGTAGGATGCGCCTAGGATTGGGCGCATAAGGAGACTTTTGCTCGTGACCTTTAGGAGTCACGAACCATTCTGGGCGCATGGCTTTTGAGGCGCATACAGAGCTTCAGTGGTGACTTCACTCATGTCTTTTGGGATCGGGAAGAAGTCTGGGGCGCATGGCTTTTGAGGCGCATGCAGAGTTGTGACGGTGACTTTCCTTCTGTCTTTAGGGATCAGTAAAAAGTCTGAGGCGCACAGCTTTTGAAGCGTATGCGGGTTTGGGCGCATGGCCGCGGAGGCGCATGCGAGATGGTTGGGTGGCCACGTGGCAGTAGCCGTCGGAGGGGAGTAATAATGATGCTGTCGTTGGCGATGCTTCGTCTTCTGAAAAAGCTACCGACTGTTCAGACTTTGGGAGGCGTGCTGCCAACTCTGTCAGTTCAGTATTTAATGTTTGTGACATTCGATGGACAGCTGAGTGGGCACGTCGGTTGGCGTTCCACTAGGCGCATGGGGATGCATGGGGGTGCGTCCCCTGTGATGCTCTTGATACTGAAGGGCACGTCTGTGTGATGCGCTTGTTGTTGAAGGGCCCGTCTGTGTGATGCGTGGTCTGGCCGGCACATCCGCTTCGTGAGACGTCTTTGATGGTACAACTGTTACGTTCTTCGAGTGCTTTAAATAGCCTTTTTGACTTGGCTGAATTCGAAGCGTCCGGTTCATTCATTTAATGCAAATTTATTGCACGGAATTTGGAGAGCCATCCACTTGGCGCATGGGTTTGATCTGCCCGGCCTATAAATAGTGGCATGGAGAGAGGGTTTGCTTCTCGTTCTCTCACGTCCTTCTGACATGAATTCGTTTACTCGAGTGCATTCTGTTGACGAGATGCTCCCGAGGGTGAAGATGCGACGCAATGTCTTTGTTGATGCACTTGAAGGTGACTGCTACATCCAAAAGTCGGAGTCGAGGGCTTCCGAGGCAGGCGGAAGGTGCCTATTGCATCCAAAGATAGGGATGCTCGGGCCTCGTCTTCGTTGTGCAGGAAGAGCCGTAGGGATTGCGGTGCTACGACTTTGGTGGCTCTTTCTTCCTTCAAAAATGGGTGTAGCCCATTCTGGTTGTGTTGAAAGCTGCTCCTTTGGCCGCGGTTTCGATCACGGTCTTTCTTTGGCTTTGGAGGCTCTTTCGAAGCCTCCCCTGGCCACAGGTTGGCTTATGGTTCTTTTCCCTTCCTGGGCTAGAGGGTTGATTGCCACCCTCGTTCTGCTCAATAAATGCTTCATTAGTCGAAGCATTTATCAGGTGAGCCTGGCTGGAAGAACTGCACATAACTGGGCTGCTGAAGGGATGCACATAGCTGAGCTGCCCCAGTGATGCACATAACTGAGGGTGCACATAACTGAGTTGCTGAAAAGGATGCGCCTTGCTGAGGGTGCATGGTGGGATGCGCCTGGCTGAGGGCGCATATTGATTGCTGGCTGTAGACTTAGGATCTTTTCTTTATAGAAATTCTCCTTTGTACAGTCTTTCTTGGACATGTAATAGACTTTTATATGTTAAATAAAAAGTCCTCTTTCAATGTCTATATTCGTTGCTTTTTGCTGTGAAGCACTTTGTCCCAGCTTTGGCGCATAGACTTTCTGGTTCTGAAATTCCATGCTTCTACAAGACCCCCTTCAAAGTTTTCAAAACTTTTGGATAAGTTTTGGAATACTTTGAATAAGAAGCATGGTAGTGGAGGTGCATGACCGTCAGGGCGCATAGATACTCCGCGCGTCAGTGCTGGGCGCATGCTCCGCTCAGTTTAGTGCAAATGATGACGCCTCGGTAACATAAAAAAGATTAATGATGATCTTTTTTGGTTTTATTTGTGGTTATCTCTTCACAGAACCCGAGACGACGGCTGAGATCACACATCATCGGTTCACGCGTGCGACCAAGCCCTATAAATGGACGAGAGATGGAGAGAGAGTTCTTCTTCTCCTTGCTTTTGCTTTCTTTAGAGTTCTTCTTCAAAAACCCTAACTTTTCTTCTCTCAAAGGAATGGCTCCCAAGACTCCTCGCGGGAGTGCTTTCGAAGTTCAAGGCTGAGCTTAAGGAGATTGGGCTGACAGCCGCTATCCGTGCCACGCAGGCTGGCGTGGATCTCAATAAGCCTATGTTCCTTGCACTCTTGGAGTTGTTCAATACCCAGACTGGCACCTTCTACACTCCTGTGGGGGAGTTGGGGTTGGCTCTCCACGAGATGTACGAAGTGTCCAAGCTTCCCTTGGGCTCAGAGCCGTACGAGAAATATTTCCCATCAAATGAAGAGATCCAGGTTCTGGAAAATAAGGACTCGGAGATGATGGCCATTTTCAAGGAAGTGGCGAGCCATCATTATTTGATGCATCGAAAAGACAAAGTCAAGACCCAGCCTCATGTGACTGCCTGGAGGGATTATGTTTTCAAGCAGGATTTGCCGGACCCCTCGAGGATCCGGTTTACGACTCCGTAAGGGCTGAAACCTGCGGAAGTGACTTCTGAGATAAGCCGGCTGGACGAGAGGACTCCTCGTTCCAATGAGGATGGCGAGAACGCGTATAGCTGCTTCTGGCACTGTGTGCACCGGATGTCGTCTAAAGCGGTGCTGACAGCATACTTGATGATATGGCTCCGAGATTGTGTGTTTGCGGGCGGATCTGGTGCAGTGGAGAGGGTACACCGGAACCTTATTTTGCCTGCCGTAAAGTTGGCTTTCGGGCGTCCCTTAGCTCTCCTTCCCGCTATGGTGTGTAACCTATTGCGGGGTTTGAGGACTTTTGCTGATGACGTGATCCAGGGGAGAGGAAAAAACGACAACTTTCTCCGGGCTGAATTGCCATTCCATTATCTTATGGGATGGCTGATTCTGTATCATCCGAATGTGATGAGTCCCGGTCCGGAGGAGGATCATGTTGAGTTTTGTCCTACCTTCAGGGGTGGGAGATTGTCAAGGTCGCCCCCATCTTCAAAGATTTCGAGGCTGACAAAGATTTAGTCGACTCTGGTGAAGACGCGATTACTCTGCCGAAATGGGATTTTCGTTGGTTGCAAAGTATTCGGCCTTCTCACTTGGTCTATCGGAACCAGAATAGGTGTTATCTGGAGCCATATCTGCCTAGCCGGTTTGCTCGCCAGTTTGGCTATACTCAGCTGATGCTACGGAATCCTAGTAACAGTTTGGGGTTCATCAGTAGCTTGCTGGATGGAGCCCGGGGCTGGCAATATTACAATATCGGGTGTACTGGTGTTCAGTTCACGGCGCCTGTTCGCAACCCTCGGCCACAGATCCTGTATTCGGCCGCTAAGCTGTATTGCACAATGAATGCTGCGTCTCCAGGTTATGACAGAGAGACTAGTTTCATCATTGGAACTTAGCTGGAGGCCACGGCGAATATGTTGATGGTGGCTCGGTCATATCGCCTACCAGAACCGGCGGGATATTGGGCTGCTGCTGTAATATCAGTGAGAGACCCCTTTGTTGGGAAGAGGCGGGCTGACGCAGAAGTCGGCTCGTCTGTACCAAAAAGGTTAAGGAAGACGACGAATCCAAAGGCAATGGGGGTGCCATCTATACCGCCAGTGGAATCAGCTCCTGCTGAGGTAAGGAGTCCTCCGTAGCTTTGGCTTATCTTGTCATTTTGGTGACTTGTGCTTTTCTTCTTGTAGGGATCGTCGAAGAAGACCCGCATTTCAAAACCGGGTGTCAGTAAACCGAAGGAGGTAGCAAGCTCTTCTGATGAGCGCATCCCTCCGATGGTAATGTCTCCAATAGAGGAGAGTCTTGAAGATGTTCCTGCAGAGGTTTTACTATCTCCAGACTTTGTTGAAAGAGATGCAGAGGTTACAGTAACTTCCGGGGAGGTGCCAGCTGCCGTGAGGGCCTTGGACGTTGAGGGTCCAGCGGACACGGGGCTTCGTGATGATGATGTGGGGTGGAGTTCGTCGTCTTCGGATGACGTTGCTCCAGAGTTGCAAGAGCCTGTTGCGGGGGCAACAGAGATAGTTGGAACAGAGAAGAGGGTTGATTTCCCTCCTTGTTATGATGAGGGGAGGTCGGCTGCATCATTGCTGAGCCCTACCCCAGCCTCAGTGGCGGAAGCTGAGGTGGCTACCAATCAGGAGGTAGCGACAGGTCCTGTCCTTGTAGAGGGATTTGATGAAGAGACCCGTCTGGCGGTCCTGACTTCAAGGACGAGTCAGGAGGTAAGTGTTGATCTCCCCGTTCTGCCAGGGGAAGTATTGGCTGGTGATAGCACGTTGGGTATTGGAGAGGTGGCTACTGACGTCGGTGGTACTTTCAAGTTCCGGAAGGATAAGGGTGTGATGGAACCCTCTGTTGCTCCTTCCACTTGGGGTACGATCTCGACGCCTGTCCCGGCTTCTTTTGTTCCCTTGGCTCCTTGGACTAGTAGTCAGGCCCCTATTGATGAAGAGCCTACTGATACCGAGGTTCCAGCCTCGCAGGTTGAGGTCAACGGGTCTTCTTCCGGTCCGCCGACTGGAGTAGCTCCTCCAACCCCTGCTATGACGCCGCAGGTGCTGGCGGATACAGATGAATATGTGAAATTCATCGTTGAGGCAGTGTATAAAATGCTGCAGAGGGGGGTGTCGGCAGTAACGGGAGCCAAGGGGAGCTTTGCGACGGCAAGAACTCTGGCATTGCCTCATATCAACCTGATCCGTGCTCAACCGAGCCACGATCACCTGGCCATCATTCTGGAAGCCACGGTGGCTGAGTTGGACCAGCGGCTTTTCGAATTAGAGCGCATCCAGCGAAATGACCTCTCTGTCCTGATAGATGCGAAGAAAGAGAAGCTGCTCGCTGAGACTGAGTCTTCCTACCAGGCTACAGTGAGTTTCTGGGAACGCGAAGTGGCTGAGACTGAAGCTGCAGTGGAGCGATTATCTCAGTCTACGCGGGAGACAGTGGAGATGCGAGCTGCATTGGATGCTGATATTGCGGAGATTGACGCACAGATGCGTCTCCTTGAAGATCAGCGGGCCCGACTTCTATTGGACGCTGAACGTGTCCAGGCTGAACACATAGCATTCAAGAAGGAGGAAGCGACTTTCACTCTCCAAGCTCTTACCCTGGCTCAGCAGAGACATCAGCTTGATGAGAAGCACGAGAATGAAACTTCTGCTGAGGCTGTTGAAGCGATGCGTCAAGAAGCTGAACGTCGAGTCTTGGCGACTGTGGAGACTCGGGCGGAAGATTTGAAACGCCGAATTACAGAGCTTTGCGCCAACCCTAGGGATATTTAGGGCTTGTAGTCTCTGCTTTTTGTATTTTTGCAACTCTTGCTGGGTATAGTGTAATCCTTTACTCTCATTTTTCTTAGAAATAAAGAAGTACACCATTTTCTGCGATGCGTTCATTTTTGCTTGTCATGAACTTTGATGATTTATGTGGACCTATTATCTTTTGCGTACCTTGGTTTTAGATACAGATAATAAGTTTGAAGGACCCAATGTATTTGCTCAGAGGTAATATGGACGTGGCAAATATGGGGTTCGAATGATAGAATCTTCCTACTCAGAGGTGTTATGGACGTGGTAGGAATGACTCTGGGAGATGCACGGAACTACTCAGAGGTAATGTGGACATGGAAGTTCTGCGATCGATGTACGGCAACACGGGGATTGTCTGTACGTGATGTTTACTCAGAGGTAATGTAGACGTGGTAAACATGAAGGATAGCGTAATCCTACGGGGTGTAAGATTCTGCCTTGTAGGGCGTAGGGAAACAACTCAGAGGTGATGTGGACGTGGTTGTTCTTCTACTGGAGGATGCCACGGAATAGATGGGTTTCAGAAGCGTATGATTTTGTGGAAGGAAATTGTCTGTGAGCCCTGATGATTGGGTCCACAGATCCCCTGGTGGAAGCACATGTCTGAAAGATGTCAAGAGTAGTACTTCTTTAGGAACTTGCCGTTGATGGGCATCATGAACAAGTCCCCATTGGGTTTGGCGAGACGGTAAACACCGTTTGAGTATACCGTCTCGATGATGAAAGGTCCTTCCCATTTGGGCTCGAACTTTCCTGGTGTTTTGTGAGTCAACACCATCGGCCTCCTGACTGCCAGAACCAGGTCGCCAACTTGGAAAGTCCTCTGCTTGACCTTCTTGTTGAAAGCCTGTGATATATGGGCTTGGTAGAGTTCGATGCGTTGTTAAGCTAGGAGACGCTTTTCGTCAAGTGCCTCCAGTTCCCGCAGACGACGACGTTGATTGTCTTCTTCTGTGAGTTGGTTTGTGATTGCTACACGGAGTGAGGGTATCTGAATCTCGAGAGGCAGTACCGCTTCGCTCCCGTAGACCAAGAAGAATGGTGTGTTGCCTGTCGGGGTCCGTACCATTGTGCGGTAGGCCCAAAGGCATTTGCCAAGCTTTTTATCCCAGTCGCGTTTGTTAGATGACACGACCTTTTTGAGTAGCCTGACAATAGTTTTGTTGAACGCCTCTGCCAATCTGTTTGTTGCCGGGAGGCGACTGTATGATGTAGTGGTTCGGACGGTGTATAAATGAAGTCTGCGTGAAGCTGGCACGCATGGCACTTCTTATCATATTCGACAGCGTCAGCGGCCATGGTTGGCCAGTAGTAGTCCATACGTCGCAGTCGGTCCTACAACTTAGGGCCAGGTTGATGGGCCCC
The DNA here is from genome assembly GCA_029216955.1 of Iris pallida. Taxonomy (NCBI): domain Eukaryota; kingdom Viridiplantae; phylum Streptophyta; class Magnoliopsida; order Asparagales; family Iridaceae; genus Iris; species Iris pallida. Next base: position 3,618,076 of record JANAVB010026200.1, read on the forward strand.
GCAGGTTCCATCGTGAGCTTCTCGAAGGGCTTCGGCTGCTTCTTCGTTGGACAAACATCGAAGGAGAAGTCCATCGTAGGAGCGTCGGTACAACATTTTAGTGGCTGTATCGTAGTAGAATCGAAGAGAGCGTCTCCTGACTGGGACGCCTTCTTTCGGGTCCTCTGGAAGAATTCCGTGGACAGCGAAGTCGATGAACGGGAATCTCCAATCTCGAACGTTAACACCGACACCCGTTGACATGGCGTGGGCCACTCATGAGCACAGGTTATTTTTAGGGCAGACCAAGTCTCGACCCACCACCGTGACGTAGTATTGAGTTTCGAGGGGTGCCGCCAAAGAGGCTGCGAGGCCAGCCAGAGCATCGGCCTCTAGATTTTATAGACGAGGTACGTGTTCGATGAAGAACCCGGTGAAGGTTGAAATGATGTTCAATGCAACTTCATGGTAGGGGATCAAATCTTCATGGTGAACCTCGTATTGCCCTCTGATCTGATTTACGACGAGCTTTGAGTCGCCGTAGGCTTCCAGATGATTCACCCCCAGCTGTTGCGCTAGCTGGAGTCCCATAATGAGCACGTTGTACTCAGCAACGTTGTTGGAGCACAGCTTCGAAAGGGAGTAAACATGCTAGATAACCAGCTGATCAGGGGAGACTAATACCACCCCCACTCCTGCGATGATTTGGCCTTTGGAGCCTGTTCTTGAAGCGCCATCGAAAAATATCCGCCAGACGGAGCTTTCTTCGATGATATTTGATTCTTGGACCTCATCCGGGATGTCTTCATAGAGTCTTGAGGACTCTGGGATGGGGTGTGCAGCTAAGAAGTCGGCCAGAGCTTGACCCTTAACAGCCTTCTGTGGAACGAACACCATGTTGTATGGCATTAGCAAGATCGCCCATGTGGCTAGCCGGGAGTTCAGTGATCCTGGCTTCGTCATAAGGACCCTGAGCGGATTGACTTGGGAAATGACGGGATTTATCTGGCCCGAGACATAATGACGAGTCTTTTGGATGGCAAATATCAGAGCCAAGCACTCCTTTTCAACGGGGTTGTACCGGTGTTCGGCCCCGATCAGAGTTCGGATGAGGTTGTAGATTGCTTGCTCATAGCCTGTGTTGCTGTTCTGGGCTAGCAGGGCGCCGAGGGAATGATCCATAGCACAGACGTAGAGTAGGAATGGTTTGCCGGCGACGGGTGCCACCAGGACTGGAGGGCTCGTCAGGTAGGCTTTGATGTCGTCGAAAGCCTTTTGGCATTCCTCTGTCCAGACGTAAAAGACTCCCTTCTTCATGAGCTAGGTGAAGGGTTGACATTTGTCGGAAAGGTTTGCTATGAACCTCCGGATGTATGTCAGACGTCCCTGTAGGCCTCGAAGCTCTCGAAGATTCTTCGGAGGGTCCATATCGAGAATTGCTTTGGTCTTCTCGGGATCGACATGAATGCCTTTCGCCGTAATGATGAACCCCAAGAACTTTCTGCTCGAAACCCCAATGAAGGATTTAGCGGGGTTCATCTTGAGTTGATGCGCCCGCATGAGATCGAAGACTGTCTTGAGGTCTTGCAGGTGATCTCTTTTGAGACGGCTTTTGACTACGATGTCGTCGACATAACATTCGACTGTCTTGCGAAGATGCTGACGGAAAATGGTGCTCATAGCACGTTGGTATGTCGCACTAGCATTCTTCAAGCCGAAGGGTATCACTGTGTAGCAGAAAATGCCCTTTGGAGTCCTGAATGACGTATGTTTCGCGTCATCGAAGAACATCTTGATCTAGTTGTAGCCCGAATACCCATCCATGAAAGACATGCGCTCGAAGCTACATGTGTTGTCGATCATCACGTCGGTAATTGGAAGCGGGAATTCGTCTTTCGGGCAAGCAGAGTTGAGGTCTCTGAAGTCGATACAGACTCGTATCTTCCCATTCTTCTTGGTGACGGGGACGACGTTGGCTACCCAATCTGGGTGTTGCTCTTCACGAATGAAGCCGCTAGTCAAGAGTTTGTCTACCTCCTGATCGATGGCGTTCATGATGTCCGGACGGAAGCGCCGCTGTTGTTGCTTGATAGGCTTGGCATCAGGCAAGATGTTCAACCTATGTATCGCAATCTGGGGATCAAGTCCCGGCATATCTTCGTAGCTCCAGGCGAAGACGTCGATATATTCTTTAGCCAGCTGGATTAAAGATTCTCGGTCTTCTCCTTTTACGCTTTTGCTAACGAAGATTGGTTTGGAAGAAGATCCATCCCCAAGGTCGATCTGCTCGACTTCGTCTTCGGTGGGAGGTTCACGTAATTCAAAACGAGACTCCCATTGTTGTCCCAGGCGTTGAGCCCAGGGTTCTTCTTCGAAGAATTTTGGCACTTGGTCTTCGCCTTCTTCTTCTTGAGATTGTGCAGATGTTATGTTGGCTGACAGCACTCTCTTGAAGATAGATCCGATACTGGTATCAGAATCCCACGTTGACGCTTCAGATGAGTGAGAATATTCAACTTCCTCTGCGTCTGAACTCTCTGGAGTTGACGGCGGCGTGACATAGCCTACCCCCCGTCGAGTTTTGTTGTAGTAGTCCTGCGGCTTTCTTTTAGGTGTTGGAAGCCGGAGAGGGAGACGTCGACCTTTGCCGTAGTTCAGGCCTTTGTTGCTTTTTTAGGTCGTAACCCATCTTTTGGATGAGGTACTTTGCCTTGTCCATATACCGATAGAGTTGCATTCTGTCGACATCTTGTTCTGGCTCGAGTGGCGGGAGGTCTTAATGACGCTCGACCTTACCGAAGATGATGGATTCTTCGTCTCGACTCCGTGGTGGGACTATGTAACAGACCCCTTGGGACGGGACTACTCGATTTACATGATGGACGATCGTTATTTGTGTTTGCAACAACCGCAGAGCGTTACCTAATGTATACATGGCATTCCAATGTGGAAGAATAGAATAATTAAAAGACACTCTATTATTGATGAAATACGAGATTTTATCCCGTGGGATTACATTGTCAAGAGATGGGGCATCTATATCGGCCGAGATATATTCCTCCAGCTCTTTATCTGTAAGCACTGGAGTAGGATCGGGAGGGTCCACCACAGCGTTGATCTGGGAGTCCGAGAGGACTATATGGGCCTTCTCTGGCGGCTGGGATGGCGGCGGCTTGCCCTTAAGACGCACCTTCAGAGGTGCCTCTGCTGTGCCTCCGGTGATTGGCGCCTTCCCCTGTAGTTTTGCCACAAGAGGAGCCGATGTTTGAGGGGGCTTTCCCTTGAGCCGTATCTTCAGGGGAGCTTCAGGAGCAGCTAGTGCTTTCCCGGATAGCTTAATGCTCATGGGGGGCAACTTCTGAGACGCTTTGCCTTTGAGTCGGATCTTCAAAGGAGCGTCGGAAGTGACCTCAGGCTCCATGTCCGGCTCTGCTGCCGTTTCTGCTTCATCATCAGCATCATTGGCCTCCTCCTCGTCAGGTGACTTGTATAAGTCGACATCGATGAAGTAGGCTTCAATCCCTTTGAAGGGGTCGATGTCTACGAATCCTGTACGGATGACGTTGTTGGTGGACACATACTTCATACATTGGTGAAGCGTGGATGGCACCACCATGTATTCGTGCAGCCATGGGCGACCCAACAGAATGTTGTAGTTGACTTCAGCATCCACGACATAACAAGTGACCTCGGTTCTGAGGTTACCGATGTGGCACTTTAGTCGTATTTTGCCCAGTGGTTCGCTTTTGCTGGCGTTGAAACTACTGATTGTTGTGTTGGAGGGTGCCAGTCGGTACATTAGGATCCCCAGTGTTGAGAGCAGCGTCTTCGGGATGATGCTGAGGGAAGATCCCGGATCAATCTGAATCCGCTTTACCTTGACTGAATCGATGTACCCTGTGTAATACAGCGGCCTGTTGTGTCGATTGTGTTTGAGCAACATATCCTATTGGGTGAAGGTTATATTAGGGATAACCTCTTCCGTACAGTGACATTGCTTGCACACAGTCAGGAGATCTTCCGACTGCTTGACCTGACTGAGAAAGGATTCAGCATCCTTCAGAGCTTCGCAGAGAGCTTCTCGGGAGTCTTTGGAAAGACGGAGGAGCTCGAACAGAGATAGGTGGGAAGGAGTACTGGCGAGTTGCGCCAGTATGTCGAAGTTGTGGGGCTTGGCTAGCCCCGAGGCATTCTCTTTTCGCAGGGGCCTATCGAAGCGGGCCTCTATCTGCTTCTGTTTATTGGCTGCTGAGGGCTTAGACGGGCCCTCGTCCTGGACACCAGGGACGGTGCCAAGAGGCACCACATCGACGGCAGCTTCGTCGGGTTGGGCGTTCTGTTGCGAACGCGTCTGCACAGGAAGTGCCTCTTCCGCTGAAGAAGAGACCATGCGGCAAGACTTGATCTTCCTGCCTTTAGACTTGGAGGTAGGGCGGACCTCCGGTTGAGTCACCTCGGAGACGAGATCGGGGTGAACCCACAGGATCTCTCCTCGAGATGTGGTGAGTGGGATGAGTCCACTCACGTTGTCACGGGTTGGTGGTAAGTTAACCACCTCCATTGTCGCCTTAGGGATGGGGACGACGCCATCCTGTGTTGTAGTCGACGACAGGGTACCAAACTGGAGTGACACCACGTTGGCTGACACCGTCTTCTCCTTGTAGTCGACGGAGATTACATCCGCATTGATCATGTGCTGGATGTAATTCTTGAGGACATAGCAGTCCTTGGTTGGGTATCCGACAAACTGATGGTAGTGACAGTACCTCGGGTTGTCTACTTTTCCAACCTCATCGGGACGCTTAGGGTCCGGAAGCTTGATCTTGTCGCCCTACTTCAGTATCTCAAAGAGCTGCAGGGTGTCTTCGTCGTTGAACGAATAAACTTCCTTCGGCCTCGGTGCAAGTGGAGGCTTCTGGGTAGGTACTGACGCAAATTTTGAGGCATTGACAGTCAATGCCTGTTTCCCCTTCGCTTCTCGTCCGGGGTTGTTGGCTGCAGGCCGTTTCCCCTTGTCCTCGAAGGCAGGGAAACTGATTCCTAGAAGACGAGCATTGGCCCCCTTCTTCTCCGCGGCTTCTGCTTCAATGATCAAGGAGCTCCAGTCGGGAGGAGGAGTAGAGTTAAGCCAGAGTTTGACTGCAGGCAGCATGTTCATGCTACAGGAGGAGAGAAGCGCATGTTCTGGCATGCCCGGGGGCAGTCTGAAGCAGGCCTGTCTGAAGCGTTCGATGAACACTCGAACTGTTTCCTTCTCCTTCTGGCGTATCTCTATAAGGGACGCCATTGTCATGTCCTTCCCGCCGTCGTAGAAACGATCGAGAAAGAGGCACGTCAGGTCGTCGAAGGAAGATATTGAATTGTCGGGAAGGCTACAGTACCAGTCGTACGCCACTCCTTTCAGTAACTCAACAAATATGCTGGTAAGAAGCGCGTCCTCCTCCGGAAGATGTCCCGTCTGAGACTGAAAATACGTCAGGTAGCGACGAGGAGAATCCTTCCCGTCGTACGGCGTCAGTGTTTGTGGTTTATACTTTGGAGGATAAACTACCTTGTTCCACTCGAGGAGATAAGGCTGGGGGATGCCCATTTTCTGGCTCTCCTCTTGTCTCGTCTTGGACTCAAAGCGCTCGCGCAGGTCCCTGATCATCTCGATCACGTCTTTCGTGGAGCTAGGAGTCGAGGAAGGTGGTACCACCGGATGTTGAGCATTTGAGGGCTCTGACGTCCGAGGTGCTTCTTGGCGACCTGCGTCCGAGGATACCCGTTGAAGGGGTACACTCCACTCTCCATTGGCCCCTGGATCGGGACCGGTAGAAGGTGTCCTGGTCAAAGCTGACCATATCTCAAACACTGCCTGAGTCAGTGTTTGTATGGAGGCAGAGAGGGTTTTGAGTCCTTCCTCCAGGGTATCTATGCGCTGGACGAGGTCTGTTGGCGGCGCATCAGACTCGACATCAGCCTCAGTCACGTTCACTGTCATGACGCGGCCGGGAGTGGATGGATGAGTTGAGGCCTCACTCTCGGCCTCACTCCCTTGTAGGGGAGTTGCCTCTCCTGGAGCTTCGTCGGGGCTACCCCCGGCTATGTTCGGGAGAGCATTTACCACGAGCGCATCTGTAAGGGCCTGATTACCCTCAGCTCCGTCTTGAAGGGCCTCTTCGTCTCCGGAACTTGGGTCCGCAGATGCTAGACTACCCCCAGCTATGTTCTGGGGGATGTTTTTGTCTTCAGGGGCTTCTGGGAGGCTGACTTCGCCTCGAGGATCTGCCCCAAGTGTGCTTTGGACACACTCGTCTTCGGAAGGAGGCTCGATAAGGGTCTGACTACCCTCAGCTTCCTCCAAGATCTTCTTCCTCGCTCGAGTGCCTTCGAACACTCTAGAGGACGAGACAGCTGTCTTGGTTTTCCTCGGTTGGCTTTTGGACGAGGAAGAGAGACTGCCAGTCGTCTTTCGAACTGACGAGGAGTTGGCGATCACGTTGCATAAAGCAACCGTTGGTTCCTCTTTTGTTGACACCTTCTTCCCGAGGCGACGTCGGAGAGGTGTTGATGATTGCAGCCACTGGAACACCGACTGCCTTGGTGGGACTGCCGCTTTGCAACAGCAGTTGATGGTGACCACAGTACAAGTATGCCCCGTGAGAGGCACATCGTGCTTGTCAGCCAACTCTCCTGATCGGCGCTTGTGAGTGATCACGTTACGCAGATCGTTGGAGGAGAGTGCCACCTTCGTACCCCCTTTAGGCACATAGCAAGGCCAAGCGCCGGGGTGGTCAAGTGAGTGCTGCGCACCCTGATCTAATACCAAACAGGCATCCCGATCAGTAGTGGGGGAACCACAGCATTTAGAGTGACTTGAACGGACCTCAAATGCACAACCAGAGGAGGCGTGGGAGTTCAAGACTACTGGATTTGCCTTACTCGACTTGGTTGTGCACGCAGTAGATGCGCCCAAGTGAGACAAGGACTTTGAAGGTCGGCTCGTTCTCGGCACCGCAGCACTCGAGTCGACCTTGTACAACTTACCATCAGCAGCGCGCATGATTGTGAGTGCATGCTTCTGGCTTGTTGCTGGCATAACACGTTTGGGACGCATGATCCGTGCTGCCTTGGACTTCTTCGTACCAGGCCGCTGGGGCACGTAGTACTTAGAATCTAAATTCTCTTCGCCACTATAGTGAGTGAGTCTGTCAAAGACAGAGACCTTCTGTGGCGCATCAGAGGTGATACGCGGGGCATTGGCTGCGCCCCTGCTCCGTCGATGCATCTTCCTCGCCTGAGAGGGAGATGGCTGGGGAAAGTGGTTAGCCGCACGTTTCCCCGAGAGATGCGTTGCACCAGGGGGACATCTTGGTTGCTGAGGACGTCAGCAGAAAGGGAAGGCTGGATTGGCGCATCCCCTTCGGTGGTGGTGCCCGAGGCGTCGACCTTGCGCACCCAGACTCGGCGGGTCTTCTTCGGCTTCGGCAGCTGCTTCGAAGGACTCGTACTGCCTTCAGATATGAACTCCTCATACGCCTGTTGATTGAGGCGTACGACCAGCGTCTTGTGGGAGGACCTTCACGTCGTCGGATTGCGACACAGATTTCTCGTTGGAGGAAAAAGAGGTCCCCAGCAGAGTCGCCAGCTTGTTTGCCATTAAAATTCTTTGATTGTAAATTTCAATACAAACAGAACAGTGTTACAATATAGGACTTAGACGTAGTCCTAGAAGTACACTTTTGTTTAATCTGGGTCCCTTGTGCCGATGGAGTGAGTGGTAATGCGTTGACTCCGTTGACGATCTGACGACGGTTTTCGGTTCTCTGAAGGTCTGGATTGCTCTGGGTGCTGGAGCTTGCTGAGAGGAGGAAGACATTGAGTGTCTGTATCTGCCTCTCTGGTGGTGCGAAGTCTCTGTCTGTTCGCTGTAGAAGTTGATATGTATGCACGTAGGTTGGTCCGTATGTGTAAAAAAAGGAAATGATTCCTCTATTTATAGTTTTGCAGGCTGGCTTCTCATGCGTGCATACGTAGGATGTGCCTGTACACGGGAACGCCACATGTTGATTGCTGATGGAGGCGCATGGACGATGCGCCCTGATCGAGGGGGTTGACTTCTTCATGTTGCTGTTGTGAACCGGCACGTAGCGGAGAAGAAGATCTTTCTGTTGCTGAGATCTTGGATGAGTTGAGTCAAAGGACACGTGTCGTCGACCCATGGCTCGGAGATCTCGAATTTGGTGGGGGGAATGATCTGGTAGGATGCGCCTAGGATTGGGCGCATAAGGAGACTTTGGCTCGTGACCTTTAGGAGTCACGAACCATTCTGGGCGCATGGCTTTTGAGGCGCATGCAGAGCTTCAGTGGTGACTTCACTCCTGTCTTTTGGGATCGGGGAGAAGTCTGCGGCGCATGGCTTTTGAGGCGCATGCAGAGTTGTGACGGTGACTTTCTTTCTGTCTTTAGGGATCAGTAAAAAATCTGAGACGCACAGCTTTTGAGGCGTATGCGAGTTTGGGCGCATGGCCGCGGAGGCGCATACGAGATGGTTGGGTGGCCACGTGGCAGTAGCCGTCGGAGGGGAGTAATGATGATGCTGACGTTGGCGATGCTTCGTCTTCTGAAAAAGCTGTCGACTGTTCAGACTTTGGGAGACGTGCTGCCAACTCTGTCAGTTCAGCATTTAATGTTTGTGACATTCGATGGACAGCTGAGTGGGCACGTCGGTTGGCGTCCCACTAGGCACATGGGGACGCATAGGGGCGCATCTCCTGTGATGCTCTTGATACTGAAGGGCAAGTCTGTGTGATGCGCTTGATATTGAAGGGCGCGTCTGTGTGATGCGCGGTCTGGCCGGCGCATCCGCTTCGTGAGACGTCTTTGATGTGCAACTGTTACGTTCTTCGAGTGCTTTAAATAGCCGTTTTCACTTGGCTGAATTCGAAGCGTCCGGTTCATTCATTTAATACAAATTTATTGCACGAAATTCGGAGAGCCATCCACTTAGCGCATGGGTTTGATCTGCCCGGCCTATAAATAGTGGCATGGAGAGAGGGTTTGCTTCTCGTTCTCTCACGTCCTTCCGATATGAATTCGTTTACTCGAGTGCATTCTATTGACGAGATGCTCCCGAGGGTGAAGATGCGACGCAATGTCTTTGTTGATGCACTTGAAGGTGACTGCTACATCCAAAAGTCGGAGTCGAGGGCTTCCGAGGCAGGCGGAAGGTACCTGTTGCATCCAAAGATAGGGATGCTCGGGCCTCGTCTTTGTTGTGCAAGAAGAGCCGTAGATCGGGATTGCGGTGCTACGGCTTTGGTGGCTCTTTCTTTCTTCAAAAATGGGTGTAGCCCATTCTGGTTGTGTTGAAAGCTGCTCCTTTGGCCGTGGTTTCGATCACGGTCTTCCTTTGGCTTTGGAGGCTCTTTCGAAGCCTCCCCTGGCCACAGGTTGGCTTTTGGTTCTTTTTCCTTCTTGGGCTAGAGGGTTGATTGCCACCCTCGTTCTGCTCAATAAATGCTTCATTAGTCGAAGCATTTATCAGGTGAGCCTGGCTGGAAGAGCGGCACATAACTGGGCTGCTAAAGGGATGCACATAGCTGAGCTGCCCCAGGGATGCACATAACTGAGGGTGCACATAACTGAGTTGCTGAAAAGGATGCGCCTTGCTGAGGGCGCATGGTGGGATGCGCCTGGCTGAGGGCGCATATTGATTGCTGGCTGTAGACTTAGGATCTTTTCTTTGTAGAAATTCTCCTTTGTACAGTCTTTTTTAGACATATAATAGACTTTTATATGTTAAATAAAAAGTCCTCTTTCAATGTCTATATTCGTTGCTTTTTGCTGTGAAGCACTTTGTCCTAGCTTTGGCGCATAGACTTTCTAGTTCTGAAATTCCATGCTTCTACAGAATGAGCACTTTCACTGTTCAACATAAAAATGTCGTCTGAAGATGCATCTAAGAAGGCTGAACTTGCCCCGAAAGTTGAAACGGGTGTTGAAGAACATCCGGCCGAACTGGTCCAGCCAAAGCAGGTAGAGGCAGGCGAAGGTTCGTCTGCTCCCAAACCAGATATCCTGGACTTTCTGCTTGAACCAGAAAAGACTGAAGAAGAAGAGGCCATGAGGATAGCTGCTTGCAAATTCCTCGTGGGTTCCAACAAAATGTTCTCGGCTCTTTTGCCGATTATATCTTTGATAAGGACGGTAGTGATCCCCGCCCTAATGTCGAAAAGAATGACAGTGATCTTCCTTGATATCATGTACTTGTCATTCATGATGAAATAAAATTTGGATTTTATTTATGAACTTGAACTTGTCTGATGATTTACAAGCATTTACATTTATACATAATACTTCTTAAGGAATTTGCCATTGATAGGCATCATTGCAACTCGACCATCTAATTCTGTAAGTTGATATGCTCCGTTTGAGAAGACTTTGCTTATAACATAAGGACCTTCCCACTTCGCGTCAAATTTGCCTTTGCTCATATGAGTCATAGTCATAGGACGTCTGACCGTTAGAACAAGTTCTCCTTGCTGAAAGGCTCTAACTTTAACTTTGCGGTTGAAAGTCTTCGAGATGCGGGCTTGATATAGCTCAATATGTTGCTGAGCCATTAACCACTTCTCGTCGAGTGCCTCCAATTCTTAAAGTCGAAGAAGGTCATTATTCTCTGTAGTGAGCTCATTGGCAATGGCAATCCTTAAAGAAGGAATTTGAAGTTCTAGAGGGAGAATTGCTTCACAATCGTACACCAGAGAGAAAGGTGTAAAGCCTGTGGGATTGTGGACCGTAGTTCGATAGGCCCATAAACATTCACCAAGCTTTTCACTCCAATTCCGTTTGTTAGTAGATACAAACTTCTTGAGGAGCTTAATGATGGTTTTGTTGAAGGCTTCAGCTAAGCCATTAGCAGCAGGATTGTAGGCTGTCGAAGCGACATTGTCAATTCTATGATCATCACAGAATATGGTGAACTTCTGACTGATGAATTGTGGTCCATTATCATGGATGATTCGTCGAGGTACACCGAATCGATAGATGACATGGTGTTTGACGAAGTTAATGACACTGCTGGTCTTGACTTCAGCCAAAGGTATAGCTTTAGCCCATTTGGAGAAGTAATCGATTATTGCTAGTATGAACCGATGTCCTCTAGAAGAAGGAGGATTGATAGGACCGATAATATCCATACCCCAAGCTTCAAAAGGCCAGGAAGCAGCCGTCGGATGCAAAAATTTTGAAGGTTGATGAATGAAATCTGCATGGATTTGACAAGCTCGACATTTCTTTGCATAGTCGATGGCATCATATACCATAGAAGGCCAGTAGTAACCCATGCGTCGGATGCGATCCTGTAGCTTAGGACCGGGTTGATGTGCTCCGCAAACACCATCGTGAGCTTCACGCAGTACTTGTTTTGCTTCATCACCAGCTAGACAGCGCAAGAGTAGGCCGTCATAAGTCCGCCGGTAAAGAGTTTTGGTGGTTTGATTGTAATAGAATCGGAGAGACCGCCGACGAATACTCGTAGCCTCCTTGGGATCTTCAGGGAGTATGTCATGAACTACGAAGTCGATGAAGGGAGTTCTCCAATCTTCACTGATAACATTGACTTCAGTAAGATTACTGAACTCGATGTTACGATTGTTTTCGACACAAAACAATTCTCGATTAGAGATGACCACCACCTGTTGTCTTCTGATTGGGATGGCTAAGATTGCTGCAAGATTGGCCAAAGCATCTGCCTCAGTATTGCAAGCTCGGCATACATATTCAATGAAGAAGGCTTTGAAAGATGTAGCCATGTTGATTGCTGCTTCATGATAAGGCATTAGATCTTGATGGCGAACTTCATAGGTTCCTCTAACCTGATTAATAACCAGCTTAGAATCACCATAAACTTCAAGATACTCAACATCGAGTTGCTTGGCTAGCTGAAGACCGATGAGTAGAGCATTGTACTCTGCCACATTGTTGGAGCAAGGTTCATCTAGGGAGTAGGCTCTTTGGATAACTGACCCGTCTGGAGAAACGAGGACAACTCCAACTCCTGTGACAATGGCACCCTTGGGTCCAATCCTGGATGCACCGTCAAAGAATAGACGCCAAGTAGAAAATTCTTCGAAGATTGTATTAGATTCCAATGTCTCGTCTGGAATTTCATCATAGAGTTTAGATGTTTCTGGCACAGGATGAGCCGCTAAGAAATCTGCCAGTGCTTGACCTTTGATAGACTTTTGAGAAATATATACCATGTCATATTGGGCTAGCAGAATGGCCCATGTAGCCAGCCAAGAATTGAGTGTACTCGGCTTCTTCATGAGTACCCGAAGAGGATTAACTCGTGATATGACATGAATAGTTTGTCCAATAATGTAATGCCGAGTCTTTTGAACAGCAAACATAAGAGCTAGGCATTCTTTTTCGACCAGACTATAACAGTGTTCAGAACCAATCATAGTACGACTGAGATAATAAATAGCTTATTCATGGCCTTCTTTGTTCTTTTGGGCAAGTAAAGCACCCAATAAATGGTCCATAAAACGAATATACATTAAGAATGGTACGCCGGAGATTGGTGGCACCAGGACTGGTGGATTCATGAGATATCGCTTGATGTCGTCAAATGCTTGTTGACATTCTTCGGTCCAAACGAAAGATACACCCTTCTTCATGAGTTGAGTGAACGGTCTACAGCATCCAGACAGATTCGTAATAAATTTCCTGATATACGCAAGTCGACCTTGGAATCCTCGTAGCTCTTTTAGGTTGCGTGGAGGACGCATCTCTTGAATGGCTTTGATCTTCTCGGGATCCACGTGTATACCCTTAGAGGTAATGACGAAGTCGAGAAATTTGCCACTAGAGACACCCAAGAATGACTTGGTGGAATTCATTTTGAGTTGATGTTGGCGCATGAGATTGAAAATAGTTCTCAAGTCTTGGATGTGATCTTCCTTTAGACGACTTTTGACAGCAATATCGTCAACGTAGCATTCGACAGTCTTGCGCAGATGATCTCGAAAGATGGTACTCATTGCTCGTTGGTATGTTGCACCAATGTTCTTGAGACCAAATGGCATTACAGTATAGCAATAGACTCCACGAGGAGTACGGAAAGAAGTATGCTTTTCATCTTCAGGATGCATCCGAATCTGATTGTATCCGGAGAATCCGTCCATGAAAGAAATTCTTTTCGAACCCACAGGTATTGTCGATCATGACGTCCGTGATAGGAAGAGGAAATTCATCTTTTGGACATGCTTTATTAAGATCCCGGAAATCGATACAGACTCGAACTTTACCAATTTTTTTTAGAACTGGGACAACATTAGCTACCCAATCAGGATGCTGTTCTTCTCGAATAAAACCAAAAGCGATGAGCTTCTTGACTTCATCGTCGATTGCATCCATCATTTTTGGTTTAAAACATCGTTGTTGTTGTTTGACCGATTTTGCATTCGACAAGATGTTCAGTTTGTGAGTAGCGACTTTAGGATCCAGTCCTTGCATGTCTTCATAACTCCAGGCAAAGACATCAATATATTCTTTAATCAAAAGAATTAACTCTTGTTTATCCTCTTCTGAAAGGTTCTTGCTGATGAATATTGGACGAGGTGACCCCCTCTCTCCTACGTCAATTTGAACCAATTGATCTTCGGTAGGAGGTTCTCTTTGTTCAAATCGGAGTTTCCATTGGGTATCCATTCGTTGAGCCCAAGGATCTGTTTCAGAACTTTCTTCAACATCCTCGTCATAACCTTCTGGAAGTTCAGCGGAGACCATGTTAGAAGGCACAGTCAATCGATGAATTTGACCAATGCTGGTGTCAGAATCCCATGATCTGGAATCAGAAGAATTAGAGCGTTCTTCACTATCGAATTCAGAACCTGCTGGGGATAACATCGGAGGAGAAGCATATTCGAGACCTCTTTTGGTCCTGCTATAATACATATCTGACTTTCCTTTTGGAACAGCTGTACGGAGAGGAGTCTTTCTACCTTTACCGTAGTTGAGGCCGCTCTTGAAGTCGTAACCCATCTTTAGGACAATGTCTTTTGATTGTTGACTGTAACGACGGAGTTGAAGATGCCCCGTGTCATTAACTTTGCTGTCATCCGTATAGCTGAATTGTTGTTCCGGTCCTTTACTAAAAAGTATTGGACGTTCGCCTTTTTTTACGGGCGGGAACAATACGATATGAATCCTTCGGGTGTTCACATGAAACTTCTGTTTGAAGAGATTGCACAACTCCCATTGTAAATGACTGAAAGCTATCTAACATATCCAAGTAACATTTAGTATGATAAATGACATAAGTATACTGGAAAGTTGATGCTTTTTCATTGATTTATATATTTATATTTACAGCAGGACCTTTAGCCTTAGCAGGCTTGGTCAGATTGATTACAAGAGGGGGAGAAGAAGAACGTGGAGGAGGATTAGCTTTGTTACGACGGAGGTCGATAACAAGCGCTCAGAAGAAGTGAGCTACTTTTTGTCCTTGTTATGACGTAAGTCAATAACAAGCGGCTCAGAGGAGGTGAGCTCCCTTTGATCATGATCATCATCCGTAGATTGTTTCTGGACTGGCAAGTGAATAGCCAGTGGCTTGGAGGATTGAGGACGAGAAACACGCCCTTTGACAGGAATGATGAGGGTATCTTTGGGTACTGCTTCTTGCTCTTCTTCAGTGTCCAGAGATAAGACAACCTTCATAAATTCATCCTTGTACATGCGAGCGTCGTTACAGTATGCTTCAACGCCTTTGAAAGGATAAAGATCAGCAACTTCCTTCTCAACGTCTCCATTGTCATCAACATATTTGAAACATTGATGAAGAGTTGATGGAACAATGTTATGTTCATGTAGGAATGGTCTCCCCAGTAAAGCATTATAAGAACAACCATGATTGTCGATGATGTAGAAGGTAACCTTCGTGCGAAGATTGCCTATTTGAAGTTTTAAGCGGATCTTGCCCAAAGGTTCACTCCTTCCCTGATTAAACCCAAGAATAGTGGTGATTGTACTGGAGAGACTATGTACAGGGATCTTCAACGCATCCAACATTGTCTTCGGCATGATACTAAGGGCAGACCCTGGATCTATCAGGATACGATCGACTTTCATTGAGTCGACATATCCTGTATAGTAGAGTGGACGGTCGTGCCTGTTATCTTCCATCAACATGTCATCTTGTGTGAAAGTTATGTTTGGAATTAACTCCAACACACTATGACAATGAAGGCAAGAGACTGGTTCTGCTTTTGGCTTTTTAAGCAGGGCTAAACAGATTTCTGCTTGCATGAGAGCCTCACTCAAAGTTTCCCGAGTCTCTTTGGATAGGCGCAAGAGCTCGAATATTGACAGCCAGGCCGGTGTATTGGCCAACTGAGCCAGGATGTCAAAGTTGTAAGCCTTCTCAAGTCTGGAAGGAGATGTCTTCTTCAAAGGTTTATCGAAGTGGATTTGCTGTTTGCCTTTATCAGCAACCGCGGCTTGGGAGGAATGGGTATCACCACCGGTGAAGAAGCAGTAGGAATATCCTCAGTAGAAGTAGGCAATGCCGGAGCAGGTTCAGAGGAAGAAGTAGGATTCTCTTGGGCTTCGGGGTAATCCTTCAGATAGGCTTTCCCTGATCTGGTGCCTAGCAGGATTTCCTCGTCAACTATGGGATCAAAAGACACCATATTGTAAGTCTTTGTCTTGCCCTTGGAGCGACCTTTCTTCTTGGAGGAAGAGGAAACTTCAAATTCTGAGGCAAGATCCGGATGAATCCACATAATCTCGCCATTGTCAAGAGACAAGGGGACAAGACCTTCACTTTGTGGAGGAGGGAGATTCTCAATCTCAAGAATAGTCTTGGGGATAGGAATGACACCATGTTGTACCATCTGCGGTGAGAAATCACTGAACTGAACTGTTACCATATTTGCAGTAACAGTCTTCTCGTCTTGTTGCAGAGTGACGACGCTAGCGTTGACCAGCTCCTAGATTTTGCCTTTGAGCACATAACATGCTCTAGTGGGATGTCCGATGAACCTGTGATAGACACAGTACTTGGGATGATCAGTCTTACCGACTTCATCAGGTTTCTTTGGATATGGAAGTTGGATCTTATTGCTTTTGAGTAAGCAATCGAAGATACTAGCAGTGTCATTCTCATCAAAGGAATACTCTACTTTAGGACGAGGTTCTCTTGGTGGAGGTGCTGAAGGAGTAGAAGTGGACGTAGGAGGAGCTACGTTAATCGCCAAAGATTTTTTATTCTTGTTCAAATTAATGTTCAAAGTTTCTTTTGGTTTGCAGTTATTCTGGCGATTGCCACCACCTGATGTTTGATGTTCATCCCGGTCGGGGTTAGACATTTGTACCTCTAGCTGCTTGAATTTGTCAGTGATAACTTCAGTTGCTTTAGCGTTGACAATAAAGGATGGCCAGTCTTGGAATTGAGTAGATCCCGTCCACATGCTGATGATGGGCAACAGATTTGCCTTGCAGGAGGCATTTTCAGGAGTCGGAGTTCCAGGAGGCATTTTCAGAACTTCCCGGCAGAATCTTTTAATGAAACTCTCAGCAGTTTCATTGTGCTTTTGTTTGATTTTATTGAGGGCTGACATAGTCATGTCATTGATCCCCTCGTAAAATCGTTCCAAAAAAATTTGCTTTAAGCCAGAGAAGGAGGTGATACAACCATCAGGCAAGCTTCTATACCAATCGTATGCTACGCCAGCTAAACAGCCGACGAATACTCTGGTAAGAAGAGCGTCATTTGGTTGAAGTTGGACAGTCATAACCTCAAAGTGGTTAATGAACTGGCTGGGAGATGTGCTGCCATCAAACAGCGAGATAGTTGGAATCTTGTACTTCGGAGGAAACGGGACTTCCTTCCATTCAACTGGGTAAGGTTGCTTGATCCCCAACCTTTGTAAATTGTCCTTCTCCTTGAAAGCTTGGAACTGAGTTCGTAAGAGCTTCACAGCTTCATTGGCATCTTCCACTGATGTAGAAGGAGCGAGCTGAATCACAGTGTTAGGAGGAGGAACAACATGATAAGCACTACCCCCAGCACCTGACTGACTGGGTGTAGGTTGGACTTGTACAGGAGGTACTTGAGTACGTGCTACCCCCAATACCGCATTGACAGGCACCGACGATGCTATGATTTCAGGATTCGTAGAAAGTACGATCGGTGGAACTGTGTGCTGTACCACAATGATGGAATGCATACTTGCAACCATCTCAGCCATTGTCTTCAATTTATCTTCTAGTGCAGCTATTCTTTGTTCTTGACTAGCTGAACTGGAAGCATCATGATCTTCATTGACAATGTAAGCTGTCACTTCTCTGGGTACAATGGAAGACACTATCTGTTCTGAGCTTTCGCTGTATGCATCGTAATCAGAGAAGGAATCATCTCCTGAGTGAGAAAGAGAAAGATGACCAGAAGGATCTTGAAGATTCCTTTGACCGATTGTGTCTCGGCTTCGGGATCTGGTATGTTGGAATACTCCTTCAGAGGATTTTTGGAGTAAATCCAAATACCGTTGGCTTGGCTTGCGAGGCTTCCCGTGCTTAGAGCACTTTCTACCCCCAGTGTCTCTGGAAGTCATATTGACGGAGGCGTATAAAACCTCATCTTCATCTTTAGACAGCAGTTCAGAGTTAGGAAAGTTCAGACGATCGAAGGCAGATCGTCTTGTTGTTTGACAACAACACTTGATGACGACCTTGTGATTACAGTGATGTCCAAGTGGATGCACTGGGGATGTTGGGACATTTTCCCATTTTTGCTTGAGGTGTTCTCGGAGATCAGGATCAGCAACAGGACGAACAAAAGTGCAAGGGATGTATTCTTTGATAACATTCGGAACATGGTTCCGGTTCTTCAAATGTTTTGTCCCTTGAGTGTACAGGGAAGTGCTCATTTCATTAGCATCGGTATCCGAATTCTTGATCCTGGAAGTCTGCTTTTGATGATGTTTGGTCTTTGGCATTGGCTATTTACGTTTCACCGAAGTTGGCCTGTTGAGATAAGTTCTTAGATCAGCAAACTCACCCCCAGGGGTTTCTGTTTGAGACACCAGCAATTTTCTCTGTCTTGAACGAAAGATCTTGAGGGTTGGGAGATCTTGGATCTCTGCTACCGGAGTAGGCAGAATACCTCTTTGATCAGTACAAGTTCTTTTAACATGGAGAGAAGAATCCTTGTTTGAAAGAGTTTTTGTACTGACCGATGTCGGAGCACATTCAGATTGATCTTCAACGGTAAAAACCGAAGAAGATTGAGAAAAGACCAAAGGGCCTTTTCCTTTGTTCTGGAAAGAAGGGTTAGCTAAAGAGCGTTTCCCTCTGTTGTCTTCCAAGTCATGAGACGAGAAAGTTTGAGAAAAGACCAAAGGGCCTTTTCTTTTGTTCTGAAGAGGAGGAGGAATAGCCAAAAGACTACCCCCAGTGGATTGTGCAGGAGCAGGAGGGTGGTGGAGAGGAGTAGCACTCTTCCCTTTGTTGTGAGAAGAAGAAAGATTAGCCAAAAGGCTGTTTTTCTTGGATTGCGCAGACATGGTTTGCGCATGAGTAGATGGCGCACTGACAGGTTACGTAGGAGAATCCTTGACAGATGTCTTTCTGGTTCTGGCCACAGACATTGTGGTTTGCGCATCAGGAGTTCTGGCCACAGAGTGTTTGGGATGCACTCTAGTTGCTGGAGTGCTGGTTTGCGCAGGAAGATGGGCAGCCAACTGCGCCAGAGGCAGAGGAGTCTTATGCTTTCACAAGGTAGCATAAGAAGTCTTCTGTGCACTGACAGCAACAGCTTGCACATGAGTAGTTGAGACGGATTGTGCAACGGTCTTAGTGGCAGCAACTGTAGACTGTGCAGCAGATTGCGCAGCAAGCTTATTGGCAGACTGTGCAGCAGTCTTACTGAGAGAGTTAATAGACTGCGCAACAGTCTTGGAGACCCACACTGGGCGCACTTTGCTCGTGGCAGAAGTAGTTGCAGTGCGAGGAGTGGTCTTAGAGTTGATCATGGCTTCATAGGCTGTCTGGTTGACCTTCACAACCAGAGTCTTCTGCGTCTTCCCGATAGACGCTACATCACATTGAGTTGTCACTTCCTCGTCGGAGGAGAAAGTCGTCCCCAACAGAGTCGCCATTTTGTTTGCAAAAACAAAAGTATGAAACTTTATTGATACAAACTTTGTAAAGATTACAAGAATTCTGGGAAAGTACAACTGTAGGAATCCAATCTAGAAGACGATTGCTTTATCCCTTGGACGATGTGAACTTTGAAGACAGTAGCCTCTGAAGTTGACTTGAAGGCAAAAGCCTCGGAGAATTGAAGGCAAAAGTCTCGGAAGAATGCAGCAGCACTTGGACAAGAACTCCTGAACTCTCTGATAATTCTGAACTTTATCTGTAATCTCTGATCTGTGATCCCCTTGAATGGAGACTTTGAAACTCTATTTATAGAGTTCTGAAAATAACTAACTTTTAGTTATTTTAGACTGCGCATGATGGATTGCGCATGAATTGGATTGCGCAACAATGGACTGCACAGGCAGTTGTCTGATCATGGGCCAACTGTCTTGGACACATGGCATCATTTGATTGAAATGCGCATGATCGTGCATAGACGGTTGCCACATAATGAGCAATTGATGGCATGAATGCCACGTATATACTGTCAGTTGTGTTGATAGAGTGTGCAACCTGAATTGTGCTGGCTCTGGATTACGCAGGAATGGATTACGCCAGTATAGATTGCACATCAGATAGGCTGGCAGATTGTGCTGTCAGCTGTCCTCGAGCGCCGTGCTGCACGATTAAACAAACAGTCGTCTCGTTCTCCGTGCTGTCAGCTGTCAAAAGGTTTGATTGTGTCAGGTAATGATGATGATTTGCCACGTCAGCCTGCGTGCTTGAGAGTGTGCGCAATCTGTATGCTGCGCAGTCTGATGTCTGTGCAGTTCATTTGAAAGATGCATTTCTTGATTTTCATGACTTTGTTGATGTGTGCAACTTAATTTTTTAGGACCTACACTGACTCCGATAGCCGCTCTTCAAGCTGATGCGCAGTAAGATACTTCTTTTTCTGGTGTAATAGAGTATATTCATTACAAACCTGAATTCTCGCATTTTCCTCTATCACTAGATATTCCCTCGTGCGGATGAGATATAGTAGCCCTCACTGCTTAAACAAACAGCAGGCGTAACTGCCTCCCTAAGACCTTGAGGAATTGCTTTTATTAGCTGACTTCCGAATACGTACTTATCGAACTTATAATAGAACGCCAGGCCTTGAAATGCGGAAAGAAGTTGTAGCCAAAAACAAACAAAAAGTACCTTATTGAAAGAACGGACGATCGCCCTATCAGTTCAGTCTACGGTTTCCCCACCGGTAGTCGGATATCAATAATCACTTACCCCGCGTTAGTAGAGTGAGGAGCCTCTGAACACCCTTATGGTATAGCCATTCCCCTATCAAACTCCAGCGAAAAGTGATTATAGGATATCGATCTGAGTTGTTTAGTGGTATAGTAATAGGAATTGAAATTTCATACGGGGCGGAGGGAATAGATCGGAGCTCAGGGCTTAGATCCAAATGCGCGCCTTGCGCGCTAGCCGTACGTGCGTGCCCGCACGCGATATAGTACACATGCGTGAGCATGTGCATGTCATGATGTATACATGGATTATCATCTATGCTAAAAACCTTCTCAGTTGGTCATAAATCGATCTAGAATCGATTTAGACCCCTTTTCAGGTATCAATACTCATATTATTAAAAAACGGAGCTTTTAGCTCATTTTTTAATAGAAGGATAGTGTTTTCACGGGGATTACCCCGTGAATCCCTCTTTTGCCGCTCCAAATTGAAGAAAAATTATATTGGTTGTGACTGTATGCTCATCATTAGTTAAAGCGATAGCTTTAGCATTTATCAACTCTTGAATCTTCTTCTTCAAGACATAGCAAGCCTTAGTAGGATGATATATGTATCTATGATAGATACAATACTTGGAATTATCAGTAAAATCCACCTCATTAGGTCGTTTTGGATCTGGAATCTGGAGTTTCCCACTCTTCACGAGACATTAGAATATCCCGGGAATATCACTGTCGTCGAAAGAGTACTCTTCTTTCGGCTTAGAAGACTCCGAATTACTTGGTGTAGTTTTGGATTTTGAAAGGTTTACTACTAGGGTTTCCTTTCCTTTCCCATTACGATTACCAGAGTTGTTACCTGAAGAGGCTTTCTTTCCTTTATCTTCTGAGGCGAAGATCATCCCACGTTCACGAGCCAATCTACCATTGGTCTCAGGTGAAACTGCTACTATAATAAACGTGGCCCAATCTGTGAATTGAGAGCCTGCAAAAATAGCGATGGTTGGCCGCAGATTCATTTTGCATGTATCAATTAATGCTGAATCTGGCATACCAGGAGGCATTTTTAAAGTAGCATGTCAAAAATGTTCAATAAACGTCCGAGTATCCTCTTTCTCTTTTTGTTTAATTTCTATTAAGCAAGACATATTCATGTCCATCCATCCTTCATAGAAACGAGAGAGAATCATTGCTTTGAATTCGTCAAAAGACGATATACAATTATCGGGTAGACTGCGATACCAATCGTATGCTGTACCCGTCAAACACCCAATAAAGACTCGGGTGAGAAGAGCATCATTCTTCTGTAGATGCACAATCATAATATCAAAATAATTAATATATTGACTTGGAGAAGCCTTTCCATCAAATAATACCATAGATTGTGGCTTGAATTTAGGAGAAAAGGACACATCATTCCAATGGGGAGGATAAGGTTGCTTGATCCCCAACTTCTGGAGCTGATCTTTGTGCTTAAGAACCTCAAACTGTGCTTTTAACTCACGCACTGCTTGAATAGCTTCACTAGTTTGAGGAAGTATATTTGATTGAATAGTGGCTGGATGTATCGTAACCCCTACTGGAGGTGATACATCTTCTGGAATAAGAGGATCTAGAGATGCGGAGTTTTGATTGATAGCAGGCTCTTGAATCAGATTATTCAAAGGTATGTCAACCCCTTGACTATCTTGAGTTTGCGCTGCTACTTGTACCAGTGTTACCACTGCCGGTTGGACTATTTGCTGAGTCATTATTATTTGATACATATTTTGCATCATGGCAAGCATATCCTTTAACGATTGTTCCACCGCCGAAAGACGTTGTTCTGTATTAGAAGTAGACGTCTCTGGTTCTTCTCTGATAACATAAGATTCAACCTCCCTTGAACATACAGAGGGATTGGTGTTGAGATATGAATCAACGCTATCAGTTTCTGACTCCAAATACTGGGTAGCCCAGCCTCTGAATCTGAAGAAAGCATATTTAAAGGTCGCTGACTTCTTGACCGAGTATGTTGATATACTCCTTCAAAAGAGTCAAGGATTCGGTTGAACCATTGTTGACCTGGAGTTTGGGACGAATTGTGTCTTGAACGTCGTCCTCTATTGATATGAGATGCCATATTGACTGATGCATAGGACAACTCATGTTCTTGGTCATCAATTTGTTGCTGAGGTATGTTGTAGCCTAATCGATCGAAAACCGACCGTTTAGTAGCATAACAACAACATTTGATTACAATTTGGTGACACTCACAATGATGATTTTCTTGAGGGAGTGTCACAGGAGATTTTCTATTTTTACGTGTAAACCCCCTAATTTTCTACTATGATTTTTATTTGGTATAAATTTTTATTTTGTATATGTACGTCGCATAGTCGTATTATACGTCGCGTACGGAATTCCATATTGAACGTCGCGTATGAGTTCAAATTTTCATATGCCTCGTCGAGTGCGAATACGTGCGAGGTACATATTGTTGTAAAAAATATTTTATTTTAGAAGCTTAATTTTTCTAATAATAATTAATAAATATTTCCAATTACTTAAAGTGGTAAAATGCGTCGCATCGTGGATTGCCAAACTTCATTCATTTTATTTTCATAAAAAGGATTATTTTATAATGAGTAATTTAGAAAAACTATATTTTATTTAGATATCTTATTTGCATGCGATGTACAAATCCTTATTTATATATTTTTGGATTTTCGAAATTAATTATTATCGTCATTTTAGTAATTCGAAAAAGTTATTTAAATTTTAATTTGATTTATTATGGTGATTTAATTTAGAAAATATTTTATTTACGTTATTTTAAAATAGCTTTCAAATTAAAGAGAGGATTATCTATATTTAACCTAGATTTAGATTTTATTGAAATAAGATTTAAATTGGTTTAAATTAATTCGGGATTTATCTATTGGGTGTAGCCTTATCCAACTGGGAATTTACACCTCCTACATAAGGAGAGGTACTCATCCATAAGTTCTCTATCAAATCCGTGCATCGTGTCGGTGTCGCCATTCCCCATCCAATATATTTCTATTCATACAAATACATTACTTCCTTGGGTCCGACAATCCCGAACCTCCGTCCACGGTTACTCTCTCCCGATTGCCAGCCATTGCCTGCCCGATCTCCCAATATGTAGACCTGCCGCCCCTTCCGGCCATATCTGGGGTGCCGTCTTCCTGTTATCGCACCCCCTTACCACTCCGGCGATCCCCTGCAACCACCATCGGCACAACTGCCACCATCCTCTACCAATCCCCATGACTACCATCGTTTCCGCGACCATCTCTTCCTCCTCCACTGAACCCACGCCACCGGTCCCCTCCACTCGACCGACATTCCGTCCGGCCAACCCAAATTACTTCACCATCACCTCCAAATACGCCACACGGCCAACCCTGCGTTGCTGCAGCCACCATGCCCCAATGGCCAACGCCACCATCATCCGCCACCACCATCACCACACATAGAGTAAGAGAAAGAAAACACCCTTACCTGGCTGCACCGCCGTGCCGGTGTCCGCCGTAACCCCCAAATCCTCAACTCAACCTCTCCGTCGCGACCGCTGCTCTTCCTTTCTCCAATCCTCTAGATCAGGCCAAGGCCGACCCCTTGCTTCCAGTTTCTATCGCGCCGTACGACAAGGAGCCGACGAGCTCGACCCGGCGAGGACCGACCCCCGTGCTCCGCCCGTTCGCCACCGCCGCGAGTAGCGCAGCCAGTCACCGCCGACCGCTCCCTCTCCTTCCTCCAGCGCCAAGACCGCCGCGTTTCCGCCACGAGGTCGTCGCCCCGGCGCCAGCCTCTTGGCGACCAGATCCGCCGCCGACTATCCTAATTGCTGGCAAGCTTGGTACAATAACGTAACCAAACAACTTAAGTCTGGACCTGCATGGGCCGCCACTAAAAACAGGTCACGACCCGCTACCCAAATTGTTGGGCCGGGCCGAGCCATGTCCAGCCTACGCTTGGTTAAAGCGTAGTAAGCTGTTCTAAGAATAGACAATAAAGGATCTAAGCTGCTAACAGTTCTAATATCACATTTAATAGGTTCATCACAACACAGCATCTATAATCAAAGGTAAAATAAGCACAGACTAAATACACTTCCAAAGTATCTAACTGGAGACACAGTCCAGTAACTACCAAATATAAGTTCAAAAAAAAGTCTAAGTCTCAAAACACATGAAAAATATTTAAGCAAGGTTCCCCGCTGGGGCCTCTTCTGGAGCTAAGGCCAGGTCCTCAAATGCACTGCCATAGTATGTATCACATAACATTTCCTTCTCGAAAAGTGAACCTACAACGTTATCCTGTCAGGACGGGAGCAAGTACAACCTATACAACTAAAGTACTGAATATATAATGAAAGAGATGTACAATAAGAAACATGGTATGATAAGTCTATAAAACATGAAATACTAGAAACATGGCCTCATGGTACAACTGGGATCACAGTATCATAGTAACATAGGGAACATGGTATATCTGGAATCATGGTATGACTGGAATCACGGTAAAATACATTTGTCAAGGTGACACATGTATATCTAATGTTTAAAACTGGAGCAGGTACGTGATCGGTCAATATGTGCTGTAGGTGCTATGGCACCGGTAAGAACAATATGTACTTCCGTACATGCCTAAATGTACACACGTACAAGTGCCTCGGGATATTGGCCTATGGCAAGGTCTACATGCATAATGTCAGCCTTACACGGCTCAAGGTCGCAGCGTGGGGGCATGATCACGTACTCAACTATCAGTTTTTCCATAACCCAGGTTCTAACATGTAAGAGCTACTGAGATCGGTATAAAGCACGGTAGGTAATGAGAGCAGTATAAAGCATAGTGAAACATGTACTGAGAACCAGTAAGAAGCATGTGAAGATATAAGAACTGTCCTAAGCATGGCAGGTACTGAAAGTAATACAATATGTGAAGATTTAACTTGCTACCTCAAGGATCAGTATTTTAACAAGGTTAATACATGTTCTAGCATTAAAAGACAGTAAATGAGTTTGTAGATGTACTTGCCACGAGCAAAGCAAGAATACTAGTACGAAGATATAGATGTCCGGTGTCCTGTCAATAATGATATACAAACTCAGCAGCTAAGTTATGTTCAAGATTTTACACTAGTGGTGTGACACGACTCCTAACTGGATACTAGCCAAGTGGGAACCTAGCATAAAAGTCTAATGTGTAGTGACACTATATCCAAACTATTTTTCTAGAGCCTTTACACTAGTGTAGGGTGAGGTCCAATACTACAATAACTCAAATCAACACAAAACTTTGTAAGTCGTAACTACTCAATAAATAAATCAGACTGTACACTGCGTTCCAACAATTTTTGAGATAGACAAAAATCTCAATTATACATAAAATAAAGAACCAAAATGATCCTTGTTAATTATAGAAATTTATACTAATTTTTTTGGAATTTATAAACCCTCATAAATATTTATTAAAAATCAGCAAACATATGTATCCTGAAAATGAGTTCTGTTTTCCTATTTTTATAAAATACCAAAAGTACTTATTAAATGCTGGAAAAATTATAATAAATTAGCTAAATTAACATAGTATTTAAATACAATTTTTTCCAGATTTTTACAGTAATTAAAATATATATAAAAATTCAAAAATAGCCTAACCGGATCATCCGGCGGATTACTGCGGATTACCGACGGATTTTCCGAAGTGTCACAACAAGTTTTGTGGTGCAAGTTCGAATTTTCCGACGGATTTTCGACGGATTTCCGACGGATTTTCCGAACCGTCACAGAAAGTTGATTTTTGAAAACTTAAAACTTGTTTTGGCCATAAAAACTTCGTTTTAAATTGAAATTCAGATTTTCAAAAGTCAAAATTGCATGAAATTTAATTCCCTACAACATGGGACTATTAGTTTTCACAAATCAAAACATTTGATAGATTAATATATCAAAATACTCTAAAAATAGGTTCTCGGGATACCGAAACGGGTTCCGATATCCACCAAACTCAAAATCCATGGTATACAAACTAGGTGAGGGCCTCATATATGTATATGTGACCAAGATACATGATGGTAACGCCAGTATCACTCTTGATACTGAGTTTTCTACTAAGTCAATATTAGGTTTTATCAGAAAATCAAAACCTAATTAAAACCAATTTTAGAAACATGCATATAGATGAGAATCACAAGGAAAACATTCTTAACAAAATGAGTTTAGGAAAATTCTAAGCATTTAATACCAAGGAAAGCAAAAATGACAATAGATTACTATTGTCCAAGAATTTGGCAAGATGTACTTGCCTAGGTTAAGCTCCAAGCC
The DNA here is from genome assembly GCA_029216955.1 of Iris pallida. Taxonomy (NCBI): domain Eukaryota; kingdom Viridiplantae; phylum Streptophyta; class Magnoliopsida; order Asparagales; family Iridaceae; genus Iris; species Iris pallida. The sequence continues at coordinate 3,644,774 of JANAVB010026200.1, forward strand.
TAATCTTCTACTCCACCACCAAGAGGGGTACGAAACCACACTCTAGACCTCAAGGCCAAGCTCTTGGCAAGTTCCAAGGGAAGAGAAGAAATGAAGAGAGAGAGTGAAGAGAATGAAAAGAGAGAGGAGAGAGAAAGTGAAATGGTATATATAGAAGGGGGAATTAATCTTAACCGTTAGATCATGATCCATGTGAAAGTCTAGGTCAATCATGGCCATTCAAACAAAACTAATTATCCATTGGATAATAGAGGGCATCTACACTATTCACGAAAATATCTTAAATACTATTCATAAAAATATCTAAATACTATTCACGAAAATATCCGAAACACTATTCATGAAAATATCAGAAACCGAAAATATCTAAAGTGTAGAAAACATGTCCGGGCGGTATGCCGTCGGTATACACCGGTATACCGGCGGTATGCCTATCAAGGAGAAAACCTATTGTTTTGAAAAAATTTAAAGCATTCCGGAAACCAAGAGAATACGAAATACGCTGCAAAATACGTATTTAAATTAATATAAAATACTTATCAAAAATAATTTATTTAGAAAATTTAAAATAGCCCTGAAATTCAGGGGGCTTACATCCTACCCACCTTACAAGAATTTCGTCCTCGAAGTTAAAAATTACCCAATAGGTCAAACTATAACATGTAGCTGCTCTGGCTACAATACTCAATCTGCTACTCTTGTAATCATCTCTTCCGTTTCTCTTTACAATCTTTTTGGTTCAGGTTCAACAAAGGTCCTTCTATCATAAACTACATCATATATCCTTTAGAATCTTCCATACTAACATAGAACATTTATGTATACCCTAAACTATAGGTCATTCTCAGGGTATGTTTATAAGCCAACAGTGTTTGATCATCAACCATATTTTCAACCACAATTGTAAATACTTGATTTCCTTATCATATCCTAAGTATCCTTATTCTATCAATCCACAGGCCCTTTGCATTATTTGTCGTCAATCCTTTCCTACAGTTTCTCCTTGAAATTATACGTTCAATATTTATCCTTGGCGTAGGGCCTTCTTCTTTTTACTCAGCAAGTCCTCCGAATATAAATCCTCGATTTCAAACTTCCGATTTATTAATTACCAAAGTACATATGTCTTCGCCCTTTTTTTTTATCCTTTTAACTGATATCTTTTCGATCTCGTACGCAATATAATATCTCATTCTAACTTATTCTATATCATTCCACATATCGATCTACCCTCTAATCATATGTAATTAGCTATAGATAACCCACCAAAATTCTACAAATGCTAAATCCTCAATTTGTAAGTACAGGGTTCGGATCTTCAATCCGTAGTCACTAGGGGTAAGCAAATACCGACCGATACCAAAAAATCGACCGAATACCGATTAAAAATATTCCGAAAAATCGAACCGAAATTATGTACCGATACCGAATTGCCGAACCGACTAAATTACGGTATAATGGTAATGGTAACGGTTTGAGTGTAGTACCATTCCGAAAATACCGAACCGAACCGATTCACACACACACACACACACACACACACACACACACACACACACACACACACACACACACACACACACATTTTTTAATGTTGTTCATGATTAATTTACACTACTTATTTTTATTTTTATCTTTGTTTTGGTTGGTTTCCTAGAACTTGGAATGGATTTTAGTGGACTTGAATTTATGTTAAGAATGCTAAGAATTGAGTTTTTGATCTTTTGAGCTTATGTTTTTGTGTTCTCATAGAATTTTGAAGTGAATTTTGGTTACTTAAACTTATACTAAAGATTAAACTTAGTGACCGCGTTTGATATTTTAAGCTCATTTTCAGGTGTTTGTGACTTGTTACATATTGTTCTAATAATTTTGATTAATTGTTTGGTTGGTAGAGGCTTGGCTTTAAAATTAATGCTTCCAAAAAAGTAAAAATATATATATTATAGGTTAAGAGGTTTTACAATATTAAGTGTGTTAATTGATCAATTATTAATTGGTAAAATACCGATACCGAACAAAAACCGACCGAATACCGATTTAACCGAAACCGAAAAAATTGATTCTAAATGGTACGATATTGGTATTGATTTTTCAAATACCGATTTCAAAAAATACCAAAAAAATCGATCAAGTACCGACCGATTATACCGACGCTCACCCCTAGTAGTCACAACAATATAATATTTCATTTCTCTATCTTAGATACCCTGTCATCAATCCGTACTATCAATACAATCGTTCTTAATGGTTTCCAAGTCTACTACAGTCAGTCACTCATACTTGTCATATAAGCTCAATCTAACCAATCCCAAGGAAAAGTATTTATCACAATCACACAATACATTTATAATTATACTACAGAATCAGTTAACAAGGTTTAGCTATTTCGGTCGTCTATCAAATAGAAGGTAACAAAGCCTAAGACTGGGTCAAGCAATCCATAACAGTGTCCAAACAAGTTAGAGGGTCAAGCAAGACAGAAAAGTTTATCGAAAAATCTCCAAGAATGGTACAAAGACAACGAGATGCATAACGAGAAGAATTATCCAAGAGGTTAACGAAAAAGGGTTTAGTCAAGTCATAGGAAAGATGGAACACAAAAATAATTATGTCCAAAAAGATAACATGAAAGCAATCCGGTTGGAGAGTCCTAGAGAGCCTATAATCCTAGTTGTAGATGTAGATAGAGCAGAGTTAATCAGGACGGGGAAGAATGATAATAAGAATTTATTCTTGCTCATTCAGTCATAACAAAGTAAACCAAGTTGAGATATGATCTGATAACCATACACGTCTTCCTGAAATCATGTTGCCAGAATTTCTGCCACACTAGTAAGCTTATATGCAATAAACGATAGAGTCATAACTAAGGTATACACCCTATAATCATGTTATCCAGAATTCTCGCCGCCAACCGGTATGGCTGCGAGAAAATCTAAATTCCATAACTAAGATAAGTATACCCAAAATCAGGCCCTATGTTTTTGTCATACTAGCTAATATGGCTGCGATAAATTCTAAACTCCATAAATAAAGCAGACATTTACTTTATTAGGATATATCACAATTCAATCCACAAAATTTATCACGATGCAAGATTCAAAGTCAACAACGAAAATCAGAAATCGATTTCAACAACGAATTTTAAGAAAGAGCAAATAAAAATAAGTGGAAACAGATTTCGAGGTAAGATTAGAGTGAGATCCTCAGGGGTCATCCCAAGGGTACTATCCTGGTCAAAATTGTAACCCACTGAATTCAAGCAAGATACTGAATATAGTTAACTATCCTATGCTGTGATGAGTTCTCCTATGTTGTAATCCTAGAGATCCTCTAGGTGTTCTAATTGTTTACTCCTAGCGTTATCAAGTTGTCCTAAGATCCTAATTGCAGGCATGCTTGGTACAATAACGTAACCAAACAACTTAAGTCTGGACCTGCATGGGCCGTTACTAAAACAGGTCACGACCGACTACCCAAATTGTTGGGCCGGGCCGAGCCATGTCCAGCCTACGCTTGGTTAAAGCGTAGTAAACTGTTCTAAGAATAGACAATAAATGATCTAAGCTGCTAACAGCTAATATCATATTTAATAGGTTCATCACAATACAGCATCTATAAGCGAAGGTAAAATAAGCACAGACTAAATAATACACTTCCAAAGTATCTAACTGGAGACAAAGTCCAGTAACTACCAAATATAAGTTCAAAACAAAGTCTAAGTCTCAAAACACATGAAAAATATCTAAGTAAGGTTCCTCGCTGGGGCCTCTTCTGGAGCTAAAGCCAGGTCCTCAAATGCAGTGCCATAGTATATATCGCATAGCATTTTCTTCTCGAAAAGTGAACCTACAACGTTATCCTGTCAGGACGGGAGCAAGTACAACCTCTACAACTAAAGTACTGAATATATAATGAAAGAGATGTACAACAAGAAACATGGTACGATAAGTCTATAAAATAGGAAATACTGGAAATATGGTCTCATGGTATAACTGGGATCACAGTATCATAGTAATATATGGAACATGGCATATCTGGAATCATGGTATGACTGGAATCACGGTAAAATACATTTGTCAAGGTGACACATGTATATCTAATGTTTAAAACTGGAGCAGGTACACGATCGGTCAACAGGTGCTGTAGGTGCTGTGGCATCGGTAAGAACAATATGTACTTCCGTACATGCCTAAATGTACACACGTACAAGTGCCTCGGGATATTGGCCTATGGCAAGGTCTACATGCATAATGTCGGCCTTACACGGCTCAAGGTCGCAGCGTAGGGGCATGATCACGTACTCAACTATTAGTTTTTCCATAACCCAGGTTCTAACATGTAAGAGCTACTAAGATCGGTATAAAGCACGGTAGGTACTGAGAGCAGTATAAAGCATAGTGAAACATGTACTGAGAACCAGTAAGAAGCATGTGAAGATATAAGAACTGTCCTAAGCATGGCAGGTACTGAAAGTAATACAACATGTGAAGATTTAACTTGCTACCTCAAGGATCAGTATTTTAACAAGGTTAATACATGTTCTAGCATTAAAAGACAGTAAATGAGTTTGTAGATGTACTTGCCTCGAGCAAAGCAAGAATACTAGTACGAAGATATAGATGTTCGGTGTCCTGTCAATAATGATATACAAACTCAGCATCTAAGTTATCTTCAAGATTTTACACTAGTGGTGTGACACGACTCCTAACTGGATACTAGCCAAGTGGGGACCTAGCATAAAAGTCTAATGTGTAGTGACACTATATCTAAACTAATTTTCTAGAGCCTTTACACTAGTGTAGGGTGAGGTCCAATACTACAATAACTCAAATCAACACAAAACTTTGTAAGTCGTAACTACTCAATAAATAAATCAGACTGTACACTGTGTTCCAATAATTTTTGAGATAGACAAAAAGCTTAATTATATATAAAATAAAGTCCTTGTTAATTATAGAAATTTATACTAATTTTTCTGAAATTTTTAAACCCTCATAAATATTTATTAAAAATTAGCAAACATATGTATCCTGAAAATAAGTTCTGTTTTTCTATTTTTATAAAATACCAAAAGTACTTATTAAATGCTGGAAAAATTATAATAAATTAGCTAAATTAACATAGTATTTAAATACAATTTTTTACAGATTTTTTCAACAATTAAAATATATATATATAAATTCAAAAATAGCCTAACCGGATCATCCGGCGGATTACTGCGGATTACCGACGGATTTTTCGAAGTGTCACGGCAAGTTTTGTGGTGCAAGTTCGGATTTTTCGACGAATTTCTGCGAATTTCTAACGGATTTTTTGAACCGTCACAGAAAGTTGATTTTTGAAAACTCAAAACTTGTTTCGACCATAAAAACTTCGTTTTAAATCGAAATTCGGATTTTCAAAAGTCAAAATCGCATGAAATTTAATTCCCTACAACATGAGAATATTAGTTTTCATAAATCAAAACATTTGATAGATAAATATATCAAAATACTCCAAAAATAGGTTCTCGGGATACCGAAACGGATTTCGATATCCACCAAACTCAAAATCCATGGTATACAAACTAGGTGAGGGCCTCATATATGTATATGTGACCAAGATACATGATGGTAACGCCAGTATCACTTTTGATACTGAGTTTTCTACTAAGTCAATATTGGATTTTATCAGAAAATCAAAACCTAATTAAAACCAATTTTAGAAACATGCATATAGATGAGAATCACAAGAAAAATATTCTTAACAAAATGAGTTTAGGAAAATTCTAAGAATTTAATACCAAGGAAAACAAAAATGACAATAGATTACTATTGTCCAAGAATTTGGCAAGATGTACTTGCCTAGGTTAAGCTCCAAGCCTAATCTTCTACTCCACCACCAAGAGGGGTACGAAACCACAATCTAGACCTCAAGGCCAAGCTCTTGGCAAGCTCCAAGGGAAGAGAAGAAATGAAGAGAGAGAGAGTGAAGAGAATGAAAAAAAAGAGGAGAGAGAAAGTAAAATGGTATATATAGAAGGGGGAATTAATCTTAACCGTTGGATCATGATCCATGTGAAAGTCTAGGTCAATCATGGTCATTCAAACAAAACCAATTATCCATTGGATAATAGAGTGCATCTACACTATTAGCGAAAATATCTTAAACACTATTCACGAAAATATCTAAACACTATTCACGAAAATATCTGAAACACTATTCATGAAAATATCAGAAACGAAAATATCTAAAGTGTAGAAAACATGTCCGGACGGTATGCCGTCGGTATACACCGGTATACCGGCGGTATGCCGATCAAGGAGAAAACCAATAGTTTTGGGAAAATTTAAAGCATTCCGAAAACCAAGAGAATACAAAATACGCTGTAAAATACGTATTTAAATTAATATAAAATACTTATCGAAAATAATTCATTTAGAAAATTTAAAATAGCCCTGAAATTCTGGGGGCTTACCTTACGTCCCTCTGAGGACCTGGTGATTTCTCCAGGTGTGTGTTTCGTGGTTTCTTGCAGGTGCTTTAGCTAAGGCCATACCTTCCTTCGTGATGATTGCTCTTGGACTCGTTACTTGCTCTCGTTCGACCAATTCTTTTTTTTGTATATTTGTCCATATTTAATTTAGTTGGTAGTGGATTTATCTCCGCTCAACTATTGTATACATAACAAACTCAAAATTGCTTTTATATCATTATTTATCTTCATGGATGAGATTTAGTGTCTTGGCTTTCTACATTTACAGCTTATGTATACGTACGAGCCGTATATCTACTCGTATGTATACAGCTGGCATAATACGTATTTGGTCTCACATATTTTGGGACTGGAGCGTTACATATTTCTGTGGTGGCCCATGCAGGTCTAGTTTGCCGTTTCGGTTACATGGCTATACCGAACGGGCCTGCAATATAGGATTAGAGTCTAGAATCTCATCTACCTACTTGACATCCATTTTTGACTTCAAATTTTGAACTTTCGTTCAACCTCCTTGAATTGCATCTTGCTTGACTCCTTCTACCGTAAATTCTTAGTTTCGTGTTTAGTAAGATGACTACACTAGTATATGCCCATAGGTTAAACACATGGCTAGAAGGTTATATTGACAATTAATATGCATTGAAATTTTATTTGAGTTATAAAGGTATTTATTTTCCTAGAAATATGATCTTAAGGATTTGTTAATTCCAAGTTGGGTAGTAGCATATTACCGCTTTCAAGGGATAGTTAGAATTTTACTTTGATATTACAAGGTGGTATACACAAGAAGATAGCTAGATCGAGAAAACAAATTGATTTGATTTTGATTTTGAAGATCTTTGAAAAATATTTATGATTTATTTGGTTATAGCTATACATCCTTGAAGAGATATAAAGTTAGTTGAAAAGAATTATCTAAATTTAAATACTGCTGTAAGATTTATGAGGGTGGTTGATAAAGTTTGGTTTTAAATTGGGTTGTATGGTTCCCAATTAATAAGTTTGTAAAATTTTGAATTTTAAGTTTGGAGTAAGCTTATTAAGAATTTTGGTTAAAAATATTTTGAAGGATGTATAATCAAATTGAGGATCTACTTTTAACTCTTGTATGAATTACGATTAATAACTCCTATTTAAATTTTGAGTTTAAGAATGGATTAATGATAGAATAAGAAAGATATATAGATTTGATTTGTGACACAATATAGGTTTATTCGAGATTGATTAGAAAATTTGAAAATCTTAAGTTATAATTTTGATGTGACTAGATAAGGTGGAAATGTTAGTTTATGATACATTTTTTTTGAATTTTTTTTGTGATGTAATCTTGAGGTCGATTAAAAAAAATTTAAATTTTAAGTTATGAGCATGATTAGCAACTTAGAAAGATATTTTATTAGATCATTTGGAGAATTATATTGCAAAATTTTGAAGAAGTCAAATTTATAGGTTCAAATATGAATATGCGACCAAGGTAAATAAAATAGTCCACATTAATTGCCATATCACTCATAACCATGATAGTAGTGTATACACAAGTGTTGTTAGTCATCTCCAAGATCATGTAGTTATATTTCAATCTTGACTCACTCGACATTCCCTCAAATCTAGATCTTTATTCGTGACCATCTAATTGTTTGAAACTTGAGAAATGATTAGATTGTTCCTTGATCATACCCCATCAAGTGGCTATCACATCTCTAGCAACTATATTCCTAACTTATTTTACCTCGATCTACTAGAATCTGAATTATCTTGATGTCATGCTTTAACTTGGTCATTTATTTTGTGCGTTAATCATTATCTCACGAACTCCCACTTTCTATTTTAATTTCTTTTGTGTCCTTTACCGTGACTTGGATATTTGGAGCACAACACAAGACTTTTTCCTCCAACAAATTTCATATGTAAAACCTAGACGAGCCCACATTCATGTAGGTATATCACGTGCCACTAAAATACGACTTCTTGTACTCTACTTTCATGATATGACTTTTGGGCCAAAAAGACTAAATTGTAACCCTTACCATGATACCGATATATTTATCAACCATGGATCTCAACTCAATTCCTTCAACCCAATAAATGATTATGGACCACCTAATTCCTTAAATGCTCAGCTTGTGCTTTATGTTGATTGCTACCCGTGCCTTTTATTTTTGTACCTTATCTTGATTACTTAGACCCATACCATCTTTACTCCCCATGCAACATTAGCAACTTTTACTTTCCTCTTTCCGATTAAATTGCTCCACTCATATTTCACCTTAATTCTCCCGTGGTTCATGCAACTTTGTTCATTTTATGAATTGCTCATTTTAAGATGAAAATGGTTCATGACTTCCTTTGGATAGAAAGAGATTGGATTAGAAAACTCTATAAAGGAGATCAGTGGTATAAATAAATAAAAGAATAATGGGATTTTGAGGCATAAGTTGAAATAAGTGATAAGTGCTATTAGGTGGGATTGTGGAAGGTGTATATTTTTACAAGTGTTATGATCAAAAGTAAGTATACTGGCGATTGACAAATTAATTCGGAATTTAACAGATGATTGAAGTTGAATTTTTTTTTATTAGTAAATGAGTATGAAATTCTTAATAGAAGGAATGGTTTTGTTTCGATGAAATTGATTAAAGGTTAATTAAAGGTTCAAGAAGGTTATAAAAGACAAATTTGATTGGAGAAGTAAATTTCGAGGATCAGTAAATTAAAACTTTTGGGACTTAATGAATTTCTATCTTTGAGATATTAGATTTGATATATGAACATAGATAGGATTCCAAATTACGTGAGAAAATTTTGGAGGTTAACTATCAAATTGAAGGGAAGAAAAGAAAAATAGATTTCAAGAAATTAAAGAAATTTGAGGAAAAAAAAGAGATTTATGGAAAATTTTAATTTTGTGGAATATGAAATTTGAAGAGACTGTATAAAGTTACTATTGATAAGACGATTAGAGATGTAACGATGAAATTTTGAATCAAGACTATCGAGCTAGTAAAAATTTTTGAGATTTGGGAAATTGTTGTATATTTGTGAGCTAACACGGCATGGATAAATGATAGCTTTTTTTGAATTTAGACATTGATTGGGATGCCATGAGATTTCTCCTAGACTATACCAAATTTCTGTTTGTCTAGATTATTGTTGTTCAAATTGCTTGCGGGATTCAGTTTTCGATAAACTCTCGTGCCTATGATTTTACCATTTTGACTAATACCGCTACTATAATCTAGTTTTGCAAGCTCATTGATTTATCGAGCTTGTTCATGACTTATGCTATTGAGCGTGCTCACTAACATATTGTCTAATCAGAACCAGTGCATGATGGTCTGATCAACCAAGTGCACTTTGGTTCGCTTTTACCTATTCTTCTACGTGGACGGGATATAACTAAAAGTTGGCCTCTAGAATCCCATCCACGACTGCCTTGAAAATTCTTTTAAAATTATTCGGTCGTCTTTGAACCACATATTCGTAATATCGTCTTTGAACTCTTTATTGCTTTCGCCTTCACCTATTTTGGAAGGACGAAGGCACTTACACTATAATCTCCTCTAGTCGACCTATCACTTATGACCATTGTCACCCAATGTGACTATATCTTCGTCTTAAACTTCCCGTTCTTTCCTCGATCCTACATTTATTATCACCACTCAAGTTAGGAGTGAATCATTCTCGTAATCGTGTACTCAACCCTACCTATTCCTAAATTTCGAGGACGGAATTCTTTTAAGTTAGGTAGAATGTAAACCCCCTAATTTTTTATTATGATTTTTATTTGGTATAAATTTTTATTTTGTAAATGTACGTCGCATAGTCGTATTATACATCGCATACGGAATTCCGTATTGAACGTCGCGTATGAGTTCAAATTTTCATATGCCTCGTCGAGTGCGAATATGTGTGAGGTACATATTGTTGTAAAAAATTTTATTTTAGAAGCTTAATTTTTCTAATAATAATTAATAAATATTTCCAATTACTTAAAGTGGGAAAATACGTCGCATCGTGGATTGCCAAACTTCATTCATTTTATTTTCATAAAAAGGGTTATTTTATAACGAGTAATTTAGAAAAACTATATTTTATTTAGATATCTTATTTGCATGCGATGTACAAATCCTTATTTATATATTTTTGGATTTTCAAAATTAATTATTATCGTCATTTTAGTAATTCGAAAAAGTTATTTAAATTTTAATTTGATTTATTATGGTGATTTAATTTAGAAAATATTTTATTTACGTTATTTTAAATAGCTTTCAAATTAAAGAGAGGATTATCTATATTTAACCTAGATTTAGATTTTATTGAAATAAGATTTAAATTGGTTTAAATTAATTCAGGATTTATCTATTGGGTGTTTAAACAAACCCAAGCCTTATCTAACTGGAAATTCCTACCTCCTATATAAGGAGAGGTACTCATCCATAAGTTCTCTATCAAATCCGTACATCGTGTCGGTGTCGCCATTCTCCATCCACTATATTTCTATTCATACAAATAGATTATTTCCTTGGGTCCGACAATCCCGGACCTCCGCCCACGGCTACTCTCTCCCGATTGCCAGCCATTGCCTTCCCGATCTCCCCATATGCAGACCTGCCGCCCCTTCCGGCCATATCTGGAGCGCCGCCTCCCTGTTATTGCACCCCCTCACCACTTCGACGATCCCCTGTAACCACCATCGGCACAACTGCCACCATCCTCTACCAATCCCCATGACCACCATCGTTTTTCCGACCATCTCTTCCTCCTCCACGGAACCCACGCCACCGGTCCCCTCCACTCGACCGACATTCCGTCTGGCCAACCCAAATTACTTCACCATCACCTCCAAATACGCCACACGGCCAACCCTGCATTGCTGCAGCCACCATGCCCCAATGACCAACGCCACCATCATCCTCCACCACCATCACCACACATAGAATAAGAGAAAGAAAACACCCTTACCTGGATGCACCGCCGTGCCGGTGTCCGCCGTAACCCCCAAATCCTCAACTCAACCACTCCGTCGCGACCGCTGCTCTTCCTTTCTCCAATCCTCTACATCAGACCAATGCCGACCCTTGCATCCAGTTTCTGTCGTACCGCACGACAAGGAGCCGACGAGCTCGACCTGGCGAGGACCGACCCCCGTGCTCCGCCCGCTCGCCACCGTCGCGAGTAGCGCAGCCAGTCACCGTCGACTGCTCCCTTTCCTTCCTCCAGCGCCAAGACCGCCGCGTCTCCGCCGCGAGGTTACCGCCCCGACACCAGCGTGCTGGCGACCAGATCTGCCACCGCCTGGTGTCCCCGAGCCGCGCCGACCTTGCGTGCCCCCGCCGCGCTCGGCGCAGCCACAGCGTCGGGTCCCCTCCGGCTTGCTTCGCCGAGCACCTCGATGCGCCACCGCCTCTTCGCCGAGCTCCGGGCCTCCTCTCCCGTGGCGGTGCACTGGTAACCCTCTCGCCAAGCTCTCCTTCTTCTCCTCCTCTTTTGTGTTCACACTTCTACTGCTCCTCAAATCCTTTTTAATTTCTTTTAACCTTCTCTCTCTCCTCTGAGGAGAAGAGATCAGAGTTATATTATTATTATTATTATTATTATTATTATTATTATTATTATTATTACTACTACTTTAGTTAATAAATTTATTATTATATGTATTTGTTTCCTTAATTTGTAAAAGGAACATGTTAATTAACATTATGATAATTAGTATTGTTAAATAAATGGTATTATTATTCATTTTTATCATTAGTGCTTATAAATTTTACTTTTATGATTAATAATTACTTTAATATTTTTAAACTAATTAGTTCAAGTGTAGTATTTTCAAATATTACCTAAAAATATTGTAAGTAATAAAGCATAGTTTTTTTTTTCCTATAGAAGTATTTTGACAAAACTTATAGTTAGCCTAAGACAAATTTTGATGTATTTTCCTAAAAGCATATTTTGACTAATACGCATAAGCCTCTATCTAAAAAATTTATTTTTATAAACTAGAGTATCTTAGCGTAAAACAATTTTGATATTTTTCCAAGAAATGTTTATAATTAATAAAAAGCTAGTTTCAAGAATTATAATATTTTCTAAAATTAGTAAAAGTACTTATCTTTAGAAATTCTCTTCGAATTATCCCCATTGCTCACGACTAATCGTGTGTCCTACTTTCTCGTGACTTCGAACCCCCTACATACTGGCCATGGCAATTGGACAGAACAAGACTTGTTGAATCATTGCACCACTCCAGACAACACCACCAGGCAAGACACCTTGCCTTTACTGTTTAAAATTTCCTACTCAATATCATGCATGTTTTGTTTATTTTCAAGTTGTTTCTTTCTAAATTATATGTAGATGCAAATTACTATACTTTATGCAATTGGCTTAGAGTTAAGGGACCACCGTATGTTTAGTGCATCTCATAAACTGTCACGATGTACCACATATTGTGTGTGAGTTGTGAGTCGCATATAGATGCGGACCTGCGTGCTGACTGATCATTGGCGCGTACAGGTCGTGCGTTAGGATATAACTGCTAATAGATTTGTGTAGAAGACTTGGCAGTTATTAAGGATTAAACAATGTCGTAGAGACGACGCAGGTATAGTATCATGGGGGGAAGAAGACAGTTATTAGCGTAGGGGCTACATGTTCAGTACACACATAGATTTGGGCCGATAGTGTCTCGTATGAGCGCTACATACTGCCCCGGGGCCGATAGTGACTCGGATGTGCGCTACTTTCTGCCCATGGTCGATAGTGTCTCTTATGAGCGCTACTTACTGCCATTCTCTCTCTCTCCATCTATACTGAACACCTAAGCTCTTGCGTAGAACGTTGTCTTCTAAAGTGCATATCACATAGAATGGTTAGGAACCTTTACTCGTGCATAATTTTATGTTGAGCTTTTATTATTCAGTTATCGACATGATATTATGTGTCTTGTTACGTCCCTTTGAGGACCTGGTGATTTCTCCAGGTGTGTGTGTTTCGTGGTTTCTTGCAGGTGCTTTAGCTAAGGCCATACCTTTCTTCGTGATGATTTCTCTTGGACTCGTCACTTGCTCTCGTTCAACCAATTCTTTCTTTGTATATTTTCCATATTTAATTTAGTTGGTAGTAGATTTGTCTCCGCCCAACTATTGTATACATGATAAACTCAAAATTGCTTTTATATCATTATTTATCTTCGTGGATGAGATTTAGTGTCTTGGCTTTCTATATTTACAGCTTATGTATACATATGAGCTGTATATCTACTCGTATGTATACAGCTGGCATGATACGTATCTGGTCTCACATATTTTGGGACTGGGGCGTTATATTACGCTTTTGTACAAGTAACTCGCGTAAATCAGAAGAATTTGAAGGTAATATTTTCTTTTTTACATTTGGAACAAAGAAATATTTAGTTCCTTGTGTAGAAAGAAGATTGCTAGCTTCATTGGCAGAAGAAAATTGTGCATTTTTATGCGCCTGAAGTTGTGTGCATAAATATGGAGTTAATTTTTGTGCACTGAGAACACCATCAGCATTGTGCGTAATCCTAAGATTAGGCACTTTGCGTAAAGCAGCACTAGAGGATTGTTGGCGTAAAACAAAAGTTTTGCCAAAATTTCTTTTTTCCTTAGATAAACCAAAGGAATTATCTGCCATAGTAACATAAGACTTGTTTTTACGTTGTATGCGTGTAGGCAAGTTCACTTTAGATTCAAAAGCACTATTGTGAACTTTATCTACCATGTCACTGACAGAAGATTTGCCTTTACGCATATAGCGCAAAACAGAAGTATCTGCCACGTCACAGACGGGAGATTTGCCTTTACGCGTGTAGCACAAGACATGATTGTCTACCACGTCACAGACGGGAGACTGAATTTTATGTACGAGGTGCAACACTGAAGTAGGAACTGCCTCGTCACAGACGGGAGCCCCAACAACAGGAGTGGGAAGAATTTTCTTGCCTTCAGAGACAATGGAGAGATCAAAGGGTGCTTTGGACTTAGGAATCCAAACTTTATGCACTTTTCGTGATTTTTGAACATTGGAGCAGCGAGTACTACCCCTAGTTCGAAGCATTTTTTCGTAAGCGGTCTGGTCGAATTGAACAACCAGAGTCTTCTTCGTCGATCCAATCGACACATCATCATATTGAGCAATTACTTTCTCGTCGGAGGAGAAAGTCGTCCCCAGCAGAGTCACCATTTTGTTTCACTTAACAAAATACCTTAAAAGGCTTTTGAAAGAAAACGAGAAAAAGTGTACAAAATTACAAGTAGATTCTGGAAAGTATTGCTATGGAAGTCTGATCTGAGAGCGATCACTTTGTTCCTTGAACCACACGATGATGATGAAGAAAACTGCTTGGAGAAGAACAACTGGAAAAACTAAGTCACCAGAAAGGTATCGACACAATTGGCACTGATGGCACAGTCTAATGCTTTCCTGCTTCGCTTCACTCTGTTCTTGAAGAAAAGTTAAAGAGAAATACTCTAAAAAATTACTTTGCTCTGAAAGTATCTGGTCTCCAAAATCTTATTCCTCTTTCTTAAAAAAGAAGTCTTTATATAGACTTGTCTTCTGTGCATAAAAAGCTTCAATGTTGGGTCTTTACGCAGGCTATTAGGATAACTGTCACCCACGTACAGAAATTAGCCTCTACGTATGTTGACACGTGTCCCATAATCCAATAAAATAAGGAGAGCACGTACACACGTTCTTCGAGAAGTGTGGCCTGAAGGACACGTCAGAAAACCATGTTCCCACATAATCAGGACAAACTGTGCATAAAAAAATATTGTTTAAACATGTCTGAGCGTAAAATAGCTCAAAGTAAACTTCCTGCGTAAAGTGGCTAAAAATAGCCTTGAGCGTAAAGGCTCAAATAAACTCTACGCGTGCAAAAAGAGTAGCTGAGATAGCCTTGAGCGTAAAAGCTCAAATAACTCTTATGCGTAAAGAGGAAGCTGTGCCTCAAGCATAAAGTCGCTCATTGGCACGCTAAACAACAAACTCCTTGGCTTCTGTGCATTTATTTTATCAAAAAATCAATCTGTCAGAACAGAATATTCATGCATTTAATGCAGCATGGACAGCTCATTCGCGTAGAAAGTTAAACTGTTCTCCGCGTAAAGTCTGAATGTAAGGCTTGTGTAGAGTTTTGAGTTTGACTCAGTTTGACCTTTGCGTAAAGTCTTATTTGGAATTATCCTTGCATAAATATCTCATCCTCCTTGACTTGGTCTTTGAATTTTATTTATGCTTCTACAGGGTACGACACAGAAAGCACATCCTCTACGGTCCCCTCCGTCTCTCCCCACGTGCGGACAGTATTTATGGCGGGAGATGATCACAAAGGGCCTAGTGATCGACAACATCTAAAAGCGCTTGAAGCCATGATCCTAACCTTGGTCGAGTCAGTAGACGAGATCAAGGCTGCCTTGCCGACTCAACCAGCAAGGACACCTGGACAAACAAGTTTGGGCCCCGCAGTCAACGCAAACTCAAACACGACCGCTTCTCCTCTGGGCGACAATCCTCCTGGAATAT
Organism: Iris pallida; assembly: GCA_029216955.1. Lineage (NCBI taxonomy): Eukaryota > Viridiplantae > Streptophyta > Magnoliopsida > Asparagales > Iridaceae > Iris > Iris pallida. Next base: position 3,660,807 of record JANAVB010026200.1, read on the forward strand.
CTGCTTCCTCAGCTGTAGACGAGGCCAAGGAGGCAAGGAGAGAAGTTCAGGAGCCTCGAGCAATATTCAATGCCCGAGACTCCTCCCGGGACCTCAGAATACGGCAGCCGTATCCCGTTGTATAGAGAGACATTCCTTTTCCTCCGCGGTACAAACAGTTTCATATCGATTCATATGACGGAAAGACCTCTGCTAGCCGGTACATAACTTATTTTGAGGTCACAACAGACCACTTGCCGTATAATGACGCCATCCTTACACGACTATTTGTCGGAGCATTGGAGGGAATCGTGTTCGACTGTCACCGCAACCTCCCAGACAACTGCATCCATTCTTTTGACAGCTTTAAACACATGTTCTTAGAAAGGTTCTACGAAGTAGGGCATGATGTGACAATGTCGTCTCTCATGGACGTCGTTCAGGAAGAAATGAAGCTAACGAGAAACTACATCGAACGGTTTCGCTAAAACGCGATGAGATTGCCCCAAGGCAATCCGTTAAGCTCCTTGATTGAAATCTGCCAAAAGAAGTTGCTTCCTGTAATCAACCTCTGGATGGACGAAGATCAATTTAGGGATTGGACGACTATCATCATAAGCGCTACAAATACGGACACAAAGTTGAAGAAGGCTCGCCAGCTAGGATTACACATCCCAGATAGAGAGGACAAGGACAAACGTCCTGGTACCACCTCCAATAACAACAACAGTGACGACACCACCAATAATTGGGACACCAAAGGCAAACAGGCCATGGTCACTGGTACAACCAAAAAGCCTGAACAAAAGTAAGCGGAAGTTCCGAAGCCCAAGGAGATGACATACTCTTTTGAAGATAGCCATGTCAAGCCTATCTTCGACATGCTCCTGAAGGCGGGTAGGATATGACTCCTTGATGTAGAACGCGAGCATCGA